>JARHVA010004654.1:682500-997500 GCA_037957365.1 Torreya grandis
TAAATGTAGAATATGAGGATATGGAATATAGGCTATTCCCCTTTACCATAATATAATCATCCTATGATTGGTTACTAAACCTTATTAAAGACTCTATACTAAGTTAGAGCCATTTTATTTTTGATTTCCTTACCTAATTTGGCCAAGTAATAGACCCCAACATCCTGTACCAGTAATTTTCTTATATCAAAAGAGATCCCAAGGAGGCTATTCGAAATTTCAATGCTAAGTTCTAAAAAAATAATAGTTGGGTAACCAAAATTTTACCAAAGCAACCCTCATCTAGCACTTTAAATGTATAAAAATGTGTTGGACCCTTGGATGACCATGTTCTTGAGATAGGACATAACTATAATAGACTTTTCCTTAACATATGTAGGGGCCATTAAAGTGAATAGGAAATTAAACCCACAAGGTCACACCATGGCCCCCACTCTTGAAATTCTACCATAAATTCACCCATGCCTCAACCTCTCCCTATAATACATCAAATCCCATTAGGTCATCCCACTTTAAACCAGTAACTAGGTTTCCTAAACCCAGGGGGTCTAGATCTAATTCCTTAGAATCAATATCAAGTGGAATTAGTTATGGATAAAACTACCAATACCATGCCTCAAGAGTCCACTAAAATTGACCTCGATGACATTTAGTGAATGGTATAAAATATCAAAAATGAATTCATAGGGATGTAGAGATAGATGAGCAACTCTAATGATGAAAGCTCCAAAAAAAAATTCAAATATCAAAGACCAAATAGGAGCTAAAAATTCCCTCATAACCCCCCATAACCTTCACCAAATAGGATCCCTAAGATCAATATCTTTGATATAACCTTACCTAACTAGTGTCAAGTGCATAAGATGACAACACATAGGGAGCTAGAATACATGGAGTTTAGTTCTAATTTTGAGATATTCCAAAAGGAAATAAAAGAATATAAGGTAGTCCCAAATCATCAAAAATCCTCTAACTTTAGTAAATCCCCTAGTACTACCATGGTGTTAGAGACCATGGATTTCCCTAGCCAAAAAGATAACAAGCTAGAGGACGGTATTAGTGAGTTACAAGAATTTTAGTATTTCAAAAAAGAATGACTACACCCGTAGGAGTAGATAGTAATAATAACCCCTTACTACCTCAATACCCCCAATTAATGATGCAACCCCACTAGACCAAAATGTTAGGAATGATCCTCCACCTCTAAGAACTCAAGAATCTACAACACCTATAGAAACTCCACTAGTAAAAATCAAAAAGGGTTACAAAATAGTTGAGGATATGAATAAGATCAAGGCTAACATTACCCTTCATGATATTTACCAAATAATAGAGCAATAATATCTCATATTGAAGTATTTGACTCAAAATCTGACCCCACAGACCCAACCAAAACTGAGAAAAACACAAACCAATGTGCTTATTAATAAAAATAAGAGGGAGGTTCCTTTTTAACATCTAGTTATTTGAAAAGAATATGCATAATTGTTTAGTATATTCTAGGGCCTTAACCAATGTGATTTAGGTAGGTATATGTGATAATCTTGGTCTATCCTTTATAAAATCAAATAAGGTAGTGGTCTAGTTGGACAAGTCAGAGGTGAAAGTGATAGGCAATTTTTTAAATGTCCACATTTAGTTGGAATATGAGCCCAAAATTAAACACTTTATATAAATTTAGGTGGTTGGAATACCATAATCTAATGGTACAATCCTTATTATATATTTTTCCAAAGCCTAAATGGATATATGGCCATAGATTTATCATATATGTGGTTGTCATGGACAGGATTATCCAACTAGATAAGAGTAGATAGGAAACCACACATGAGTCATATGATCACTAAATATAATGATACTAATGAGAAGATAAACCTAATTTACTCATACCTAAGCATCTACTATTAAGCACCTAACCTCCAAAAGACCAAACCAATTACAAACCAAGTCTATTTAGCATGTGGTCTCTTTATGTAGAAGAAACTCACTCTAAGCAAGGAAGTGGGGCTAGTGTTCTACTCATATATCCCTTATGGAGGAATAATATAGTGTCTTATAGGTTGCATTTACCTTACACAAATAAATTGGTAGAGTACAAATCTCTAATCTTAGTGTTGACCAAAATTGACCCTGTAGTTCAAATTGGGGCCTCGCAGACACTTGAAAACCCCTTGACTAGTTTTCAATGTCACTTTACTATGGACCTATTCCTAACCTTAGTCAGCTATTCACCTAGTTAAATCACCCTTTACATTTGATAACACACCTAATCACCCCTTAATAAATTTTTTTAACATATTAACTTAGACCCATTTTAACCACATTTTAACTTATGGGTCGACTGTCGATGGTTGACCTAACTGTTGATGGTTAGGTATTTACTCCTACAAAATAAAAAATCATCTAGATACAAGATAGGCATGCATGTAAAAAATAAAAACTTTCTTATGCACACCTCATAGCTTTCCCTCTCTTTGAATTGGTATATTTTTCCTCACTCAACTTATCAACTTTCCCTTTCCTCACTTAGCAAGTTTATGTTATAAATACAAGACTCTTAGAGGAGTTGTGGATCTAAAAATTTGCATCTAGGCTCTTTTATTTTCTTTGTGTAGGTGTTTAGCATCAATAAACTTTATCTACATGACTTTTGAAGGTTTGAATATTGTTACGCTACCTAATTTCATTCAACTGGTCATTAGTTTCTACTTTACATCAGTCAAGTATTATTCCTCTTATTTTTAGCATTCTCTTTTCCCACTATCTCTTTTTGACTCAACTTGGTCACCTGCACATCACCCATCACCCTAATAGTCCACACTCTACCTTCTACCCATCAACCACTTCATCCTTAGCTCCATTTCAATTCCCCATAGACCTCCCATAGGCAACCATCACTAGTTATTGTAACCATCGCTAGTCATACCCAATCATTGCCAATCACCCTAACCAATGATGATCACTATCAAGGAAAATAATTGATTGTTTTTTTCCCATTTTCACCCAATTATACTACATATTTTATTGAACAGGTATGTTATTTATTTTCTTTTATAAGAATTTATGTTTTTGTCTATTTATCATCCTTTATTTATATTTCTAGAACATTTTTATCATTAGGGGAGTGGATTGATATCCATGCAAGGGTGATTTCACTTCTTAGATCTTGAATTGCTAGGTAGTCCACCCTTCATACTCATCTAACAAAAAAATTGGTTTAGTGTAGTCTTATTACAGGTAGTCCTTCCTCACCAAAAAGGAGATCTCACTTTGTCTGGTCATTAACAAGTGCAACATTTACCAGTTACACACCCCTCATCTATTATTTCTCTCCTTTTTTCCTCAAATAAAAAAAATAGAGTATGAAATAGTAGAAAACATTTTGGCATGCCCGATGGGACCCATTCTAGGTTCGTAGTTCTTTTAGGCATATATTTGCATTAGTGAAAATTTATGCTCTTGCATTTTTGTTATTTCTAAAATTTCTAAAGATAGAAATTTTATCTCTTTTTCTAGGGATAGGTTGCATTTTCATCTTGCATTAAGTGCATTTTTAGTTGTTCCTTATTTGCATTAAAAGACACAAAAACTTTATTTTGGGTTAAAATCAAGTGCATCTATTATTTTTCCTACTTAATGATTGGCTCATGTAGATTAGTTAAACACATTATGAATTAATCATATAATACATATATTACACTTCCAAACCACTTGCACAAAATAAACATGAAAACTTACTTGAGATAAGGCCCATTGGGATTTCATCACCCTTTGGATCACCTTACCCTAATCGGTGATCCAACTTAGATTTTAGCACTAAGGGAAGGACCTAATCCATTCTCTAGTAGAGTGTAAACTCTAGATAAGTGGTATATATTAGCTAAATGGCCTAGCTTGGCTTTGGGTTGATGAAGTGCAAGGAGCAAGCCCTTAGTACTAGGCCATGTACTTGGTATAGTGAAAATTCCTTGAACACCAAAATTTAACCTAAAACCATCCTTAGATGGCTCTTCTAGTACCCAAATTATAAGCTAATTTCCCTTTTCATACCTTTTAAGGCATAAGCCAAAAGTGATTTAAAATAAATCCTAGAATTAACTACACTTTTAGTGTGTGTTTTTTTTGCTTTGGGTTTTTCTTTATTTACTCATTATTTGAGGTGAGAGGTTCATTTTCCATTTATAAATTTCTCATATGGTATTAACCAGACAATAAGTGATTAAATAAAATAACCAACCACCATCTTCTTCTTCATCCTCATCTATGGATTATACCTTAGATGTTGATAAATCACCCCATGCTTCATTGCACCATTTTCCCCCACCTATGTTACCTTCAATAGTACCTGAAGGCAATCCATATTTTGATTCCTTTTAAAAATCTAGTTGCTTTAAAACACTATCTTAATACCTTAGCCTACCTTACTTTGATGGCTTCAGTTCTTCCCATGGATCCACCCTATGGTGTACCACACCAAAACATGATTGGTGTTACATCATCCCACCCTTTTGATAGCCAAGCTTCATCTTATACCATTGGTCCACATACCACCACCACTCAAATACCTATTACCCCAACCAATACCTCTAACATTGTCTCAACTTTACCCCTTGTCATGTCTACCCTTTTTGCTAATGTGGTGTCTTCCACACCCATTTATACCATTCCCTGTATCTTAACCAATATACCAACCTCAATCCCCTTTAAAAACTTGGTACTTTTCATACCACAAACACTTCAACTATTATCATTAAGGTCACTATTAATCAACAACCCATAAAAAATTTAGCATTACCAACCCAAACCATGCCCCCATCAACTAGCTATTATCAATTCCTTTACAAGCCCCATAGTCTCCTATCAATATATCCCCAACCCATTGGGATAAATTACACCTTCCACCCAACCCTTAATTCCTATCAGGCTTGTTGGGATACTATCCCAACTTCATATTACCACATACCAATATGTGCTCACTTTTATAGTTCCTATCACATACCAATTCATATCTGCAACCTAACCTCAATAGAACTTACCACTAAATTATGAAAATACCCTAACCTAACCTAATATGGATGCTTATAGATAAGATGACCCAACTCGAGTCATCTATCTCTAGGTCCCATAATATTTTATCTTATGACCAAATTTGTAATGAACCTATCAACCCTTCTATCCCAATTCATGCTTATCCTCCTCAATGGGGGCTCCCCAAATTCTCTAAAATTCAAGTGAAGGAAGATCATCAACAACATTTGATGAATTTTCAGCATTCTCGTTACTTGATCTCATATGATGATGCCCTACTCTAAACCTTCCCTATGTCTTTATCAGGGCCTACATTAGATTGGTATAGTGCCCTTCCTAAGCATTCTATCTTTTCATTCTCCCAACTCACCCAAATTTTCTTAAAACATTTTTCTATCAATATATCTAAGAAGGTATCAATAAATAGCCTTTATTCCATCATGAATTTTGATGATGAATCAATTACTAACTTCATTTCATGATGATTAGGCCTCATTAATCAATAATAATTTTCACTACCCCAAATGTAACTCATTTAAATTTTTTTTGGGGATGCACAAAACACATTGCTCCCACCCTTCAGGTGTAAACATTTAGAACCTTTGACGAAGCTTTCACAATATTGCACAAACTCAAGACCCAAGCCATAGATTAGGGTAAATTGAAATTATGAAATAAGAATTCCAATTTTAAACCCAGTAAACCCTCTTCCATTAAAATATCCAACCAACCAAATTCTAAATCCAAAACATCTACAAATATGGTTGTCTTGAAAATTGCCCCACCTCCATATGTTAACCAACCACATCAAAACACACCTTCTAATCATTCTCACCCACCCAACCAAAATCAAAACTTCCCCCTAAATAATTCACCACTATAGGGGAATATTATGCCTCTATACTAGACAAACTGATCAAAGCTCACCTTATTCAGATTCCACCAATCAAGCCACCCCAATAATTTGACCCCTCTCACCCTATGCCTAGGTGGTATAACAAAAATTACCATTGTGATTCCATTAGGCCATTGGACATGACATAAATTAGTGCAAAATTTTTAAAAATCTTATCCAAACCCTGACTGACAATGTCAAATTGACATTTGACAACCCTAATGTACCCCCCAACCATTCTCTCAATATTTTTTATAAACCATTCCCTAACCATCCTCCACCTACCCAAACCCATGACAATCAATTTGAACAATCTTTATCTCATTAGGCACACACAATTAACATCATCATAAATGAGCCCATGGAAGATGAGCCTTATATTCCCATTACCTCTTCACCAACCTCACCTATGGAAGAAGTAAATTCACCTCTTATCCTTTCAAAGACCCAAGTAGAAGGATCTATAACCCCCACTTCTTTTCTTGATCAAACCATATCCATGCCCACCTCTCCTTTCATAGAACCAGTCATTGATTTAACCACCCCTTCCTCTACCCCACCAAATGAAATAGTAGAAATCCCTTCTTTTCCTTTCGATACCCTAGCAAAGGAAGGAACAAGGACCACACCTACACCCTCAATCAAACAAACATCCCATTTCTTATTCACCCCATAAGCAACCATTATTTTATAACCTTCAAGCTTAAGTAAAGATGGGAAGCATCCTCTCTTATTCACCTAAAGGCTTGACATTTGAAACAATAGATCAAGGAACAAAACCTATTTATAAGCCCTTTCTTGATTAGTGCAAACTTTAGAATTTGCCTCATAACCCAACCTAGAGAGAGCCACTTTCTAGCATCATTTAAGGATCCCATACAAAAATATATCCAAACCCTTGACTTCATTAGTATCCAATTTCCAACCTACTATCACCCCATCATCAAACATTTATTTATCCCAAGACATGAGGGAACCATATCACCCACCTCCACATAGATCATCTCATAATCTTCTATCTAAATCAACTAATAATTTGGATATCCTTCCCACACCTAGCATCACCCATCCCCCCCTCAAATTGGACCTAACCCCCTCTAGGCCACCTAACAAACCACCAACCAAGATGGACCAAAGGGTGAAATTGCCTAAACCTCATCTTCAAGCTTGACCTGTGTTGCCTCTTTCTCATTTGCCATCTATTTTGGGACCCCATCCTTCTACCATCCTAGTCATTTATTTTGCTTCAATTAAACCAACACCCTCTTATATACCCACCCCTCCACCACCTATGTCATTTTATTCTTCATCATTCTTAGCTAATTTATCACCCTCTAATTTTTCACCTATTATGAACCCCTCATCCTCTACTTCAAAACCATCGACCGTTAACCTGATCATAGTTAAGCCAACTTAACCTAAACCATCTACCAAAATTTTTGAACCACCAACCCTCTGTAAGGTCAAAACCATGCCTAAAAAGGTTCTTATTTCCTTGAAAAGCATTTCAACACCCTAAACACCTCTAAAGGAATCTTATTCTATTAGTTTATAAAGGTTGTTATAAACCTCCTCCATTAAACTGCCACTTATTAATCCATTCACCCCCTCTAACACCAAACCCTCTTGGTTTCATGATACTCAAATATATGCATACCATAGGACACCAAGACATAACATGAAGAAATATAAAGCTCTCTAATCTCTTATTCATCACTTATATGAGGATGATGATCTATTATCAGATGAACAAGTTTCACCTACCTTATCAACGCAACTACCAACCCAATCAATCCAACCACTATCCCAACCTACACCTGCTTCTTCACTCTCATCTATAGGTAAGGGTGAAGAATCAAAATACTCACCAAATCTAATTGAGCCTATTTCCCATACTATCCACATGATTATGATATTGGGCTCAATACATGGGTAAAAGAAGAGCCAACACATCCATTTCATGGACTTATTATTTGAATTCTCAGCGTTCTAGCCAGGTTCAAAAACCAATGCCCATGTCATCACCAATACCCAAAGTGTCCATCCTCAGTGCCCCTCCCACCAACTCTTATGCATCTATTTAACAAATAATATTAAAGCAACTTCATCAAGCACTGGTGAAGATGATCATTTATGACTTGATCAACACCTCACCCCACCATCACTAGGCATTAATAGACACTCTACAATCCATTGAGGTTCAACCAAATGACCCTTAACCTCTTGTATCCTTTATTGGATCTCTCTAACATTCTACCATTATCACCTTTCAATATTCTGAGATACCTCCAATCCATTCAAAGGAGTTCAATCTTCCTCTCTTTGTCATCGTATATGTCAATCACATTCACATCAAAAGGGTAATGATTGATGGAGGTGTCAGTATTAACATAATCTCATCCCATGCTTTTGATCATCTATGTTTACCAAAGAATATCATGGTTGAGAGCACAACCATCCTTCATTCCTTTAATGACACTATTACCACTACCTTAGGGACAATTATTCTTCAAATATGCTTGGGACCTTATACCATCACCAAGCTATTTTATGTTGTGGAAGGTGAATTCCAATATAACATTATACTCAGATGAAAATAGATATATTATATGAGTTACATCCCCTCCACTTTCCACCATTGTGTTAAGTTTAAACATGAAGAGCAAGTTATAAACATCAAAGTTGATCCCAGTCCTTTTACATCTTGTATCATGACTTATAGGCCTAATGATGTCCTTCTTCCACCTTCATCTCCCTTACAATCAATCAAACCCATTAACACAACTACAGCATCAACATTGACATGTAGTGCCTCTACTATCAACAATGATGAAGCCTTAACTAGTGCCTCTATCTCTTCTTCCTATACTACCATTAAGGACTCCTTGACATAATCTTTCCAATGTCTCTCTCTCAAGGAATACTAAATTTTATTAGTAGATGCCTTTCCCACTCCTTAGGAATATGGGAACCTTAAAAATGACCCTTCTTATGACCCCAACATAGGAACCCTTATCCCTTTTGGACTTCCCAATAATCAAACATATTTTGTCTATGGGGGACTCAATCAACCACTCCTTGCTCCTATCACCACCCCATATATTCAACCTTTCATTTCTAATTTTTCCTAAGTAATCTAGTCTTTGACAAAACCTATCTTCACTATTGTGCTTGGAAAGGATTTGGTATGGGCCTTTATGAACAATAACCTCATTAATTTCCCATTATTAAAACTTAGAAACCTCATGAGTTCTTTGTGCTTGGGTTTGAACCACCAGAAGAGCCCACATCACCAAAACCTACTGCTACCCCCATGAAAGAAACTCCATCTTCACCTAATTCATCTTCCCAATCCAAATAATCTAACATTATTTCATCCAACCTTTTATTTTATCAATACCATTCATTTAGGGCCATTGACCTATCAGTAAGGTGGCCAAACAAAAACCATTCCTCTCATCCATCCTATAATGATTGACCATGATTCACCCACCATTTATACCATTCAATATCAAGATGATGATTCCATCCTCACCTACCTTGGTACAGGGGATTATTCTATCCATAAATTTCTCCCTCCTAAGAACTAAATCATGCTTAATTAATTAACTATCAACATTAACCTAGGGACCCAAGAGGATTCTTGTATCATTAAACTAGGCCAATCCTTGAACCAAAACAAACAACATGATTATCCCACCTTCCTTTAAGACCATAACATCACATTTTCCTGGTATTATTAAGATATGCCCAAGATTAACCCCTCCATCATTTTCCATAACATCGTTACTCATACTAAAGCTAAGCCAGTATGGAAAAATCTTCATAAAATGCACCTTGGTATAGCTCTTCTCATCAAGGAAGAACTTCAATGTCTTTTATCTATCAAATTCATTCAACCCATTTATTATCCATAATGGGTCTCTAATATCATTCCTATTACCAAAACCACTGGGGGACTCCACTTTTGTGTGGATTTTTATGACCTTAACCTCGCATGCCCCAAAGATGACTTTCTTTTACCCAACATTGACCAACTAGTTGACCTTACCATGGGCCATGAGATGTTATCCCTTATGGATGGTTTTTAAGGATATAATCAACATAAAATTACTTTCATTACTCCTTAGGGAACCTTATGCTATCAAGTAATGCATTTTGGTTTAAAAAAATCAAGAGAGACTTATCAATAAGCCATGACCTATATCTTCCATGACCTTATCCATAAGCTTGTAAAGGATTATGTGGATGATCTTATTGAAAAATCCAAGCACTGAGAGGACCATTTAGTTGTTATTTCTATCATTTTCAATCAACTAATCTAATTCCATTTCTATTTCAATCATAAAAAATGCATTTTTTGGGTTCTCTCTAGGAAGCTCCTTGGCTTTATCATTTCCCTTTGTGGAATTTAAATTGATCTTGCTAAAGTCAAATTTATCCTAAAAATGCCTCCTCTAACAAACCTAAAAAAAACTTCACAATTTGAAGGGAAAAATTGAATCGATCCATCACTTTATCTCTTATTTATCAAATAGATGACAAGCCTTTCACCACCTCCTAAAAAAATATACCTCTTTTAGATGGACCAAATATTGTCAACAAGCTTTTGATTCACTCAAAGAGTACTTGATTTTTCCACTAGTTCTTTTCCCACCTAGGGATGACCAACATGTCTACCTTTACATATCCACCAATAATCACTCTTTAAGTGTCATGTTGGCTCATTAGGATGAGCAAAACAAAGAGAAAGCCATATCCTATATTATTTGCATGCTTCTAGAGTATGAGATGTGATATACCCACCTTGAAAAGTTTTGTCTCGCTCTCATTTTTATCACCTCCAAACTTTGTCATTACCTCTTCAATCACAAAACATATGTTATCACCAATACTGACCCACTCAATTATATTCACTCCAATCCAAATCAAAATTAGCATATGGATAAGTGGCTCATGCTTCTAGCTGAGTTTGATCTTGATTTTATTCACCAAAAATCCATTAAAGGGAAAGTCATTGTTGATCAATTCACTGAATCCCCCCTCTTACATAAACAACCCAATCCATTAACCTTTCTAGATGAGTTCATTACCACTTTATCTCAGGAAATATCCTCGTACCAAATGACCATGTTTTTCAATGGCTCTAAATGCCAACATGGTTGGGGTGTGGGCATAGTTCTCATTTCCCTTCATGGTAAACCTCTTCCACTATCCTTAAAACTTGGCTTTGAATGTACTAACAACATGGTAGAATATGAAGCTGTAGTCATTGGGCTCCAAACCACTCTCACCTTGGGAATCAAAACCATCTCTATCTTCAGTGATTCTCAAATCATGATTAGCCAAGTAAATGGGTCCTATCAATATAAAAATGATATCTTACAAAAGTATAAACTTCTCATTGATGAGCTATTAACATATTTTGAACATTATCAGATCTTGTTAGTGCCTTAATCTACTAAAAAAAATCATAGATATGATGGCCTCTCTTACATCTCAAATACCCTCTCAACCTATTAAATCTAATTTATTTGTTATAATCCATCACTTCATCCAACCTTCATATATTAGTCTAGACCTTCCAACCATTTTTAATGTGGAAGCATCTCCTCCAAACATTTGGTATGAACAAACCTATAACTACCTTAACCTTGGCATCATTCCACCTAACCTCTCAAAGAATGCTTGAAAGGCCTTTATGTAGGGTACCTCTTATTACACCATACTAAGGGGAATCCTATACAATCATGGATTTAATGGTATTCTTCTTTGTTATCTATGTAGTCATGAGATTCCTCATGCCATCAAGGAAACTTATGATGGAGTTTGTGGGGGACATTTTAGTGGCCTTGCTATTATGAAAAGAATATTATGCTTGGGTTACTATTGGCATACCCTAAATCATGATTATTGTAACTATGTAAATAAGTTTATGTCAATAACATAATAACTTGCATCACACACCCACTCATAGCCTTCAAGTATCCAAGGATTATTGGCCTTTTTCACAGTGGGGGCTTGATCTCATTAGAGAAATCAATCGTCACTCATCTCAATGACACCAATATATCATCGATGCTATCAAATATTTCACTAAATAGGTGGAGGCCATCCCCCTTATCTAAATCAAACTTTAAAAAATTATCTATTTTACCAATCACCACGTCATCTATCATTTTGGTGTCCCTAAAAAAATCATAATAGATAATGACAAATCCTTTAAAAACAAGAAAGTTCAATCCCTCTACGATGTTTTTAACATCAATCTCAACCATTCCCCACCTTATCATCCATAGGCAAATGGATAGGAATAAGCCTCTAACAAAACCCTCATTAAGATGCTAACCAAAGATGTAAGTGATTTAATCCAAGATTGACACATACACATTCCATTTGCTTTATGGCCTACTGCATTAGTATCCAAATTATAGTAGGTGTTACACCTTTTTCCTTAGTCTATGGTGCAAAGTTTGTCTTAACCCTCAAAGTCCAGATTCCCTCTCTTCATATATCCTTACATGACACCATTTCTAAAGAAGACTATCATCAAGAACACCTCACATACCTTGAATTACTTGATGAACATCACCTTCCTTCCTTTAATCATATTGGGTCTACCAAAAACATATTACCAGTGACTATAACAAGCATATGAAAGAACAATAATTTAACATTGGAAACCTCATTCTAAAAGAAAACCAACATGTAACAAATATGGAGAAAATCTAAAAGGGCAATTTTGCATTCAATTAGATTGGACCCTATATCATCACACATAATTATAGATTAGGAGATTATCATTTGTCCTCCCTTGAAGGTAAACCAAAACTTGAACCTCTAAATGCTTCTTATTTACGCCCTTTCTACTATTAAAATAAATCTAAAAGAACCTTGTGATCTAACTTAAGCTCACCCTTTGAGACTATGAGATTCACCCTTCCATTATATTATTACCCTATTCCTCTTGGTGACATTTGATCACAATAGACTCATGTGATTATCCATCATAGTTTTAGCCCAATATTAAACATGGGTACCATGGCTCTACCCATGGAATGGTTCTCATGGATAATTTTTATATTTAACTAGATGAAATCCCATGGTCACTTGTTTCCCAAAAATCACTCTTCCTTACCTAGAAACCACCTTTTGTGGTAAAAACCTTACCCTGATATGTGTCAACTTCTAATATTGGATAGATGGGTCCATGTCTAAGAAGGCATTAAAATATTCTCTATGGGATATTACATATTATTTGGGTCCATTTCTCTAAAAGATAGACCACTCCCTTAAAGGATGACTACTATATAAAGTCAAAAAAAAATAATACTAATCCCTTGAAGGACATATATCAAACATTTATACTTAGACCACTCCCTCAAAGGATGGCTAAGCCAATCTATCAAAAAAAAATATCAATTAGTTCAATGAAATTATTTGAAGCTTCTTGCATTGACTAGCTTCACCTCTTTCATAAACATGAAAAAATAAGTGACCCTATCAAAAGAAGTTTATCCCACAAAAAGGCTACAATCAGCTCTCTCATAAAATTATCATATATTTTTAGACTTCCTACATTGATCAATATATATGTTGTAAAGGCATGGACTTGTCTATTTTGGTTCTTAGGTCACCTATTAAAAGGGGTAATTAAATGTACATTGGGTTCCTACCTTATCCCTTTTCCCCTTCATTTACATGCCATCCACTTTTCCTACATACCCTCATAAATCAATAGACTAAGAGATTACTTGGCCACATTACATTTATAATTATACCTTCTCACTAGAAAGGTACTAATACAAAGCCTATCAAAGGTTTGTGTTCCTTGAGATCCTATCTAAACTCAATTTAATAAGGTCATTGCCAATAAACCTAACATGTCTCTTTCCATTCATATTAGTCCATAGGGATGTTGTCTCTTATCATTCTATCTCTAACTAAGATTATCAAAACATACCATGACATCATAATCCACAAAGATATCATAAAATCAAAAACATCAACTAAAACAATAGTTTTTTAACATCACAATCACATATTTCCATCATAAAAATACATGAGCATCATATACATCTAAACCAAAACCATATATCATCACATGCCTATAATATATAATCATCATCTATAACATCTACAATTAACATTAGTCATTATCAACACATAAGCATCCATATCATCAAAACATTGACCCATAAAACATCTCCATAATCTAAAATAATATATATTAAAACATCAATACATGTTAATACATGTATATATATCTCGCTCATAAATACATCTCACATCTATGGCATGAAAGATGGTATCAAAATACATATATACATATAAAAAATACATGATCTCATCATGGACCTACACATGGAGTACCACTACCATTATCTATACTTGGTGGTGGTCCCCCTGGGACCGTTGCCTGACCCACTATCATAACCCACTAACATAGGGTACCAAGCATGGCCCCACCACCCATGCTAGCTTTAAACTTAGTAAATCTCATGGTATGAGGCAACTGATCAAATACCATCACCTCATAATAATGAAGCTCTTATATAATGCCTACATAGTATGCCCATGACACTAAATTTTTTGATCCTCCTGCCACTGCACCTACCACACCCACACCAATCTACTATAATGTGCCTATTTAACAATATAATATGGCTACCTGACCTTGTAAAGTGGTGACCAATGTTTGGGCTTGATCTCTCTCCACTATAACCCCTTTTAGCTGACCCTATAAAGTGGCAATCTACCCTTGTAATGCTATGACTTAGGGTTGTGCTACTTATAATTCCATGTCTAACTATGTATCACCTTATGATAGCCTCTAAACTAGGTTAATATCCATCAGTTGGTGGTCACCATCTCCTAAACCAAATCAATAGCTATGTATCTCCCCTAAAACTAGGTTGGATAGTTTGTTGTACAACTTGCATCATCTCCATCCCTCAGGGGTAACTCCTCATGATCCAAATCATCATGTGGTTGTGTTTTTGGTAAATAGAACTTTTCATCCTCCCTACTCTATCATATATAATCTTGAGGGATACCTTATACAAGCCTAAACTAACATCGCACTCACTCAAAGGGGATGAATTCTATCTCACCATCCTACCTCCCATATGCCCATCTCTAACTCTATAAGATAAGGTGTGATACCTATATCCAACCCATACTGGCCAAGTTTGGTATGGCCTCTAGACTATGTCACTATGAACTAATCCCTCTAAGTCTCCTTTAAACCAATCAACATCCCTAGAACCATCACCAACACCTATCATAGCCCCATCTCTCCTCCATTGATAAAAGTTGAATACATAATCCATCAATTGATAACCCTCTATTAGAAGGCCCAAGGGTCTCATTACTTATATATGTTCATAGGATCAATAGTGAAGTAAAAATCCCACACTAATGCCATAGTGTCTATGTGCTTTAAACCCCCATATCTATCTATATATCTAAACTAGTAAAACCTATGCCCATCCAAAAATTATACCACCCAAAACCAACTCCATAAACACTCCCAATAGCACACCAAGGAATATCCCTCCCATAAAATATGATAGTGCATAACAAGTAACCACTAACTATAACATGGTCAATAAATTTTTATCTTTAGAGGCCCTCTAGTATAGATGTCTAATGTTGAAACCTCTAGAGTGAAATTGTGCATCATCTTGATCATATCCATATAACATCTCCATGCACTCATCGATTTCCTCCCCCTCTATGTGGTATATGTGATCTCTATGGATGGGTAGATGTGTAATCTAGTGGATATCCTCTAACAGGATCCTCATATCCCTTATCAGTAACCAGAAGGTATTAGTCACTAGGTCCCATCTCTTGATGAGGAAGATTATCATCATGGCATCCCTAAGAAGGTTTTGTTAATGCCACATCCATCCAAAACCCACTACCTCCATGTGATGCTAGTCCTTCATAGACATGGCATCCCTCACCTCTGTGAAAATCTTGGGAACTTGATCTTGTAGCTAGATCTGATCTTGTGCCTACAATAATAGGTATATCATGAAGTAGGTAAGTAACCTATCTCAAATATTACCTATATGCATAACAATTATTACCCACCTACTTATATACCAATATGATTGCATCTATCAACCTTCCCTTTGAACACTTATTATGTCTATAAACTCTTATTAACTATTCTTATGGAAGTTCCACCCTTTCTATCCTACATAGACCCATATTTACCTAAAATTACTACACTCCCCAACCCATTCCAAATCCTATCCTAACCTATTTCAACCCAACTCTCTTAACTCTATCCCATAACCAACCAACCCAACTCCTACCCCAACCCATCTCAATGCATTTCAATTCTACCCATCTCAACCCATTTCAATTCTACCCACCCCAACCCATCCCAATTCTAACCCATCCCACCTCCCAACTCTTCTACCCAAACTTGTAATTATTACCCCAACCTATCGACCATTGATGTATTACCCAAACCATTGATAGTTGCCTTAGGGCCATTTCCCCCCAAGGTTAACTATCATTAGTTAGCTTAATCATCGATGATCACTATTAGGATACTGTAGGTAGTGAGCCTTGACCCCTTGACCTCCTCCTATAACCCTAAATCCCTCTATACCACTCACAACCTAATATAATATACCTTTATACAAATCATACCCTCCCACAGACATATAATATTATAAATAAACAATATAAATATCAAAACCCAAGTACCACATCTAAAAACCCATAATTCCCTCATTTAGCGTACCTAGTTATATTTTTCCCATTTAATTCATACATTACAATTTACTTCTAATTTAAGACATACCTTACCTCATTTCATGACCAATGGTGCTACCTCAATTTATGCCTAGCCACTTTTTCTTGAGCATATCTAGTGTCCATCTTGACCCCATCATCACTCTCATACACCACACTCCTCTTGACAACTCATCGCACTTCTACCCACTCACAAGTAGTCTTTGTACAAGCACTTAGAATGGACAAAGAACAAGTTCTCAAAGTCATAAATGAGGAAAAAATGGGCTCAATTGACCTATTTACCATTAATTTAGGGTTACCACCCACCCTAACCATCGATGGTTACATAACCCTCAATGGTTCACCCTAACTGTTGATAGTTGCCTAACCATCACTAGTTCCCCCTAACCATTGATGATTAGGGTGATTTTATTTTTTCCTTCCAAACCTACACTTTCACTACTTCACCCAAAACTATTAATTTATCCACATGAACTCATCCAATTTTTTCCACCCTTACACCTATCTAGGATTTCCCTTCTCTCCATCAACCAAGAACTACATTAAGCCTAAAGTCCATGTTAGATTCCTTGTCTACAAGACTATGTAGGCAACATCCTCTTTCCTAATGCATTAGGAGTCAGCTCATCAATTCCCCACCCAACCAACCACCTGACCCATTTACCTTTGTCTACCTCAACATTGGTACCAACCTATTCACACACCTTATGATAACCTTCTTTGGGTCATGATGACCACTTCGACCAATTTTGCCATGATGGATTTTTTTCCCTATGCACCAACTCATTCATGCCCAACTCATTGTGTTTTTTTTTAGGAGAACTTCTTACCCTATATACCTAAGTAAACATCAACCCTCTCTAAGACACTTGACAAGTGTGACCCAATCAACTATGACCAACACTAAGGACCGATTACCCTATCACCTATCCTAGAACCTGACTTTATTTTTCCCAACATGGTAATGTTAGTCTTTGTGTACTCTTGACTCTCACACTTAGTAATATTTTACATGTGTCTACATCACCCACCTTATAATTTCCATTTTACTACTTATCAAACCATAACTCAATTTTGATGTTACGACATCAAATCCTAGTTTGAGGGGGAATACCCTCCTCCCATACTCAAGGCAACTGAACCTTGACTATCAAAACTCCATTTTTGTTCTATGGTTTATTAACCTAGAAGATACACAATAAAAAGGGGTAAAATTTAGACACTTGAAACCCCCCTTAATGAGTTTTTGATGTCACTTCACCATGGACCTATTCCTAACCTTAGTCAACTATTCACCTTATTAACTCACCATTAACATTTGATAACACACCTAAGTACCCATTAATAAACATTTTTAACATATTAACTTAGATCAATTCCAACCCCTTTAAATTAGGGGTTGATCATTGATGGTTGACCTAACCATTGATGGTTAGGTCTTTACTCTTGTAAAACAAAAATTCATCCAATTATAAGATAGGCATGTATGGAAAAAATAGAAACTTTCCCATACACACCTCATAGTTTTCCCTCTCTTCAAATTGGTATCTTTATCCTTACTCAACTTATAAACTTTCCCTTTCCTCACTTAGTAAGTCTATGCTATAAATATAAGGCTCTTGAAGGAGTTATGGATCCAAAAATTTGCATTTAGGATCTTTTACTTTCTTTGTGTAAGAATTTAGCATCTTGAAACTATATTCACATGACTTGTAAAGGTTGGAGTACTATTATGTTTCCTAATTTCATTCCACTAGTCATTGGTTTCTAATTTACATCATTCAGGTATTATTTCTCTTATTTTCAGCATTTTCTTTTCCCACTATCTCTTTTTGGCTCAAACTAGTCACCTACATATCAACCCTCACCCCAGTAATCCACATTCTATCTACTACCCATCAGCCACTTCATCCCTAACTCCATTTCAATTACACATAGACCTCCCATAGGCAATCATTATCAGTTGTTTTAACCATCATCAATCACCACAATCATCACCGATTATGTAACCATCACCAACCATACCTAACCATCATCAGTCACCCTGACCACTGATGGCCATATCAAGGAAAATAATAAATTGTTATTTTCTCCCCTTTTCACCCAATTAGACCCCTATTTCTATTTATGACCTATCTATAAACTAGACCCAAACCTTCCTAAACCTAACCTTGATATATTTGTGCATGGTATTGACCCACCATGCTACATCTTATACCGAATATGCATGTTATTTATTTTATTGTATAAACATTTATCTTCTTGTCCATTTATAATCCTTTATTTTTATTTTTAAAACATTTTTATCATTATGGGGTGGATTGATAGCTATTTAAGGGATCTTTCACTTCTTAGAATAAACATTTCTAGATAGTCCACCCTCCATACTCATCTAACAAATAAGTAGGTTTAGTGCGGTCTTATTATAGGTAGTCCTTCCTCACCAAAAAGGAGCTCTCACTTTGTTTGGTCATCAATGAGCACAATGTTTACCAGGTACACACCCCTCATTTGTTGTTTCTCTCCTTTTTTCTAAAAGTAAAACAAATAGAGTAAGAAATAGGTCCCTATAAGTGAAAACTTTATTTTTATATGTTTTAGGGGGTCCAATTTTATGTGGTGTATTATAAGTTATTTGATGTCATTTAACATCATCTTAGCCTTAGTCATTAGTATTATAGTCCTTATATCATTTTAAGTCATTTTGGGGGTCATAAATAGAAAATTTAATAGGTTGTATGGCCTCCTTGGGAAATGTGAAGGTTACAAGTGGTGATTTTATGTTCCATGTGTCCTATTATGTCTTAAGTAACTATTTCTAATTAAAAGTGGTAGGTGTTTCAAAAAAAGAGCAATTTTCTTGAGAAAAGAGAAGAGTTTCAAAATTATATAACCTATGGGGAAGTTGCCACATGGGAAAAGGTCATGGAATGACTCTTTAGCTTCATTAGATCAATATCAGTGCTTGACATACTTTTAAAGTGCTAAAAATAGTCCAAAACCATTATGTTCCTTTCTCAACCTTGTAGGCACACATAACCAATCTTTAGGTTTGTAAGTGGTATGGACAATTGGAGAACTTATAGGTCGAACGAGTTTGGGAGGTTAAATTAAATTTAGAGAGATTCAATTCCATAGTATGAGTTTTAATAATGGTGTACACTACTTTATGAACCATCCTCATGAAGTTGACTATGTATTTTTGCTTGTTAATCTATGTACCCTATAGGTTTTACCTTGGTTTGAGTAGTTCCATATAATCCAATTACTAATATTGTTTCTTGATGATGTTTATTAAATCAATTTATTTTCATTCTTGGTTTCAATTTTAATTACGTTTTGATGAGCAAAGTAGCTTAGGTTGCAAGAGGAAGCACTTTTTTGTGCAATAGTCAGTTTTTCACCATGTTCAGGATTTTCATACTTTAAAAATGGCTACAAGAGGTTGTGATAAGTTCATTATAATTTTTACAATGTGATTTTGATATCATTTAATTTTAGTTCCATTCTCCAAAGCAATATTACATAAGATGCAACCATTTACCACATAAATAGTCAATCTGCCTTATGACTTCCATACACAATCAGCCAAGTGAAGTGCGCAAAGCCCTGAGACATGTTTATAGACTTGTGGTAGAGGTAATAAGGTGTTTAACATGTTATCATGGTAGGATAATCAATAAATCCTTTCACTTTATATAAAAGTGACTATGAATTCCATATACAGTCACATAATAGAGAGCTACACTTAACGGTATCATGCATGAGCAAACACGTGAGAAGGAGGTTTGGTACTAAGTTTAGGTAATTGAAGTTGAAAGTAATCAATTTTAGAGCTTGGTGGACTTAAATTTATTAAAAACATGTATAGCCTCAATTCCTACCTTTTCATCCTCAACACCTGCACAGTAAGAAAACCACCTATAGGTGGTTTAACAGAGCTATGGAGATACAGGTATGGAATTTGAATAAGTGATGAAACTTCCTTAAGGTATTAATATGGTGAAAATGTCATGGGATAATTTTTTTAAAGTATGGATTTATAAATAAATCTGAAGGACATCTTTAAAAAATGAGATGGTTATTTTAGAGACCAAATCCTTAGACTGAGAAAATAAAGGCCCAAAGCATTTTGGTGGAAGTCATATGACAAGGTTGAAAATGAATTTTAATGAATATAATTACCTAGTATTATAACCTATATCATGGAAAATAACCTTGAAATTTTTTAAGGATACATGATTAGTTGAAGATGGTGTTTGTGGGTCTTAGATTTGCTCATTTAAACACTGATTTTCTCCAGTATCACCTACAAGGTTAAACCCTCAAGTGACCATTAGTATACTAAAGAGAAAATAGGGAATAATATTATGTTTTAGTGGCCTCATGGAGTGAAAATAATACAAAATAGACATTAATATAATTAATTTTATTTGGATATGTATTTTTTCAAGTCTTATTTACACCTACAGGTTTTCCATTAGAAAAATACCCTCCTACAATAAGGAAGGCAGATAGTAGGTTAAGAATGGTGTATATGTGATGGTATATAGGAGTGTTTTCATGGTAAAATTATTAAATGGTGAAAATTATATTATTTATGTTTAAATTATATCTATAGAGATCAAAATTTATGATATGAATTCACCATACACCTATAGGTACCCAAGAGAGCAAGAAAATACAACAGTTCTAACTGTAGAAAGACCTTGAAATGAAACATGGCATCTAAGTGCTATATTGCATGAAATTAAGATTAAAAATTAATAAAATAATTTATAAATCACAATGGAAACTTAAATAAGGGTTAAAATCATGTTTTTAAGGCCTAATTCAAACTTCAACACCCATAACCAACTATAGATGACTATGATGCAACAGTGAGCCAAAACACATTGCCTAGGTAATGATCTAGCCTAAAAAAGGTGGGTATAAGTAAAAATAACTAATTTATGATTTTTTAAGGTGTAAAAAATGATCACTCAAAGTTTTAAAATTCTAATTCATGCAAGACACCTATTGGAATAGAGCCTTGGAGCAAAATATAGTTAGGAGTTTCTATGTACAATTTTAACTAAGTAGGGTGTATAAAGGGGTATATGAAGAATTTAAATGGTAAAAAAAACATTTAAGCACATTTATAATAATAAAAATGTCTTAATAACACTATTTTTTTAATTTTTAACTTATAAATGTCTCAAATTATGCACATATAGTCCACATCTTGAAATTCCTGCACACAGTCCATTTTACACAAGCCTATCTTGGGTTTTGTCAAAGTTGAAGTGTCTATGATTAAGATAAAGGGATAATATTTTGTGGAGATAATATTTTAAACTTAAATAATTTTATGAAATTTTTAATTTCACTAAAAAAATATGAGAAGTTCCCTCTATTTTGTCTCAGTTAGAGGGTACTTCCCTTTGTATACAAACCCTACAATTTTTGAAAAGGGAATATCCAAGTGAGTTAAAGGATGGTCAAAAATGTAAATAAGGTTTTTAAAGTTTTAAAAGATTTAATTAAACATTAAAATACTTATTTATAAGGATATAACTAAATAAATATATCTAAAATACTAAGGTTATAGTCAAACTCACTAGGCAAAGTTTAGGCCTCAAGACCAAATAAGAGACCAATGCCACTTATAGCTCTAGGTGAGATTTAAAAATTATTTTAACATGTATATGGGATAAAAATATAGTTATATAGGATATTTTTATATAATTAAAAACATAAAAACTCAATTTTTGATTTAAGGTGTAGACAGACCTACTAAGCATGACTAGGCCTAGAATCCAAAAGGGGGATCAACTTCATATATAGCATTAGATGATAACTAAAATAAATTTTGGAATTTTAATATGGTCTTGAAATAGGTTATAAATATTTTTTAATGCATAAAATTTGTAGGGGAATCCAATTTTGGCTCAAAGGTAGTGTTAGGCTTGTGAAAGTGGAAGGAAGAACACCATAGAGCAACTTTGGAAGTTCATATCTCTCTTGGTGATTTTCATGTGGTCAAAATAAGTATATAAGAGTTATAATGGGTCATTAAAATAAATTTTTTGCATAATTTTTTGATTTGGATGTTAGACCTTTATGAAACATCACTAAAGGTTAAAACTGCTCCGAAACGCTTGTAAACATTGGTTATTGACTTGATGGAGGAAATGGATTTGGATAGCTAATCTAATGAAATATTTTTACCATGAAATAAATTTTAAATTTTAGAGTAATTTTTAAATATTCTTCCCATCCTTTTGAGTTGTACATAACTAAATGGATGGAGAAAAAAATAAGGTATTTTTTATTGTTTTATGTATTGTGTAGGTAGTAAGAGGTTTCAATAGATTAAAATAACATGTAATGGAATATTAGTACTTAATATAACTCTCCATTTAAATTTAATTCCTTTTAATAACTCCTAATTACCTAGGCCAGCTACTTCATCTCAACTAGTCAAAATTGTCATAGTGACCAAGCTAGTGAGAAGGGTGGAAAATTATAAATGAAATAATTTTAAGGTATTCCTGATGCCTATAAGGACATTTAGGGTCTTGATAGGTGTCATAAAATACATCCTATTTATTTTCATTTTAAACTAATGCCTTTTTAGAGGCCAAGTGTGCAGGGTGCATGAAGGAAGAGTTTCTTGGACTATAGATGATAATGGCTCATTCCCAAATGATTTCAAATGACCAAGCCTACAATAAATTATTATATAGGAATGTATGTAACCATTAAAATTAATTAAAATAATCATACTTATCCCTAATTATTTTTGGGATGTTCAAAAGGTTTAAATTATGAAGGTAGGTTTCTAAGCCAAAATGGGAACTTTCATACCACTTTGCAAGAGTTTCATGACTTGGAGAGCCACCTTTTCCTTTTTACCCTACATTTTTCATCTCACATCATATTATCATGCATAATTAACTCCTTTTATCAGGTTTAAAATTTTCCTTGTGACCTTTGGACTTCTCTTTTTTCTCTCTCTCTCAAGTTCTATAAGAACTAGCCATTTTGGCCATTATAATTTATGTTCCACCTAAGTATGGTGAATCCTTGTTAATTTTCATACCATTATATCAATAATAATACTTATTTTTACCTCTTCATGATTTTTAGAGTGTGTTTTACTTAGATTATTAATCTTGCTTAGTGAAGACTATGTATTCCTTAGTATGTTGTCTTATTCTTGCATCTATTTACAGTTGGAAAGCTTCTTCTTGTAGGGAATGTGAAGTGTTTTAGGAAGTGTCAAGGTTGAGTTAGTTAGTATATTAGCTAGTGACATTAAAAACCTCTTATTTAGTCCTCTTAGCCTAAACATTCATCCATAACCTCATAATGTAATATTGATGTGAGAAGATCTAGATTGGAGAAGTGTATATTTGGTTAGCCTCTTGATTTCATGTGTAACATACAACTAGTTTGAAGTCATAATACTAATTAGTGTATCACCTCCCTTAATATATTTTACATTTATTTTTCTCTCTCCTTTCACCCCCTAAATTTTAGGTTTAGTAGTGATCTAAAGTGGTACATCAAGAGAGCTAGCCCTATCTAGAGATTCACCTCATCCTTAGGCTACCCACAAGACTAAAGTTGTTTCAATTATGAAAATTAGATGAGGAGAGATTAGACATATCCTCAAATTGTGAAAATCAAAGTGACAATATTTTTTGGCATGCCCAATAGGACTCTTAATCCAAGAAGTTGAAAGATTTTTGGTGTTGTCTTTTAACAATCAACCTTTAGAGGCATATCCAAGCATCAATGGTGATTCCAAAGTTACATTAGTTGGTCAAGCAACTCAAGTTTCCTTTTGAAGATTAATGGTAATATATTTATTTTTATTATTGCTTTTCATAAGGTTTCATGGCTAATTTTGGTACTGAGTACTAGTTTACACAAGTTGGTGAGGTATATCCAACTTATAACAGTCCCTATCAGCCTTGGTGTTATCCTTACTAGTCTTTTTATGATTCCTATCAACTCAAACATGACCATTATCAGTCTTATATCTAGTCTCCTTAATATATTAATTCTCTTAGTCAACCTAGCCACTTATCAAACCAATCCATTTCCACCTTCAAGAAAACACTTTTGGGATATGAGAAGTATATGTTGGATTTTGGCACACAAAGGGGATATGGTCTAGAGATTCCTATTAATTTCATCCATAAGGTGAGAGATGAATTAGTTCTGGTCAAAAGAGAGTGGGCACCTATTGAGAGAGCCAATTGATAAGGGCTCATAAGTGATATGCTAGATTTGAGTGGCCTAGTTTCTTCCTTAGAGGATAGGCTAAGAGTTCATGAAAGGAAGCCTCACCAAACCTATCAACCTTCATATCCACTTCCCATTATTACTATCATTCCTACTTGACCCCTATCCAGATCCCAATCAATCTTGTCAGAATCATCCTTTCCTCAATCAGTTGGAAGAGAAAGTTGAGAAGAGAAACCTTATTTTTGAAGCTAATATTGATAGGTATATTGAGTTGGCTAATATGTATATTCAATAGTCCATGTCATCAAAAAAATAAGTGGTATCTAATCCCTCATTTCCATCTCTAATTACATCCCCACCTCAAGAAGTGACCTCTAGATATGAGATTCCAAGTTAGAGATAAGGTGGAGAATCCAAGGCTAAGGAGATCCCAAGTTTATTGAATACTTGACCCATTCCTCAAATTGCATCACCACCTAAAGAGAATAATTATAATCCTAACATGCTAAGCTAGAGTACGATAGTGGATTCATGGGGAAATAAATAAGAGAAGAGCCTAGATAAAGAGTTTGATGTTGAAGAAAAACTTGATCCTATGCAAGCTCCTCCCACCCTTCCTCAAGAGACTCTTTGTCTTCCATGTTAGCCTTATTATAATCCTTGTTCTTAGGATGATACCTATCAAATTTAATAGAGAATTTTCTAAGAGAATGTATCTAATCAAATTGAATAGTTAGAGTCAGAGATGAAATTGCTAAGTCAAGGTGTGATGGAAGGTCTAGACCCAAAAGAAGATTTTATGCCTAAACACACCCCATATAACCTTCTTCAAGATAATTATCAATCCAAATCATATTAAAATTAAGTTATTTTAAAATGTATGGAAGAAAAATAAGACATTTTATCCCAAGGTCTACCTTCCCTTCCTTAAGATATTCCAAAAGAACGCCCTACTTTTCACTCTCAATCTGATTTTGAGTTCTATGCGCCACCTCCACCAACTAGTTCATCTTGTCTTCACCCCATCACTCTTTTCATTGATGTACCTATGGTATGATAATTAAAGAGTATTATTTGGTTTTAAAAACTTATAACTCTTACTTGAAGAAGATATAGCTCCTTGGCAACCTCATTGGACCAAGTCTCCTGATTTTAAGATCCCTAGTCTTGGCATCACCAAGAAGGAGGAGATGGAAGATATTACATCCTTTGAGAACCAAATTGATGTTGTGATAGTTTAGATGGAACTTGATATCCCTCAAGAGGTCATAAATTATGAATAAGAGGTGATTTATTATGTGAAAACATCTGATTGGGTTGATCAGTAAGAATGTTTTCCTTTTGTCAAAGAGGAAATCATCATTGGTTCTTCCATTAATTTGAAAGATATCATGGATGGGAAATGAAAAGTTATTAATAATATTTTGGATGACTTGTTTGAAATCATCAAATAAGGTTATACTCCTCTTCAAGGAGGCAATGATCTAGTAAATAATTGAGAAGGCAGGCTTGGCACTCAAGCGAGTATGCAAAGAAAAGGTAAATTTTCAAATCTATCCTTTCAAGAGGCATATGTATTTGATGATGATATGTTTGAAGTCATCAAAATGATATATCATCCTCTCAATCATTTGGGAGAAACACATAATCTCTTGAATGATGCAATAAGATCTTATTGGTCTCAATCTTTTAAGGAATAAAAAACCAATACTCTTGAAGCTATGCCTATAAATAAGGTGTAAGTTGATCATGAGATGAAGAGTGGATAGCAGTATGAGGTATGTCTACAAGTTTAAGAGTATATATATATATATATATATATATATATATATATATATATATATATATATATATATATATATATATATATATATATATATATATATATATATATATTAGATAACTATTTAAGGATGATCTACTTGAGAGAAGATCAAGTGAAGTGCCAAGGAATAGGACTAATCTAAAAAGCATCTAATCCAAGGAGAAACATGCTTGAAATCATGACTAATCTCATGAAGAATAAGATTAAAGAAACTTTCCTTTTGATCCTAGAAAGGAGGTATGAATAGTTTCTAGTTTTACATAATAGTTTGATCTTTGATTTCCCTAAGTGCTTTTAGCACATGTGTGTATGTTTTGATATTTTTTTGATTTGTTTTGTGTGTGTCCTTTGATTTGTGTGGTTGAGGTAGTCATTGGTCTTGTCTTGATCAAAACTTGTGGTCTAATTCCTCTTATTTTGTCTCAAATTTTAGATGACTCCCTAATCATAATGGGATGATAAGGATGTTGGTCTAGTTAGTATAGTAGGCATACCACCCCTATGAGTCATCAATTTATTGACCAAATTTGACCCTTTAGGTCAAATTGGGGCCCCTATAGGTAAAAAAATTATTTTTATATGTTTTATGAAGTCTAATATTTTATCATGGGTATAAGTTATTTGATGTCATTTAATGTCATCTTAGCCTTGGTCATTAGTCTTTTAGTCCTTATATCATTTTGAGTCATTTTGGGGTTCATAAATAGACCATTTAATAGGTTATACAACCTCATTAGTAAATTTTAAGGTTATAATATGTGATGTCATGTTCTATGTCCTATTATATCTTAGGTAACTATTTCTAATTGAAAGCGGTAGGTGCTTAAAAAAAAAGAGTAATTTTTTTGAAAAAATAGAAGATTTTGGCACTTTTATAGCCTATGAGGAAGTGTGTGACATGAGATAAGGTCATGGAATGACTCTTCATCTTCTTTATATCCATCTCAATGCTTGACATGTTTTGGAAGTGCCAAAAAAGGCCCAAATTCATTATGCTCTTTTCTCACCCTTTTAGGCACATAGAACTAGTCTTTAGGTTTGTACTTGGTATAAATAGTTGGAGAAATTCTAAGTAAAAAAACTTTGGATGTTAAATTAAACTTATATATATTCATTTAAATTTAATTATTTCAAATAATGGTGGCCTGTGTTTATGAACTATCTGCATGAAGCTGACTATGTTTATACTTGTAAATCTATGTACCCTATAGGTTTTGCCTTGGTTGATTAGTTTTGTAAAATATATTTGGTCATAATAGTTTCATATGATTTTTATTACCTCATAAACTTATTTCCATTTTGGGTTTCAATTTTCATGATGTTTTGATGAGTAAAGTAGCATAGGTTGCAAGAGAAAGCACTTTTTTGTGCAATAGGTAATTTTTCACCATGTTCAAGATTTTCATGATTTAAAAATGGATCCAAGGTGTTTTTATAAATTCATTATCATTTTTATAATTTTATTTTTATCTCATTTCATTTCATGTCCATTATCTAAAGTATTATTCCATAAGATGCAACCATTTACCACACAAACAATCAATCTGCCCTATGATTGCCATACATAATCAACTAAGTGAAGTGTGAAAAGCCTTGAGACACATTTTTGGATTTTTTTTAGAGGTAATATAGTGTTTAACATGATCTTATGGTAGGATAATCAATAAAACCTTTCACTTTCTATAAAAGTGACTATGACTACCATATAGAGTCACCCATACAATCACATAATAGAGAGCTGCACTTATAGGTATCACGCTTGAGGAAACACATGAGAAGGAGGTTTGGTACTGAGTTGAGGTAATTTAAGTTGAAATTAATCCATTTGAGATCTTTTTGAAGTCCTAAAATTGATAAAAAAAACATGTATAGCTTTCTTACTGCCTACCTTTTCATCCTCACTACGTGCATAATAAGAAAACCATCTATATGTGGTTTAACAGAGATATGGAGATAATGGTATGGAAGTTGAATAAGTGATGAACATTCTTTAAGGTATTAAGATGGTGAAATGGTCATAGGATACTTATTTTAAATAATGTATTTCTAAACAAGGTTTAAGGCCATCTTTTAAAAATGAGATGACTATTTTAGAGATCAAATCCCTAGACTAATAAAATAGAGGCCTAAAGCATTTTGTTTGAAGTCATATGACAAGGTTGAAAATGAATTTTCATGCATCTAATGTCCTAGTATTATAACCTCTATCATGGATAATAACCTTTAAAAGTTTTAAGGATAAAGGATTAGTGGAATATGGTGTTTGGGGGCCTTAGAGTTGCTCATTTAAACACTAATTTTCTCCAGTATCATCTATAAGTTTGAACCCTCAAATGACCATTGGTATATTAAAGAGAAAATAAGGCATACTATTATGTTTTAGTGGCCTCATGGAGTGAAATTAATAAAAATTGGAAATGATTATTATTAAGCTTATGTGGATATGTATCATTTCAAGTCTCATTTACACCTATAGGTTTTCCATTAAAAAAATACCCACCTACAACAAAGAAGGCAAACAATAGGTTAAGAATGGTGTATACATGATGATATATAGGAATGTTTTCATGTAAAAATTCTTAAATGTTGAAAATTAACTTATTTGTGTTTAAATTATATCTACAGAGATCAAAATGTAGGATATGACTTCACCATACACTGATAGGTACCCAAGAGAGCAAGAAAATACAGTCAGTTGTAACTGTAGATAGACCTTGAAATGAAGCATGGCATATAAGTGTTAGATTACATGAAATTAATATGTAAAATGAATCCAATAATTAATAAATCACCATGGAAACTTAAATAAGGGTTATAAATATGTTTTTAAGGACTAATTCAAACATCAACACTTACAACCAACTATAGATGGTTGTGATGCAACAGTGAGCCAAAACACATTGCCTAAGTGATGATCTAGCCTAAATAAGGTGGGTATAGGTACAAATAACTAATATATGATCTTATAATCTGTCAAAAAGTATCACTCAATGTTTTCAAAGTCCAATCCATGTAGGACACCTACTATAATAGAGTTGTGGAGCAAAATATAGTTAGGAGTTTATGTGTATAGTTTTGACTGAGTAGGGTGTATAGAGGGTTATATGAAGAATTGAAATTGTGAAACAAAATTTTTAACACATTTATCATAATAAAAATGGTATAATTACAATATTATAGTGGATTTTGAAAAGATAAAGGGCTTAAATGATGCACATACAATCCACATCTTGAAATTCTTGCACATAGTCCATTTTACACAAGCTTGTCTTAGGTTTTATTTATGTTAAAGGGTATATGATTGAGATAAAGTGATAAAATTTTGTGGATATAATATTTTAAAATTAATTAAGCTTCTATAATTTCTAATTTATCCAAAAAAATAGGGTAATTACCCTTTATTTTGTCTCAGATAGAGGGTACTTCCCCTTGTACACAAACCCTATAATTTTGGAAAAGGGAATAGCCAAGTGAGTTAGAGGCTGGTAAGACATGGAAATAATGTTTTTAAATTTTTAACACATATAATTAAACATTAAAATTCTTATTTATAAGGATATAACTAAATATGGAGGTCTAAAACAGCAAGGTTGTAGCAAACTCACTAGGCAAAGTTTAGGCCTAAAGATCAAATAAGAGACAAATGCCACTTCTAGATATAGGTGAGATTTAAAACTGATTGGAACATGTATATTAAATAAAAATAGAGGTATATATTCTATTTTGACACAAGTAAAACCATAAAAAATCATTTTGGGCTTTAAGTTGTAGATATGCCTACTAAGCATGATTAGGCCTATAATCCAAAAATGGGGTCAAATTCATATATAACCTTAGATGATCACTAATTAATTTTATAATGTTCATATGTTCTTAATATAGGTGATAAATATTTTTTAAGGTAGATAAGTTGTAGTGGAATCTAATTTTGGCTCAAACGAAGTGTTAGACATGTGTAAGTGGAAGGAACAGTTTGATAGAGAAAATTTGGAAGTTCATATCTCTCTTGGTTCTTTTCATGGGGGAAAAATAATTTTATAAGTGTTATCAAGGATCCTAAGAATAATTTTTTTGGAATAATTTTTTGATTTGGATGTGAGAACTTTATGAAACATCACTAAAGGTCAAAACTACTTAGAAACCCTTGCAAACCCTAATTATTGACCTGATGGAGAAAATGGAGTTAGATATCTACTATAATGACATATTTTTCACATGAAAGAATTTGAAATTGTATAGGAGTCTTTCATGATTCTTCCCATCCTTTTGAGTTTTATGAAACTATACAAATGGTGTATAAAATAGGGTATTTTTGACTATTTTGTGTATTATGTAGGTTTCAGGAGGTTTAAAGAGATGAAAATCAAATGGGATGGAATATTAGGACTTAATATAATTATAAATTTCAATTTAATTCCTTTTAATAAATCCTAAGTTCCTAAACTATCTACTTCAGCTTAGCCAACCAAAACTGGAATAGTGACCAAGCTAGTGAGAAGGGTGGAAAACTTTAAGTGAAATAATATTAAGGTGTGTCTAATTAATATAAGGCCATGAAGGGTCTTTATAGGTTTTATTTAACTCCATACCATGGAATTTCATTAGAAAATGATGCTTTTTTGGAGGCCAAGTGAGCAGGGTACATGAAGGAAGAGTTTTTTAGACTACAGAAGTGATGACTCATTCTTAGATGATTCCAGATGACTAGTCCTATAACCAATACATGGATATTCATGTATTTAACCCTTCCCATTCATTCCAATCATCATAAATGCCCCTAATTATTTTTTGGATTTTTAAATAGGTCCAAATTATGAAGGCAATTTTTTGAGCTAGAATGGGAACTTTCATGCCACTTCACAAGAGTTTCATGACTTGGAGAGCCACTTTTTCCTTCTTAAATTTCATTTTTAATACCAAAAAATATTTTCATTCATAATTAAATCCTTTTATTATATTTAAAATTGTCCTTGTGACCCTTGGACTTCTCTCTTCTTCTCTCTCTCTCTCTCTCTCTCTCTCTTAAGTTCTATAAGAACTAGCCATTTTGGCCATAGTAACTTATGCTCCACCTGAGTATGGTGAAGCCTTGCTCATTTTCATACCATTTGATCAATAACAATACTAATTTTGACCTCTTCATGACTGTTATATTATGTTTTACTTGGAATATAAATCTTTCTTAGTGAAAACTATGGATTCCTTAGCATGTTGTCTCATTATTGCATCTATTTACAGTTGGAAAGCTTCTACTTATAGGGCATGTGAAGTGTTCTAGGAAGTGTCAAGGTTGAGTGAGTTAGTATACTCACTAGTACCATTCAAGGCCTCTTATCTATTCCTCCTAACCTAAACATTCATCCATAACCTCATAATTTAATATTGATGTGAGAATATGTAGATTGGAGAAGTGTATGTATGGTTAGCCTCTTGATTTCATGTGTAACATATAGCTGGTTTGAATTCATTATCTTATTTGGTGTATCACATCCCTTAAGATAGTTTTCTTTTAGTTTTTTCTCTTCCTTCCTCCCCCGCAAAGTTTAGGTATAGCAGTAATCCAAAGTGGTACATCAAGGGAGCTAGCCCTATCTAGAGATTCACCTCATCCTTAGGCTACACATAAGCCTAGATGTGTTTCAATTGTGCCACATGGATGAGGAGAGCTTAAATATATCCTCAAAGGGTGAAAATCCAATTGATAATACTTAGGATTATAATTTTCATTAAGACACAAGGAAACTGAACGAAGATTATTCAATAACTCTAAAATGGTGGTCAATCAAATCAAAACTAAGTTTTAATACAAAATATCATAGTTCAGAATGTAAAACCATAGATTTTGGGATCTAATTGTAATGTTTCATACATTCAATATCATCCGTATTCCTTGTAAGGAAAACCAAGTATCAAACTTACTAGCATCAACAATGATGAAATTAATGCCTTTAGATGATAATGAGTTAAAAGAGTTTTCTATAGAGCTCATGCCTTATCCTTTTATCCTAGACATCATGAATAAATTATGTCTTTTATGATGACCAATAAATCATCTAGTTCCTTAGTAATGTGGGGATATTTGAGGCCCAAATCATTTCTAAAAAATATAGTGACCACTTTGAGACTGAGTTGGATAAGGATGGGATCATGAACATCCATGGGAACTGAATGTCAAAGGGGATTATTTTGTCATAAAGAGCATTTGATGCATTAGACCCAACCTTTCAGGCTAAATTGACTAAGTTTGAAGATCAAAACTATCTTCTCATTAATATTATCCCTAAAAAGAATACCTAGATAGTGAATGTGGTTCCAAATTGGATGAACCATAAATTAGATGAGTTATAGAGGTTACTATTGAGGTACAAGGATGTTATTGCCTAAGCCAATGGAGACCTCAAAATCTTCAACTTGAGAGTAATTACTCATATCAACCCCTTAAAACTGATCCAAAAACCCTTCAAAAAAAGATAGGGCTAATAAACCCAATCCTAGAACCCTTGATTTGCAAGGAAATCCATAAGTTACTTTTTGTAGGGATAATTTTTCCAATCTACCACTCCACCTGGGTGGCTAACCTAGTTTTGATATGAAATAAAAATGGTAAAATCCACCTTTTCATGGATTTATGAAACTTAAACTTAGCCTTGGATAAAAATAATTACCCCTTTACATTGCTAGATGACGTGATCTAAATGGTTAGTGGGTCTCAGATGATGTCCTTATATCACTACTTGGACTATAACCAAGTCTTGGTCAACCCAAGAAATATAATTAAGACTAATTTCAATGCCAATTTGGGCACATTCACTTATAAATAGATGCCTTTTGGGCTAATTAACATTAGTGCAACCTTTTGGGCTAATTAAGATGGAAGAATATCTTAAATAATTATGCCAGAGAGTCAGGGCAAAGGATAAATTTCCAAAAAAGCAATGTGTATTTATTCAACACTCCTAATGAACTTAGACATATAATCATTGATATATTAGAATGCACTGAAGCTGGCCTACCAGATACCTACTTGGGTCTCCCACTCTCGGTCAAAGAGGTATCTCTTAGATTTTGGAATGGAATTGTGGAAAGAACGCAAAGGAAACTTCTTGGTTGGGAGGGTAAACTACTCAGTAGTGTTGGTAAACTATAACTTCTCCAGGCTTCGCTGTAAGGTATTCCTACATACTTCCTGTATCTTTTTAAAATTCTTGTGTATTTTGTTGAGAAACTGGAATAGATCCAAAGGAAATTTTTATGGATGGGAGTGGAAGACAAACAGAAAATGTCTTTAGTCAGATGGGAAAAAGTGTGTCTTCTAAAATCTCATGGTGGACTTAATATTAGGTCCATCAGGAACATGAACAAAGCCCTTCTCTCAAAAGTTAGTTGGAACCTAATCCATAAAAACAATGATTGGGGGGAAATAATGTATGCCAAATACATGCATAGCATTGATGATTCCAACTTTCTTCAACAGATGGGATTACCCCAGGGATTTATGATATGGAATAAAATGCTAAAAAGTAGAAGCCTTCTCAAATAGGGAATTAGATGGAAACTTGGAAATGGCCAGCATATTAAAGTATGGGATGATATCTAGCTAAAGGAAAAGGCTCTCATCACACAAGGAAATTATGGAGAGATTGCTGACTTGACTACCCAATTTTTTGGAGATAGGGTCAGTGATTATATGGAAAATAACAATGGGATGAAGAGATGGAAAAAATCATTTAAATTGCTATGTGCACAAGCCTAAGCTTTTCTCAAGAGTTTGGGAGATCCAACAGTGCATTCAAGAGATCAAAATCCCTCTCTTTCCTTAGGAGGATGAACAATACTGGTAACCAGATAAGAATGGATCGTTCTCTATCAAATTTGCTTACCATCTGCTCATTCCTGAAGCTCAGAATAAAGATGTATGGAAAAAGGTTTGGAATCATAATCTTATTCCAAAAATTAACATGTTTTGGTGGGCTACTACTCATAACAAAATCCTTACTCAGGATAACCTTCAAAAGAGAGGGTTTACTTTGGTCAACAGATGTTTCCTATGTGGTTTAAAAGGGGAATTAGTTTCACACCTCTTTATCCACTATGAGTTTGCCCAAGAATTATGGGGTACAATACTTAAAAACTTTGGTATTGAATGGGTCTACAATTCTAACCTTAAAGAAGTAATTCTTAGCTGGAACCCAACCTTCACACATCCCTAGCTTATGGAATTATGGAAGCAAGATCTGCCATGTTTGAGTTGGACTTTATGGAAAGAGCGCAATCACAAAAATTTTAGGGACACTGCTAGAAATGCTTCTCAGGTGTTTAACTCCTTTGCTAAGACCATTATGGAAAGTGTTACAACAGCTGATATTCATGTTGTGAAAAAACCCCTATCTCAAATTGAAAGCCAAATTGCAGCCAAATAGAAGGTTTTAAACTAGATCCCTGGGTATAATAACTCCAAAATTATATAGAGACTTAATACTAAATGGATCCCCCCTAAACCTAACTAGATGAAACTCAACTTTGATGGGGCATCCAAGTTGGATGGTAAAGCTAGTGGAGGAGGAATTATAAGGAATGATAAAGGATGGATGTTTGTTGTCTATGCTAGTGGAATTGGATGCCAGAGCAACAACTATGCTGAAGCAATGGCTTTACTATGGGGATTAAAGTTAGTTATATCCCTAGGAATAAGGAACTTGAATATACAAGGAGACTCTAAGATGGTCATAGATGCCATTAATAAAGCTTCAAATGTGGGAATCAAGCTAAAAGACATCATTACTGATATCCAATTTATTTTACAAAAGTTTTTTGAAGTTGAGATTTCCCATACCTATAGAGAAGGTAATAGGGTCGTTGATGCTTGTGCCAACCTTGGGCAGAAATTTTTAGGTTGGAGGGTGTGGCGACAAGGTGTTCATATTCCCTTAAACATTAGGGAGATCATTCAAAAGGAGATGACTTGTCAGGAATGAGGTGTATTGATGACCCTAAAAAGACCCCTATTGATACCCCCGGCTCCTTTGTGAGCAAGAAGGGCAAGAAGAGAAAGGTTGATGAAGAGGAATAAAATATTAAAGAGACTATGGAAGGGACCCACAGGAATTTGGGCAGGGCCATGGGGGGCCAAGGTGGCAAATCTCACAAGCCTTCCAAAATTAATAAGGAAGGATTCCCCTCTAGAATGTGAAGGTCAAGGCGGATTGCTAGTAAACTAGCCCCGAAGGCCAGACTGATTCATTATTTGGAAAGTGCTTCAGAAGAAGTAACCTAAGAGGAAGAGTCTAAGGAGCTGGAAATCTAGGAAATTTTGGAGGACACTGGAGGGAAGTAGGCTACTAAGGATTTTGAGGTTACTGAGGAGCAGGGTGCTAACACTATGGGAACTGTTAACAATAAGGGGAAAATGTATGTCGAGGAAGCTGGTGAGGGCACTGAGAATGAGACTGATTGGAAAACTAAAATTGGGGCCCTAAAGGACCATATTCAGAAGCTAGAGAAGGTCTTCACCAAAGGGCTTCATAATACAATTCTATTGAACATGTCTATTCTAGAAGTGGTGGGTAATACTGTGTATGCTGACAATGCAGAGAATGAGAAACTCAATTATCTTATCAAATCAATAGTTATGTAAGGGGAGACCTCTCTAACTCTGGTCTTCCCATGGCTTGTGTTTTATTTCTGTCTATTGTTCTTGGCTATGTCATCGTCTCTCTGAAGGCATTTTTTGTTTGTTTGCCTTCTTGTCTTTTTTGACTGTATAGGGTTCGGCCCTTGGTTTGCTAGCTTACTTTATCAAAAACATTAGTGCAACCTTTTAAATATAAATGGATTTCACCTTTAAGGGCCTGATAGGTAAGTATATAATCATTTATATGGATGGCCTAATCATATTTTATAAATACAAGTCAAATCATGTGCACCACTTGTAAATTTTATTTTAAATATTCATAAGGTATTCCATCTCCTTAAACCCAAAGAAGAATGCATATGCTATGGGAAATGTAATAACTCTACAAATCAATCTCAACTCAAAAAATATAGATCTTACTTACACTTCGATTGGGGATCTATTAGATAAATAGGGTCATAACCAATATGGATCCACTAGACCTAGTCAAGGGATCTATTACCATTATAATATCACTAAGGAGGGTTCCAAATCTTCTAGTCAAGAAAAACTATGTAATAATGCTAACTAGGTCCTATGTTTTCATATTCACTAAACTAATAACAAGTAAAGAAAAACCTAATATAGTTCTCACCAAAGCTTATGGCACAAAATGGGGGGGATAATAAACATTAAAATTAGACATGCATAGAATAAATATAATCACATTAATGTATATGGAATCTTAATGAATATAAAAGAAGTGTAAATCCATATCTATCTATTCTTACAAAGGAGGAATAAAGTTAGGAATAATTACCTTTGAAGACAAACCCTACAAGCCTCAATCTCTCTTTTGGCTAAGGCACTTCATAAAAGGTTGTTTTAGTACGGAAGGATGACAAGGATAATTATCTCTAGGCTACACAACCTATCAATACATCCAAAATACTAGATGTGTATCTCCAAAGAAATTATGAAACACTAAGCTTGTTCCTTAAGTAGAATGGTGGGCAAGTAGATGCATAATATATCTTACGTATTATTCTCTTCTTAAATTATGGAAATTAATGTGTTTATATAGGTGGACCTAACCCTAAACCCTTCCAAAATTTTAAGCTGACAAGGTCAATCGATCAACCTAGTATTAAAATTGGCAAAAACTAACTAGCATATGAACTATGTTGGCCATGGATGACCTAGTTCCTAGTAAGATTTGTAAATAATAATAAAAGGTTGATGTGGCTGACTTAGTCATGTAAACTTCCAAAAAAGGGTTTAGGTTAGGGAAAGTGATAATGAATATGGTAGATTACTAGAGGAGGGTGCAAAATAGGAGGCAAATCTTAAGGAAATGATTTTTAGGAGATAAATATGTAGATAAAAAGTGGAAAAAAAGGACAACAATCATGCAAAACACCAATGGTATACCCACCCTTTTCTCGGTGCACACCTTTGGGAATGCACTCAGATAGATTGAAACTCGATGGGTTCCTATAAGATAAAAGGTGTTAGTAAGTGATAAAGTTTAAAATATTATGTGTATACATATACCCCACTCAAATCTCATCATGTGTCACGTGAGTGTAATAAGGTATGGTACTTCAAGAAAGAACATAGAAACACATGAAACCAAGATAACTAAAAATGGCATATGAAAAGTAATGCTAAAATTAAATGAGAGTAACTAGAAATACAATATACATACCTTAACTTACCCTTCCTATAAATGATTATATGTAAATATCCTAGTATTTATTGTAAAGGGTGGAGTACCTGCATTTGAGAAACCCTAGGGATACAAGATAAATAACAGAAGCAATGTGTGTGTGCATAGGATGGTTAAAGTATCAATGCATTACTTAGTAAAATTAGAAAATTAGGATTGTTAATTCAACAAGATTGATGGCAAGTGAATGAAAAAAATATGGAAAATGAATTTAGAACACACTAAATCATGTTGGAAAGCATGTAAATTGTAAATGGAAAAAATGAATATAGAAAATACTAAATCACATTGGGAATCATGTAAAAGATTAATGGCAAAAAGGGATGTAGAACATAGTAAATCACATTGGAAAACATGTAAAATATAAATGGTAAAAATGGATGTAGAACATACTAAATCATGTTGGGAACATGTAAAACATAAATGATAAATGAAATATCAATGCAAGAAAACTCTAACAAAGATATTTAAGTGAAAAGTAACACCATGTAAGATAAGCATGTTGAATCAAACATGAATGACTGAAAATGAAGTTTAAATCAAGATTTAATACACATATGTCAAATGAAGATGAATAAATCATAAATAAATGAAAATTAAATGTAAGTCAAGATGTAAAACAAGCATGATGAAGTCATACATAAAGAGAAACATGTAAAAATTCCAAATGTCATATGTAAGATAAGTGAATTTCACAAAAATAAAACAAGGAAAATGATGGATAAATGAAAATAAACATCTCTAAAGGATGAAAAATAAAACTTAATTCTTTTTTTAAGATGCAATGTAAGAAAACACAACCACCTAATGACATGAATGGTATGATAATGAGATTGTGTGGTAAAAAAAATGGTGTAAGGGTGTTTGTGAGGAAGGCCTGGTCCCATCTAAGGTCTTACAATGCAAATCACTAACTATAAAACAAGAGGTATAATAAGGTAGATGTGATCAAGGATGTGATAAACTAAAAGTAATACCTAACAATAGGAATATAAGGAAACTATGATGTAAATAAGGAATGTGAGGCACCACATGGGTGATGTGAACATCCTTAGCAAGAATGAGACACACTAAGAAAGTGAGAAAGGCTAACAACTATCAATACCAATGACTTAAGACATTTTGACTAATGAATATTAAGCTTGGGCTAACAAGTGAAATACATAGATAAACCCATAAAGGTTATATGCATGAAAATTAAAATGGACCTACCTTCCCATAATGTGTTCCTCATTCCTTAGGACCCCTTATAGATCCATTGGTCTATTGTGAAGATTGGGTACTTGCATGAGAAAGTAGGTGACACTAGATAGTATATGATATAATGAGACCTCCTACCCTAGTCTATTGGCCTACCTCACCCAAATGGAACTTGGCTATATCATAAGGCTAACTATGGAGTTTTAACTTTAATTAATATAGGATATGTGCCAAATATAGATTGCATCTTTTGGTATGATATAATTAATTGATTGTTTTTGACTTTTAATCATTACCTTTTATTTATATTTTATGATTTAGCTTTTAACTTGTTTTGGATTTTTATATTCCTCCTCCTCTATACAGATTTAGATAACTAAAAATGAGTGAAATAGGTTACAAACACAAGATACATAAAGACCAAGGTGTCTAAAGACTCTTAGGCTTACCCATAAGTAAGTGTGCAATCTCAAAAGTGATCGATTGATCTTTAAATGAAAGGAGATAAATGAAATATGGAGATCATGAGAAACCCATCTATGTAATAAGTGATACAATGATTAATATTCTTATATCTAATCACAAATAGGTAAAATAGTGTTATAAAATGGATAGGTCTATTCTATGATAGTCATGTCACTAGAGAAGCCATGCTAACCTACACCAGATCTAACACAAGCACTAATGAATGTAGTATTCATCCCAAAAAGTGAATTAAAAATGTTTTAATGTGGTAATTTATGTTGAGATATTGGTCTTATCCATAGTCTTACACCATAACTCACAAGGTGAATGCCAATGATTTAAATGTTGAATGATGGGGAAAAATAATCATAAAGCTACTACGGCAAAGAATGAAAAAAAATTTAAAATGAAAGAGATATATAAGAACCAAATGAAAATAAATGTTGAATGTAATAAATAAGAAAAATAAATAACATAAAGGAAATTAATGATGCTAGTAAAGTGTGACTAAAATAGGTAAAGTGCACAAAAATAAAGAAACATGAGACAAAAAATAACAAGACCTATGTTAACATCTATATAAAAGATGAGCATGTGAAATGCAAGCCTATGTATCTAAGAATATTTATTGAAGTTAATTTTTTTTGTTATTTAGAATTTTAGAACAAGATTGGGCATCATAATATGCCCAAATTGGTATGTTGATGTAGGGATGGGCATCGCAATATGCCCCAAGGTCTGAAGGGGCATGTGTATGAGAATCATAAGATGCCCCAAAATCTGAGGAGGAGTGAGGTAATATTGAACCATTAAAATGATTTGTATTAGGTTGATAGGTGCATTTGTAGATAGTTAAATGTGTTTGTTTGTTAGATTTTAGGAATGTTGATTGTGACATAGGATGTGCAAGAGAGGTATAAAGAGATAAAGGTGGTAAAGGAAGTAAACGAGGACCATGTATGACATACCTTGTAGTAGGAATTTGAACTAGGTATTCCTTGGGTTCATGTGACATAAGAGGTCAAATTTCAATGGATGAAATGATATGTTTAAATTTTTTCATGTTATCTATCCTTTCTTGATTGGTATAGGAATAAGGATCGACTATGGTTTGAACTACATTAGTTGATGAGTTGTATGTATGAGATAGTTTTTATTGTTCATTAGATAGTTGATGTTGATGTGATTATGATTCTTTAGATTGAATTTATAAGGATTGAAGATAGTATTTATAGCATTATTTTTTACAGAATATCAAGATTGAAATGTGGACCAAGCAATGAAGTAAGAAGAAATTAGTGAGGATCATGACAAGACTCATGAGAATGACCTATAGTATTATGCCACCAAAAAAACTCATCAGGATTGTACCATTTTAGAGGAGGTTTATAAGGATCAAAGATCATGGATTTAGAGGGTGGAAATTTATTATTAAGTTGTTAAAGACTTAAGGGAGGGTGGTTTGGGTTAAAATTAGTTTAATTTAATACTCTATTTTGAGGCTGGGTAGGCTTGGATGAATCAATGTTATGAGAATGATTAGAAAGGTTTTTTAATAGTTGTTTGAATTGTTTCAAATTGAGCCATAATAAAGTCTTGATTTTTTTCTTGGTCTAAGTATTCTTATAAAGTTTTAGGGGAAAGGATTTGAAATTTATATTGAAGGGGAGCTTTAAGATCAATAAAAAATAGTTGTATCATAATTCATGTTATGGTCCACTTTGGGAGCTAGATACTTCCATCATTTGATGAAAGTGTGAGCAAATTCATTAGGAAGTTGTTTGGTATTTATTAAATGGCTAAGATAATTTTAATGAAGTTCATCATGTTGGAATTCTTTCTCTAGAGCATTGACTAAATATTCTAGTTATGAGATGGAATGTCAAGGAAGTTGGTTATACCATCCAAGTGCACCACCAGCAAAGGTTTTAGCTAATATCTTGGTGGTAGTAGAGGTGTTAGTTTGGACCCATTACTTATAGAGACTACCAAAATAATTAAGAAAGATAGTAGGGTCCTTAGTGATATCATATGTGATAGTTGGAGAAATATTTTAAATATATATTTATGTAATGAATGAGGATAAAGGTTAATTTTGAATATGTTGAAGCATTTTGTTATTCATTGTAGGTTGAGGGATGATATTCCCATTGTAATCACTAAGAGGATGATGGAATTTTTTTTTATTTGGTTGAGACATTATGACTTGAGGTGGTTTACTAATCATGTGTAATAAATTTATTTACATTTGTATTATTTTGGAATGATTACTTGTTTTGATAATGTTCATTTATTAAGCTATTTATGCAAAAAATTTAGTTGTGTCGATTTGTTCATTAGTATTTGAAGGTGGGGTATTAGTGTTGTTAGGATGGGAATTATTAGTGTTGGTAGGAAGAAGGGTATTAGGTGTAGAATTCCCAACTTTGGTATTGGGAGGAGGACTAGGATGAAGTACCCCAACTGTATTAAATTATGTAGTGATTGGTTTTAGATTAGGAAAAGATTAAGGAAGAAAGTGAATAGTTTCATCTAAAGTAATAAAATAAGTGAGGTTATAATATAAATCCTTAATTATGCAATGTTCTTAACTAAGAAGAGGCTAAAAATATGACATCATTATGAAATAAGAGTAGATAACCACACACAATAATATCAACCAAGTTGTATAGAGTCGACAGGGTTGACTATATACTATTTAGATAGAAGGATGTAAAATGAAGACAAAAATGGCCAAGCATAGAACATGGTCAACTAGGTTGACTTAGTACTATAAATAGGATGTGAAACTGATCCTGATAAGGGTACAAGGTTGACTAGGTTAGCTTAGTACTATAACCTAACTAGAAAAAAAGAGTACAAGGTCAACAAAGTTGACTTAGTACTATAAACTGATTGGTAAAAAAGAATATAGGGTTAACCAAATACTACAAATAGGGAAAATCTCAATCTATAAGAGACTGTGTCAAATAAAATGATAATGTGAAAAAAATATGGAAATATTTGAAATGTAATTGAAGAAAAAAATGGAAGCACACATAAATAATTGAATTAATGATAATGATCCAATTTGGGCACACAACATAAAACCTTACACCAATGTTGGTCAATGCAAGTTTTTTTAATACAACACACAATGATCAAAGAGAAAATAGTTAATTGAAAAGTAAGTGGTCATCCTGAGTGTTGTTAAATTATTATAAATTGTTATTTTAAATGTGATAAGGAAGTTGGCTAAAACTAGGGAAGCAATCTATGGATGGTTTTAAGATGTTTAGCCTAAAATGGATATGTGTTGGTAATGGTGTTAGCTTGGTATTGGGGCCTACCCCCTCACTTAATAATCTTGTAATGATAAGGGTGTTAGGTGATTTTCCAATATATACCATTAACCATGTGTTTATACTTGGCTAGAAAACCAAGTCATCTTCCCCCTTGGTGATGAAATCCAAGTAGGTAGGCCTTGGGAAGACAATTGTTAAATTTGTTTTGAATATTGCATGATTTGGTAGTGTGTGCAAAAATTAAAAAATAATGTAAGTAATTGGTAAATTAAAAAACCACCTAATTAGACTATGTGAGCTAATCAATGAATGTAAATAATTAAAAATGAAGTGTGAATTAATTACTAGCAAATAGTTGTTAATTCACAAATTAATAATAATACAGAGTTAGTTTAGACAACATTATATGAAAATAGTATAGAATAGAGTCAATTAGGTCACTAATATTCTATGGAATAAATAGTATTTAATAATAAAGTCAACTAGGTCAACTTAGTATTTTAGATAAATGATAGGGTATAGAACTAAGTCGACTAGGTCAACTTAGTTTATTGTAAGATTGTAGTTTTAAAGATTGCAAATTTACACAAAATAGAACTGTAATGAAGTAATAAATTGATAGAGAAATAAAGAGAGGAACCTTGGTGTGTTGGAATATGATTAGGATTGATAATTTTTTGTTGAAGTGCTTTGAATGTTGCTTTCAAATTCTACAAACTAAGTCAACTAGTTCAACTTAGTTCTACAAAATCTTGTGTGTTTAAGATAAGATGACTAAGTTGACTTGTTCAGCTTAGTTTGTTGATTTGGATGCTAACTAAAAGACTAAATTGACATGTTTGACTTAGTTTGTTGATTCGAATGATGACTAAAAGTCTAAGTTGACTTGTCCAACTTAGTTTGTTAATCTAGATGTTGATTTAAAGACTAAGTTAACTTGTTTGACTTTGTTTGTTGATCCAAATGTTGACTAAAGACTAATTTGACTTGTCTAACTTATTTTGTTGATCTAGATGCTAAACAAAAGACTAATTTGACCTATTCAACTTAGTTTTTTGATATTGATGTTGATTTAAAGACTAAGTCAATATATTTGACTTAGTTTGTTAATTTATATGTTGATCGAAAGACTAAGTCGACTTGTTTGACTTAGTTTTTTGATTTAGATGTTGACTAAAAGACTAAGTTAACCTATCCAAATTAATTTGTTGATCTAGACACTAATTTAAAATAATAATTCAACCTGTCTGACTTATTTTGTTGTTCTAGATACTGATTGAAAGACTAAGTTAACCTATCTGATTTAGTTTGTTGATGTAGGTGTTGATTGAAAGACTAAGTCAACCTGTCTGACTTAGTTTGTTGATTTGGATGCTAACTGAAAGAGTAAGTCAATCTATCCAACTTCATTTGTTATTTATGAGTCAATAAGATTACTATGTCAACATGTATGATCTAGTAATCTATATTTGATAAAGACCTGCATAGAAAGAATAGTTTTGTTATGATATGATAGTGTGTTAAACCTGCACATAAAAGTTAGAACTATAATTTCTTGGTTGACATAATATTATAAATATAAAAAATTAATAAAATGTTATAAATGAAAGCATGAAAGAAAACTTTCAAGGTTTATATTCACATCAAGATCACCAAAATATATGCAATGAGAAATGCAACACATCTAAAAATCAATCCTAGTTCAGAGAAGATAGATCCTACTTACACTTTCGATTGGAGATAGATTAGATAATCAAGGTAAGGAACAATATAAATCTATTAGACATATCCAAGGCATTTCTTACCATAATAACATCACTAGGAAGGGTTCTAAAGCCTATAGTCAAGAAAAACTATGTAATAACCCTAACTAGGTCGTATGTTTTCATATTCACTAAATTAATAACAAGCAAGGCAAAATTTAATCTAGTCCTCACCAAAGCTTATGGAGTAAAGTAGGGAGGGGGGTAATAAACTCTAAAATTAAACATACATAGAATACATACACTCACATCATTGTATACAGAATCCTAATACATGGAATAAAAGTGCAAATGTATATCTATCTACTCTTACAAAGGAGGAATAAAGTTAGGAATACTTACCTTTGAAGATGAACCCATCGAGCCTCAATCTCTCCATTGACCAAGGTTCTTTAAAAGAGATTGTTTTGGTATGTAAGGATGACAAGGATAAATTAGCCTTAGGCTACACATCCTATCAATTCATTCAAAATACTTCTCCATAAGATAAGATCTATATCTCCAAAGAAAGTATGAAACCTTAAGCTTGTTCCTCAAGTAGAATAGTGGATAAGTAGATGCGTAATATATCCTACTTCTTCTTCTCTTATTGATTAATGATGGAAATGAATGTGTTTATATAGGTAAATATAACCTTAAACCCTTCTAAAATTTTAGGTTAACAAGGTTGATTTGGTCAACCTAGCACTAAAATTGGAAAAAACTAACTAGGTTATGAATTATGTCAGCGATGGTCAACCTAGTTCCTAGTAAGCTTTATAAATAACAATACAAGGTTGATGTGGCTGACTTAATCATGTAAAATGCCAAAAAGGGGTTTAGGTTATAGAAAGGGATAATGAAGATGGTAAATGACTAGAGGAGGGTGAAAAATAGGAGGCAAAGCTTAGGAGCATGGGTTTTAAGAGACCATTATGTAGATAGCAAGTGGAGAAAAGGGACAACAATATTTCAAAGCACAAAAGGTCTACCCACCCCTTTCTTGGTGCACCCTTTAGGGTGTACACTTAGATATATTGAGATTCAATAAGTTCTTGTAAGATTTAAATTGTTAATAAGTGGAAAAGTTTAAAAATATTATGTATACAGAGTATGTTTGGTATCACCAAAGGCAAGCTTCTCAGTCACATTGTCACAAAGGAAGGTATTTTTATCAACCTAAATAGGGTGGATGTAATTTCTAAACTACCTTACCTAATATCAAGAAAGAACTAAAATATTTCTTTGGGAAAATCAAATTTATGCGTAAGTTAATTTTTGGATTTGGTAAAATAGTGAAGACCTTGAATTAAATGTTGAAACATGATGCTAAAGTGGAGTGGAAAATGAAATCAAAGAAAGATTTCCAAAATATCAAAGACACCATCATGCAATCCCTCATCCTTATCAACCCAAACTATATGCATGAATTCTATATTTACCCTTTAATTTTAGAATACACCATTCCCATCTACCTAACCTATAGGTTAGAAGGAGAAGATCACCCTCTGGATTTTATGAGAAATAATCTTAAAGATGTTAAACTCTGGTATTCTACCCTAAAAAAACATGCCTACACCCTATTCAAGGTAGTGAATAATTTTAGGTATTACATCTTCTAGGATAAAGTGCATGCCATTATCTTAGACTAACTATAAAGCAAATGCTAGGGTAGAATGAGCTAGGCAAGAGGAATGGTTGATGGATGAAAAAATTAATGGAGTATGAATTAGAAATCAATCTGACCAAAATGGTCAAGGGATATGGCCTCACCTAGATAATCACATAGAGAAACCCAAAAATTGTAGTACACTAGGTGTACTAATAAAGGGTGTGACACTCAAACTGGTATGCCCTATTCATGTACTTTCTACTTTATGTAAAATAACCCTTGGGACTCAACCATATGGAGATAAGAACCCTCCAATTGAAATATGTGCATTGTATGATAAATAAATAAGTTCCCTTCAGAAGAAACCACAAAGAAATCTACCTTTAGTATGCATCACAAAAAGATGCCAAGGACATAATGGCAAGTGTCCATAAAAAATTGAGACATGACCATCTCATGGCCACCACTATGGATCACAAGGTTCTTTAGGTTAGTATTAACCCATACTATTTAGATATTTTCACACTCATGTTCATTTCTTCCACTAATGCCAAACCTTTGCTAAAAGAGAAACACATTTCACAATGCCACTTCAACCTGTTGTAGAGTCTATGCCATTTACATAATGGGGACTAAATTTCATAGGGGTGATTAACCCTAATTCATCATCTGATCATAAATTTTTCCTTACAAGCATAGAGTATTACACTAGATGGTATAAATTAGTTACAACCAAGAGAACCACCACTGTTGAAGTCATCAAATTCTTGGAGAATGCCATAGTCACTTATTTTAGAGTCCATGTTTCTTTAGTATGTGATAATGACCCTACCTTTCGGTCATCATAATTTATAAAATGGGCTTAGGATAATGGTATTACACTAAAGTTATCCTCCAATCACTACCTATAAGGAAATATATTGGTAGAATCCACCAATAAAAACTCAATCAATGCTATTAATAAACTAGCTAGAGAGAAACCCTAGAAATAATTGTTATTTCTAAAGTTCACCTTAAGGGTAAACTGAACTTGATATAAATAATCCCTCAAAATCTCTCCTTTCCTTATCATCTATGAATTGAAACTAATCATGCTAGTCACTCTTAAGATGTTGACTTACAATTTCATGCCATAGTTCATGGAACCAAATGACAAAGTAAATTATACACTTCTAGACCTAATTCAGTTAGAGGAAACCTGGGATGAATCTTTGTTGAGCTTTAATAAGCATCAAGACACATTCAAGAGGTTGTTTAACAAGATATAAAAGGTCAAGACCTTTAAAATATCAAACCTAGTATGTAGGACAAGACCCATGAAAATAAAATCCAACATTAAAAATTTTATCCCCTCTAGATCGACATGTACTAAATAGCCAAAATACTAAGCTAGAATACCTTTTGTCTCAAAGATATTGAAGGCAAATCTTTATCACTTATAGTAAATGGGTATTTATTAAATCACTATTTCTTAGTTGTCCCCTCTAAATTAGTTTATGAGTAATCTAAATAGGAGGTGGTAATGTATATATTAGATAGATTTTTTTTAGTTATGTGTTTGCTTTTATCATGTGTTTATTTTTGTTATGTGTTTTTATTTTGTTTTATGTTTTCCCCTTTGACCCCTTCTTTATTCTACATTATTCCTCTAACACCCAACCCTTATTAGTAACTACTTTAGGTGGTGGTCGAAGCCTAGAAGGACTTTTGAGGAGAAAGAAAGCTCATGTTGAAGCTTTCAATCTAAGTGATTCTAAGATTATAAAAATAGACTTTTGACATCCTAGATCTGAGAGGACAATGATTCTAAGAGAAATAGGTGGATTTTAGAATGATCTACACCCCAAGATAGATACCAAGTTGTACTCAATATAATGGCTCAAAAAGATACTATATTATTCAGTTTATCAAGGACTAATTGGTTGTTCATAGATTCTTCCTTATCCATCCCCCTTGGATTGGTACCTAACCCTCAATGGATAAGACTAATAAATAATGAGATCTCCTTGTGAATCTTCGAAAAGAATAAATAAAGCATGGAAAATCTAAATTCTAAGTTTACCTCAAAAGGGCTATATAGGAAATGTCCATCCTAGGATTTCCATCCTAGTTGATAGTGTAAAAAGGGCTCGAATAGGACTAGAATCATCTCTATTAGGGATATGGATGCCCATTTGGTAGTATAGTAATTCCCTTGTCATCACCCCTAAGTCATCAAGTCAATAATGCCTTAGAGGAAGTCTGTTAACCAGTTTAACTGTGATTACTCAAAGGTAATCTAAGAATAAATCTAAAATGAAATTCACATATCTCACACCCTAGTGTTCATATATGAGTGGAATCTTAGTATGGTGATTGATATTATGATACTTTAGTGCCTTATATTTTCTATAGACAATAAATCCCCATATACGATTTATATATTGAATAAGAAAAGAAGAAGAAACTGGTCAAGTTCTAAGTGCTTCTCATCACTTTCCATGTGGAAGTCATAATTTTTTGTGTCCAACATACCCCTTTCTCTGAAATGGGGGACCCCTCTAAAATATAATGAATTCAAGCTTCAGAGTCATTTTTTTGTTCTTATCAACAACACCTACTCAAATATTCATAATACATACCACCTCGATTTCTTTAAGTAGTAACTGACCTATTTTAATTTTGAGTATTTTTATTTTTGTAAATCATGACACTAATGTTTTAGGTTGGTTTTTTATTTGATCTCTTGGAATCTAGTTCTCTTCTCAGAGAAATAGACTCATCATCCGCCATGGAAAATTGAATTCTCCGTAATCAAACAAGTTTCAATGTCCTTTTATTTTTATTTCTTAATCATTATGTGAATTTTGTAGAGCCCTATAGAATGGTAAGGAAACATGTCACCTTGAGTCAGAGTGGCTAGTCCCTTGGACCTATTAGAGATATCAAATATTGGGAGATCTTAACTAAATTAGAATCTATCACATTATCTTAAGGTAGAGTAACTAGTCCCCTAGACCTGTTAGAGATGTTGGATCCTAGGAGAACCTAATGAATGAGAAGGCACCACATCATCTTGAGTTAGAGGAGCTAATTCCTTAGACATATTAGATATGTCATATATTAGGAGAGCCTAAATGAATGGGAAGGTTCCACACCATATTGAGATAGAGCATATAGTCCCCTAGACTTGTCCAAGATGTCAGATCTTTGGGACAACCTAGTTGAGTGGGAAGGTACCATGTCATCATCAGTTAGAGTAGCCAATCCCACAAACATATCATAGATTATAAATCTTGGGATAACCTATCCAAATGGTAAGGTACCATGTCATATTGAGTTAAACTAGTTAATACCCCAAACCTATCAGAAATGTCAGATCTTAGTTGAATGGGAAGCTATCATGTCATAAATAGTCAAAAAGACCAATCCCTTAGACATGCTAGAGATATTAGAGCATAGGAGAACCCAACTAAATGGTAAGTTACCACATCATATTGAGTCAGATCATCTTATTCCTTAGACCTACCATCTATGTTAGATCCCCAAAGAGCCCAGTTGAATAGGAAGCTACCACATCACCTGGTACACATATAAATTAGTTTCCACCTATGACCTTGAGAACCTTAGAATGAAGTACAAATGAGACTCAAATAATAATTAAGGTGTGCCATATATCCTAAAGTGACACATAACCTAGTATATGGGATTGATATGGTGTACATAGTCATGTTTAGGTGTTGACCATTAATGGGAAGACCAATGAGTAGATGACATGTTTCAAAAGGTGGGAATTATTTAAGGAGCCTCTAAGAGATGTGACTATGTGCCTACCATATATTGGACATTAACAAAATAAGAAGTTGGGACTAATTAGATAGTTTTTAAAACATCCCATTTCCATTACTATATCCATATAGAAGAAAGTATCATGGTCTCCAAATTCAATTCTATATTTATAAATAAAGGGAGAAAATCTAGCCACCAACTCAAATTCAAATTCATAGCAAGTGAGCTACCAAATATCATTAATGTAGGAGGATGTAAAGCCTAAGAGAATCCCATTAATGGTTATCATTGTTGACTATGAAAATATATAACTCCTCACTTCTAAAATTACATAGAGAACCCAACTAAATATCCTTATATTTCCTCTCTGTCCTAATCCAATGGCTGTTATATCCTCAAAATCAAAGGCCAAGCTCAAGTACAAGGACACCACCTTCCCTACTAGTTTAACCAAATATAGGAACTATAATTATATATTTAAGGTAATTTATAAAATTCTCAAGGATTCTACCAATGCTAATAACCAACTAGCTAAGTATGAGGATGCCCTTAGGTCCTACAAGAATTCTGGGCTCTATAGAACCATAGCCAAACTAGAGGCATTTCCTTCCACTAACCTATTGGGTGAAATCCTCCACAAGGATATCCATGTTTAGGATGATATCAATGAATAGTTATTATCAACCACCTCTCAACACCATATTTTTGATATATATTAGAACACCTTCCAGGTGTAATACTCCATCTAAAACTTTTCTTTCTCATATGATGTAGTGGTAGTGTTAGTCTAGATGAACACCTACTAGATCTATGACATCCTCTATGAATGGTATGAGAACCTCAAATCCAAGTGGGATAATAAAAATAAAATAAATGCTTACATAGTTCACACCTTCCAAGATGAGGTCTAAGTAGGAATAATCCTACTTAATTGGTTGTTTAAGGACATATACTACTAACAAGTCAATGAGTTATGATTTCCCCTTCTACACATGATACTAACTCACTTGAACTTCTTGGATATAGGAGGCTTGATCAAATTCAAGTTGGTCTATGCCATTGTATATTCCTAAGCTAGAAGAAACTTCTACATGATAAACTACCTACTAGATGTAATCTATAGGATGCTCTCATTCAAGCCTTCAACCTTTCTTGTATGGGTTCCTAGTGGCCCAATCATCCATGTGGTATTTTATAATTTGTATGGACATTAGCTCCACCAACATTTCTAGGATGTCTAAAACCACTTCTACTTTGTGGTGTATTAGGTAGTCAATGAAAATTTGATGTCCTATTTTTCAAAGGTAATTTGGGACTTTATCACAATTGTCAAAGACTATTAGCTATACAAAGATGACACAATAATCCAAGTCATGGGATTCCTCCAAGACCCCTTTCACTTTATATATTATGTCCTTGATTACTTATAAAAAAGGAGATCCCCTATTAACTGGTGAATGGCATCTTTGAATTTTATGTACAACAATAGTAGAAGGCATGCATGTAGCTCTCAATCACCATAAAAGACCATATCTATATTAACTTCTCAAGAGTATAAAATATGGAAGTTGAGAAAGACTCTTTTACCCTAACAAAATTCAAGATATATAACTAGGACCCTGAAGGGGTGATTCGGGCCCATTTGGCACAATACTCAACTCAGCTCAATGTCAACTATGACTATCAAGCTAAAGATGACGATGAGCTCTATTTAAATGCCATTGATGACTAGGAGGTGTTATCCCAAATAGTAGAAAATAATAATAAGGGGAATAAGGATATAGAAGGCCCTTCTATAACTCTTCTAGCTCTTGCTTAGTCCATGGAGGACCTAATTCCAACAACTCCAACTATCTCCTAGAGAATCTTTTAGGGTATCCCATAGTCGTCTCCTCCTTGAGATTTAGCTCTAGATCTATCTCTACTTATATTAGTATTGATAGGTCCTCAAGAAATATTTCCTCCTTTTCCTCCTCTAGTTTATCCTCATAATCTACCTCTACCCACTCTGATAGTGTCTCTAAAAATTCCATGATATAGAAAAACTTGGTCTACATGATGCCAAACATCCCAATCATATCTAAATTAGTCATTAGCACCACAACCTATAAGATTTAATATATCTAGAAGCTTTAGAATGATCTTAAAATGAGGCACTCAATAGACACCCATCTAAGTTCCCCCACTTATTCCTCCATCTCCTCTCATTTCTCTTCTACCCCTTACTCTCATTAAGATCCAACTCCTAGTTCTGATACCTAATAGGTCAACTCTACCCCCTTACTTCCCATCTCTCTCAATATATGTTTTTCCCAAGTAACCGTGGCCTTGATCCTTATAATCATCCTCATTCCTTTCCACTCCTCCCATCCCACAACCTAGAGTCCGCTCGATGCCTCCTTTAGGTATGCCCTTAAAAACAAGTGTGATTACATCCTTTAGGAGCCTACTTCGTCTATTAGGTACCCTCTTAATCCCCACTCTAGTGATATTAATGTTCCCTTTCATATCTCCAATTCCTCAACCATTGATCCATATAGCCCCTATCATCCCAGTTGCACCATCCACCATAGCACACAAAGTTGACCTAGGAAAGAGGCCAAAGAATAAATATAAAGTGACCCATAATCTAGCTCTAGCTATAACACCTTCTATTCCAACTCCACCTCTTTTTTAGGATTTAATGTCTCCTCCAAACCCAATAGTAGTAACTTAGGGTTTGGTTTCTCAATCCCCTCTTTCCCTTACCTAAGGCATCATGATCCTTGCCTTCAACTAGCCTAATTTTTCCTTATTGTTCCATGACATATTCTTAGGGGCAATTCCACCTTAGGCTAATCTCATTAAATAATAATGGTGAGCTCAAATGTTCCCAAGGGCCTCCCCTTTCTTTCTCCTTCCTTTCAATCCCATGCCCCTTCCACATCCACTCATTTCCTCTTTCACTCTTTATACTTCTTCCGTCTCCCTTCCACCTCATCCTTCACCCTTCACCACCATTTTATCATACCTCATATACCCACCACAACCTTAAGGATGGTTTTAAGGTCACAAGTGCCATAGATGGATGTCCATAGTACCCTAGATATGTAGTGAAGTTTCTACTAAGCCTTTGAGAGTATAAAAAAGATGCTCATGAATATATTTGTTTAAGAGGGGAACATGGTGATATGGTAGACCCATTAGGATCTATTTTATCTCACCAAAGTAAAGACTTCTAATGGATATGATAATATGGTTGAGGACCGACTGTCCATCCTCTATGCTACTCATGACATGTCTAAGAATATCTTCAAGGACATACAGAGCCAAGTCTAGACTCTTAAAGCCTAAGTGAAGAGCATGTTCCCAGTCAAATTAATTGGGTAGGTCAAGTACATCCTCCTAATACTTTTCTCAATCCCTAGGAATTTGTTAGAGATTCAGGCCAAAATGTATGCAATTATATTATGGAGTCAGATCTACATAGGGAAGATCACACAAATTGATGGGAAGTGCCATAAACTATAGGTGGTGGAAAACAAAGGGATGTTATTGGATATTAAACTCATGCCAACCTCAAACTTTAGGTTGTACCAAACCTATGCTGAGAACATGAGAGAATCAATGGAGGAGTAGCTAACATTAACTCACACTAAAATAGGACCCTTCAAAGAGGGAGAGATGAAGATATTGACCTAATTCAAAGAGGATAATATATACATGTTTTTCAAATAATATTTCACCTTACACACCCAAGGGGAATTCAAAGTGTACCTAGGTCAATTCAAAAAAATTATGAGGGGGAAAGTGGCCAAGGCAAACTAGTAAATAACTCATGCAGTGTTGGACCTCTCAACTCATTATATAGTGAGCATCAACCAAGTATCCAGAGTCCAAGATTCAATAGAAGTAGCTTTCCAAGTCTCCTATAGATTGGTATCTCAATCTAAGCTGATATTCATGGAACCTCTAATGAACTTGGCCAAGTTGGATAAGGAGTTTGACCTTATGGTAACTACATTGGAAACTGGGAGTACCCAGTTGACATAATTAAGAACTAGTCCCTCTTAGCCATCTTTGTAGGTTAACTAGAGGTCCCTCATAGATCTATTATGGGTTTTTAGAGATTTATTTTGATTCAAGTTTTGAAATTCAATTATAATTATAATGTGTGGTCATCATGGCCCAAGATGGGAAACTCATGATTTCTAGAAGTGATCCCTAATAATTAAATATTTAAAGAAGATCCATATTATATTTTAGAGGTCAACCAAAAAGTTCTTGAAAATGATATAATATTATTTCCATTATTTCACCTACATTTCATTCATCACTCTAGACTATAAATGTAGGCGAGATTGATTATTGTAGTAGAATTTTACTCTTTTAATGAATACAATCTCTATTTTCTACAAGAAAGTCTCTTATGTGTTTAATTTTCTTTCATCTTCATGTTTGAATGATCATCAGTGCTAAGTTAATTTGATTAAAACTTTGTTACTTTATGTATGTATTGGTTATGATGTGCTTATCTATTATAATTTATGTGTGAGTTCTTTTATTTCCATTTTGGTAGTGTTGATAATTTGTGTGCCTAGTTATAAATTCTCATATAATGTTTATGTGATTTTGACAATAAACCCCTAATACTCATCATTAGTAGGAAACCATATTGAATTCATACTCTTATTTCTCTCATAATCTCCCCATTTTATGTTCTTGGAGGTATAACTATAGTAAAACTCGATCTACAGTGGTATAACTATGGTAGAGTCACTTAGTTCAATGATCATTGCATTGATCTCATTTTAGACCTAGAGGCTTCCATTCTCTGAATTAATCTTCCCTCTTTTTTGTGTTTTTTTAGTGTAATTTAAATACCCCTTTCCCCTTGTATTTATAAATAGCAATCCCAACACTTAAATATTAATAATTATCCTTAACCTATGTGAAGTATATTGTATTGAAATTCTGATGATAATAGTGTATCTTTTGGAGATTATTCATAAAAAACCCCATTTTTGAAGACTAATACCCATATTCATGCCTTGAGATGATCCCAAATTAGTCCTAAAATGGAGGATGAATGTCCTTAGTTTTCCCCACCTTTACCTTTTCAAGGAATACCCAATCTCATGGGTGTCTTAAGAATAGGAGTAGATTGGAGTGAACAACAGAATCTTGTAAACATGTAGATAATATTTCATCATAGTAATGTATATGTCATCAAGGTATTATGTAATATATTTAATGCAAGGAATATAAGTTTCATGTCAAGATAGATGCATCAATAAGGCAATCAGTAGTAACCATCATTGATGTAATAATAGAATAAAACTACATAGTAAATATATTCATGATATTGATCACTACACTAAAAAATTCAACAATCTCAACAAAATCAATATACATTCCTAGATTAATTCACTCATAAGCATGAATTATCACATGTAAGGCCAAGGAATAAAACAAGGAATATAAATATGTCATAAAAAATAAAAGGGTCACATACAAGGGACATAAATATGTCACAACCATCAAGGAAAATAGGCCACAATCAAGGGACATAAAGATGTCAGAAACAAATAATTCCAAGGTCCTAATAAGATAAGTGATTAGCCTATATAAAAAGTAACATAATCAATTAATAATAGAAAAAGTGAAAATAGTCTACACTATCCATGTGTATCAATTCCACATCATATAAAAAAAACATATTAATGTAACACTATGTAACATAAAATTAACTTACAAGACATGTATAATAAATATATATAACTCAACATGGTAAATATTCACATAAATATATAAACTATATTAGTGTGACCTTTGGAATAAGATGCCCCCACCATTGGCATGGCCACTGAGTAAAAGATAGTCCAATATATTAGTGTCCATGTATGATCATTATGTCTTGCATCACACCAATATATCATGAAATTCATGTGTACAAAAAATAATATGTAGTATACCAAACATATGATAGATAACGTACGTAAATAGTGTAATATATAAATCATCTCATTATTAGGTCTTGATATTTTTAAATATTTTAACTTTTTTGTATTTTTTAATTTTTTTAATTTTTTATATTTTATATGATTTTAAAAAAGGTCCTAATAAATTATACCATTGATAGGATAGCCATGGGGAGTGCTTGTATCATATGGTACAAGGATCACCTTTTGTGAGTTAAAATTAATAGGTGTAGGTGTTATTGTCTCCAAATCTTGCACCCTATAAGAGAGTGTTCAGTCCTCTCCTAGATTTGGGTAATGTTGAAACATTTCCAAGCCTATGGGTATGCCTATGGAGGAAATGGACCTCTATATTGAAAGGGCTAGCTCCCTGTATATGTCTCTACAAGACAATCTCTACTAAACCACATGTTTAAAAGGAAAAGAGTCCTTCATAATTCAATTGAAAATAGATAAGAGATGCTAAAATTAGCTAAAGAAAATTTCAAAACAAGGGTAACAAATTTAGATAACATTCTTGGTGATTCTTAAGGGAGGCATGCCTACTATGCCATAGACCAGTCACCTAAATCCTTCCATTAGGCATGGAGTCATGCATATAGGCACTTCAAAGAGAACTAAACAATCTTTGGCTCAAAAACACACTAGCTAGGTTGATTCACACACACAAGGTAGAGATGCACACCAAAAAAAGGAAGGAAAACACACCTATGCTACAAATCACTTAGGGAACACAACAATGAACAAAAGGAAACACACACATCTAAACTAGTATTTACAAAAAGATGAATGAAGGTTAATATCAGGATTTCAAGTGTATCCCATTTACAAAGATTGGAAACTCTTTTCCATTCATTTTAGATAGCTAAAAGGAGTTGATTTTCTTGCACTTGCTGATGATGTTAGGGCTAGTCCATAAAGTGTCAAACTTTCTCTATCTTCATCCCACTTCAAAACCAAGTCACCCACCTTAAACACTCTTACACTTGTCCTTTTGTTAAAGGATCTCTTTATGAGCATTTGATGGTGTTCCATGGCCTTATGGGCATCATCCCTTGCCTCTTACAGCTATATTAGTTCTATCAACTTGACTTCTATTGGAGTGTTTTCAAGTAATTACAGCTACTATTCAAGTTTTGGGGTAGGGAGTTCTTGACATATGGGAATTCAAGCTTCCCTCCCATAAATAAGTACAAAGAGAGAGTTACCAATTTATTTCTTATGAGTAATTTTGTCTACCCATAAAGCTATCTTCAAATGCCTATGTGAGACTCTTTGATTGTTATCTAAGGCTCTCTTGATGATCTTTATGAGGTTCTTGTTGGTAGAATCAGCCAATCCATTACCTTGAGGGTAATAATTAGATGAGGTACTCAAATGAACCCCATTCTTACCTACCTAATAAAAAATTTTGACACTTATGAAAGCAAATGCATTATCAGAAATGATGATGTGAAGAACTCCAAACCTTGTTATAATGCTATCATAGAACTCCAAGATAACATTTTCATTTACCTCTTTCAATGCAATAGCCTATACCCATCTTGTGAAGTATTCAGTAGTAGTTAATATCCATTTGTGTCTAACACTTGATGGAGGGTTGATAATACCAATGAAATCAAGGCCCCATTCTATGAAAGGCTAGTACACTTGGATAGGATTCAATGGAAGGGATACAAGTTTTTATTTGCCTATAAAGAAGTCACATTAAGGACACACCTTAGCCCAATGATAATAGTCCTTAAAAAGACTAGGCCTATAATAACCAACCCTCATTATTTTTGCAATTATAGTTTAAGGAAAAAATGACCTCTATCTGCACCATTATTAAAACTTTCTAGTAACATGTTAAACTGATCATTATCAACACATCATAATAGCACACCATTTATGTCCTTTATAAAGAGAAAATTATCAACAAGGTCATAAGGAATGGTATGCAATCTAAAGTATCTCTTTTGAGACATGCTCAAACCATTGGGACACTCACCATTTTGAAGAAAAGTGATGATGTCTTGTGTCTAGCTCTGAATTGGAACATGATCAACTAGTTGGGGTTGAACTTGGTTGATTAAGACTCCTTATTTTGGCTCCTAAATATCTAAATCTAAATGCCTACATAATCCTAGACCTCTCACCAGGTTTTTCACCTTGATTTCTATGTCATACTCCATCACATTTTTAATCCATCAAACTCTCTTTTCATTGAGGTCTTTTCTTAGGAGTAACTCCTTGGTGATAGGATGAGAAACCATGACATGTATCTTATTGTTGGAAATCATGTGTCTAATTTTATTCAAACCTTTAATCACTATTAGATCCTGCTTCTCAATAAAATAATACTTGACCTCATAATACTCCAATCCTTAGCTAGAGAATGCAATTGGCTAGTCAACCTCTTCATCATTATTTTGCATAAGCATAGTAGAGATTATATCAAGGTTAGTAAAATTATAGAGTATAAAATCCCTAGAAAATTTTGGGTTTAAGAGAGAAGGAGATTCTACAATTACTATCCTTGGCAAATTGGACAAGAACAAAACAATTCAAATAATGCTATCTCTGAGAAGAGATGTTTTATTGATCAAATTTGCAAACCCAAATATATGCTTATCTCTGAGAAGAGATGTCTGATTTCCATTTTGGGTTACATCTTAATTTATACATGTTTTGAAGGTGTAGGGAAGATGTGTAAGGTCACCAATCTCAAGGGAGATGAATTGGTTTGACTTCGATGATTTACAATAATACATAATTCGAGGAATTACTATTTTTAGAAACTTACTATTTTTAGACTACATTATTAAAATTGAAATTTGGGACACTTCCATTGGGTTTTATGGGGTCAAACTTCATTGAGAAAATCTCAATGACATATCATGATGTTCCCCTCATTATTATATTTCCAACGGTTCAAACGGTGAGTCAATTGGAGCTATGGTGCAAAAGTTATGGCTCCCAGAAAGTTCCGCCATCAATTGGGGTGGACCCATCACCCGAATTGTAATCTAAATTATTGCCCGGATCAGTAGGAAATTCTGAAATTGCTTTCTTAATTACCTCAAAACTATTCTTACCTTATTTTATCTAAGTAAAATTAGTTGTGATAGGTTTTATCATAGTTGTAAATCTTGAAATAAACCTCCTTAAAAAGTTTATTTTCCCTAAGAAGCTTTGCATCCTTTTCTTGTGTTGAGGCAAGGATACACCTAAAATAGCCTAAATCCTCTCAAGGTAAATAGACAAGCCTTATTTTGAAACAATATGACCTAAAAGCTTACTTTCATGGATAAAAAAGATGCACATCTTTATATTAAGGGATATACCATACTCCCTACATTTCTCAAACACCTACCTTAGATGTTTCATATGATTAGTAACATATATTAAAAAAATAGTTACATCATCAAGATACACCAGCATAAAATTATTTATTATACCTTTAAAAGTCAAGTCCATTACCCTTTAAAATGCGGCTCTAGCATTTGATAAACCAAAAGGCATCTTGTTATAGGCAAAGGTCTCCCATTTCATAGTGAAGGCTATCTTGAACTGATCTTCTTCATTGACTAATATCTGATTGTAGCTTGAATAACCATCAATAAGTGAGAAGCATTGAGAACCTGAAATAACTTAAAAAATTTGCTCCATGGAAGGCAGTGGATAATGATCCTTAAGAGACACTTTAGTAAGATCTTAGGAATCCACACAAATCTTAATTTCTCCATTATTATTTTTAGATAGGTACAAGATTAGCCACCCAAGTTAAGTGCTTGATATGAAAGATAATCCTAGACTCAATCAGCTTACTCAACACCTTTTTCATTAGTTCTTCTATCTTGGGATTGATAGGCCTTGGATTTTGCCTGATTGATTTATCTCTAGGTTCTAACTCGATGGTATGATGAGCTAGACTTGGATCAAAACCTTTCAAGTATTTATACTCCCAAGTAAAGATGTCATGAAACTCTTTGTACAATTTAGTAAAATCCTACCTCATGAGATGAAAACATACCTTGCTAATTTTCAAAAGTCTATCCTTGAAAATCAGGCCTCTTTCATAGTATTCTTCCTTTGTTGACATGCTCACTCTTTCTTTCTTCTTTTGATCATCCTCATTGAAAACACTCTCTAAGGTAATTATCCCCTTAGGTGTCTTGTCTATCTCTAGTTGAATGATCTACTCTTCATATTGATTATGTAGTCTCTTTTGGTTTCTTGAAGATAAACCTATCTCATTTTTTAAGAAGTGTGCAATGTGTTGATCAATATCAAATAATTGCCATGATACTTCATTTTCTAGAATATATGGCCTCACAATGATCTTGATATGTGACTACTCCTCCTACCCTACATCAACAGTTGTGTCAAATGGTGCTCTTATGGCAAATAACCTATCAACATGTCTATTTGAACCCCTTGGGATGGGCTATATGTTGAAAGCATCAAAGTCTGCAAGTAGGTCACATACCCTATGCTTATAGGAATTAAGAAAGGTATTCTTGGCTCTAGCCTAATTTTTTACTTGGTGGATGACCAATTCACTATATCCATAAACTTTTAGATTCTCTAACCCTCTCTTCTTTTCTTATTAGAGGCCATGAACTAGGCCTTCATATTCTACCACATTGTATGTATAACTAAAATGGAATTTGTATGAGTAGTATTGATTCCTTGATGGAGAAATAATCATGATGCCAGATCCTTCACCTACTTTTCTCCTTGAGCCATAACAAACATTTCCCACATCCCTTTAAGCTCATGATCTTCACTAATGAGTGAAGGGGTTAGAGCATCCTTTTAATGCATACAATAAACTCCCAAATCAGTCTTTTCTATGAAGGTGTTTGAATCAATTTCATGTGTTTTAGTGTTATATTTATCAAAGAAATGATCAAAAATACCTTCAAGGGGTGAGGATGTTCACCATCTATGACATTTTCTTCTTCTTTCCTGATTAGACAATTTTGATTTGACTTTGTCTCCATGTATGGCTCAATATGAAACCTTGATAAGGGTTGAGTGCTTATAGTTACCATGGTTTCATATCTTGTTTTGAAGGATAGAAAAAACCATTTAGTTGAAATCTATCCTCCTATATTTGTTGTGAAGTCCCTTGACAAGCAAATAGTAAAATGCATTGGAAGGTCTACCAAAACATTGTCTTATATGATGGGAAAACATAGGCAACCATGTAGAATGAATTTTAAACCTTTGACAAATCCTACAATATTGGTTGGAGTCCCATCTAGATGGAACACACATTTTCCATGTGGTTCATACTTCAACCCTAATTTTTAGCCACAACTTTAGGCATGATAATGGTACTTGCTTCATTATTTACAATACAGTTATGGACCAACTTGTCCCCCATAATGAGTGTGAGGTAGAAAGGTGTAGGATTTTAAAATTTGGTGGAAGGATCTAAGATATGATTTGGAGAATTGGTAAGAGATACACCATTGTGTTTAGAATCTTGAGGGGATATATGAATGTTTGCAAGCTATTCTTGCAAGAGTTCTTTTTAACCAGGAATATGCAAGACTTACCATATAAATATACTTGTCTTGTCATTCTTAAATGAATCAAAAATGTTTAGAGGGGAAGAGTTTACCCTCTCTTGCATTCTTGATAGTAGTGAAGGAGTTTAAGCTTGCTACATTGTAGGCTTGACAACCCCGCTTGTATTCTAATTTTGTTGAGGAGCATGACTAGTAGTAGGTGTTGTACTATAATTATAACTTATGGCCTTAGAGAAGCATCACTTGGTGTCACATGCACTCCTAGAACATCTCATAAATCTCTCCTTTTGGATCTTGTGTTGGATACAAATAACGTGTTTTGATTCAACATGTAATCATCTTTAGATTAAAAATTCATCATTCCTATACTTTGGCTACTACCTTCTCCATGATTATCCCTTTGGTTAGGACCTAATTCTTATGATGTCATGTAAGGAGTAGCTTCTTCCTACATTGCCAAAGCTTGGTTAGATCTTCCATCATCATTCATAAACTAACTTGGAGGCTATGCCCATTAGTCCAAATGATCCTCTCCTTAGACCAGGTTTGCATGTACTAGAAAAATAGCCTTCATGGGAGGAGTAGAATTATGATTATAGGCATTGGGCTACCTATTCGAACCTTAATGATTTTGTCCTCTCCCTTGGTAGTTGTATTAGGGTGGAGCTCCGTATCCTTGTTGAGGATAACATCAATGATTAGGTGGAGCACTCATTTAGAACTGATCTTGTTTGAGCTGAGCTCATAATGATCAAATCTCTTCATATTTATCCACAACATTATCCATCTTCCTGGGAAAGGCTCTTGGCTTCACATTGGCATTAGGAACTTATGCTATGATTATAAATTCAACTAAATTATGAGACAACAAAGGCATGAAAACTCTTAGATGGAAATTTCCAACCTATATTAAGTTATTCTTAGCTTTAATGGCTAGCTCATATGCACCTTTCAAAGTGAAACTTCCCATTTATTATAACATAATAGCCACATCAGTACCAATACCTTTGAAATATGTGGGGAACATAAATCTTAGAGGAGGTCTCATAATAGGTGGTAGCCTATGCCATGTCCTCTAAAACATTTTATTGAAATCTCCCATGGATTCATTAGGACCTCTATTTATTACATTTAGCTAATGAATCAAGAAAGTATGGCTACTTTTGTTTTCAAATCTGGTTACCAACAATTCCCCAAATCCATCATAGCTTGTAATGCAACCACATTCTAATGTTTTGTACCAATAAAGTGCCTTGCCTTTCAAAGACATAGCCAACAATCTAATGGCTATATTGGCTTGGGTGACATTATGGAAATTTAAAAAGTTTGAAATGTCTCTAATATGGTCAAATGGTTTAATAGGACCTTCACTATTGAAACTAGGGAGACTTTTGGTAGCATTGGGAGGAATAGGGACATATGCAAGAAGGTCGATTGGATTTTGGGTGTTAAAGGCTGGGAAAGGTTGATGCCTATCCATTTATCTTCTTTACTCTTGATCTCTTATCTCTTCAGCTTTTTCAACTTCTTTGACTTCTTCTTCTTCTTCTCTAAAACCTCCTTGCCAAAGACCTCCAAGTGTTAGGAATGGTTCAGGGTGTTTTTCTTTAGGAAGAGCTTTAGCTAAAGGGTCTTGATCAAAAATCCTAGATGACCTAGTGAGGACCATGAAGTATAATGTGGGGAACTTGATCTACACATATAGATTCTCACCCTTTTAGATCTATCAAATGCTAGGTTAATGATACTTGTATAATTTTAGGCTTGTCAAGACCAACATTCACCTTGACATGTCAAAAAATTAGTCCCATCAGGTGTGATATAACTATTGTCTCCAAATCTTGAATCCTAGAAGAGAGTGTTCAGTATTCTCCCAAATTTGGGAAATGTTAGAACATTTTTAGGCCTATGGTAATTCCTATGGAGGAAATGAACCTTTAGATTGAAAGGGATAGCTCCCTGTATATGTCTTTGTAAGACAATCTCTGCTAAACCAACTTGTTTAAAAGAAAAAAGAGTTAGAAATTTTCAAAAAAATAAATCCTATTCTAAGAGTGGTGATACACCAAAAGTATTTTTCACATTAATGTCAGATTTTAGTGCACAATATAACAAAATCATAAACCATTCCCAATATCTAAATATTCTAACAACAATATATCAACATAAAGGTGAGATGTGTAAAAATGGGAAAAGCTAAATGAGCTAAAAGGCAAACTTTGCACATTTAATATAGTAATACACATGCAAAAATCCAATACACTTGGATACACACTATGTGACCAGTTAGACTAAGAAATCTTATTCAGGTATGAAGGATAAATTGGGTATAAGGATGGAAAATTATCACATGATACCACTATACATCTCTTTCACACTTAGACCAAAAACCCAAAAAATGTTGGAAGCAAATAGATTTATGATAAATGCTCAAAAGGTAGAACTTGAATTATTCTACCAGGGCTTCACCATACACTATGTGGTCTCTCCTTTTACTAGCCAAAGGGTTTTATATATAGCAAGAAGGAAGAGAGAGGAAAGCTTTTGGAACTAAAGGGAGAAATAAACTCTATTGGAAATCTCCATCTTCAACTACAATTGACTTTGCCAATGTTCATTAGGGCACTCTGATTGATCCATGTCACCCTCTTGAACACCCTTGGCTTGCCCTCTTAAAGATGATTTTTCAATGGATGCTCAATAGAATCAAGATATTTGGAAATGGCATTAAAATGGTTTTTTTTAATGGAGCCACCTATTATAAATCTATTTCAATGCCCAACCACTTTTCCTTGGCTTGTCATGATGTGCAATGGTGTGGAGGGGAATCCCTCTTATTGGCCCTCAAAGAATGACATGGATCATTGATTCTATGTCATTAATATGCTAGGCATGGATGCTTATGGATCATCCTCTATCTATCTTTGACAAGCCATCTCTGCTTTAACTCATGCCATGTGACATCTTCTAATTTGTATGAACATGACAGTGAACCATGTTATTGGACCAAGCTTGTTAAGCTAAGCAACTTTGAAAACCTAATTTATTCTTAATGGCTAGTTCCTTACACTAAATTTTGACATCCTTTGGCTCATCATGGGACATTTGAATCCTAATGGCTAGTCCATGATTTTGATTTTGACATTCCTCAAATCATCACTTCATAGGCACAATTCTTTCAAGAATATTTCTTTCAACCTTTTTTCAAGATCTTTCCTTTAGGCTTTTCTCCTGAAGGAATTCTTTCAAAAAAATTGTTTGAAGGAATTCCTTCAGACTTTTTATCCACCTTTTATTTTTGCTCATTCCTTCCAGCATCTTTTCCTTCAACACTCATCTTAAATGATTTCCACATGGACACTTTCTCTGAAGGAAATGGTCCTTCAACTTTATCCTAACTCTTTCATATCTTTTCAAGCTCTTTTTTATGCCTTATCAGAAGTATTGTTGTGGACAAAAAGTTTTCAAAAATTTCTTTAGACCCATTTCAAAGGTCATGGCTTTGAAAGTGACCCTTTGGAATCATTCAAAGGGCATTTGGATTAAAAAACGACCCTTTAAAACTTTTTGAAGGGCACTTGTCTTAGAAAGTGAACCTTCAGAACTTTTCAAAGGGCACTTGGAATAGAAAGTGACCCTTCAGAACTTTTTGAAGGGCACTTGTCTTATAAAGTGACCCTTCAAAACTTTTCAATGGGCACTTGGCATAGAAAGTGACCCTTCTAAACTTTTTTGAAGGGCACTTGGATTTGAAAGTTACCCTTCAAAACTTTTTTGAAGGTCACTTTGGAAGAAAGTGACACTTCAAAACTTTTTCAAAGGGCACTTTGGAAGAAAGTGGGCCTTCAAAAAAAGATATAAGGGGAACCTTGGAAGGAAAGTGACCCTTTGAAAAAGTTTCAAAGGGAATTTTATAGAGATAAAACACCCTTCAAAAAAGTTTTGAAGGGAAAAGACAAAGGAAGAGAAAAATTTTGAACTTTTTATCTTAGACAAAAAGTCTAAAACAAAAGGGCCAAATTATTTCAAACTTTTTATTTGAGATAAATAGTCTGAGATTAAAAAAAACTTGAAAAAGGATTCTTTTCCAAAAGAGACAACACTTAGGAAAAATGGGGGAAAACACATGAATAAGGCTAAAACAAAGCTTTCAAAGAATAGAAAACAACTTATTCTTTCAAAAGTCTTTCATAATTTAATTGAAAATAGACAAGAGATGATAAACTTAGCCAAAGGAAATTTTAAAACAAGGGTAACAAATTTAACTAACATTCTTGGTGATTCCAGGGCAGGCATGCCTACTATGCCAAAGACTAGTCGCCTAAATCCTTCCATTGGGAACTGAGTCATGCATGTAAACACTTCAAAGAAAATTGAACAATATTAGGCTCAAAAACACACTAGTTAGGTTGATTCACATATACAAGGTAGAGATGCACACTAAAAAAAAGGAATGAAAACACACCTATGATACAAAGTACTTAGGGAACACAACAATGAAAAAAAATAAACACATACATCTAAACTAGTATTTACAAAAAGATGAGCAAGGGCTAATATTAGGATTTAAAGTGTATCCCATTCATAGGGATAAGAAACTCTTCTCTATTCATTTTGGACAACTAAAAGGAGTTTTTTTTCTTGTACTTGTTGATGATGTAAGGGCCACTTCACAAAGTGTTAAAATTTGTATGCTTGCTTGGTTTTTCTCTATCTTCATCCCACTTCAAAACCAAGTCACCCTCCTTAAACACTCTTGCATTTGTATTTTTCTCAAAGGATCTCTTTATGAGAAATTTATGGTGTTCCATGGCCTTATGGGAATTATCCCTTGCCTCTTGTAGTAACATTAGTTCTGTCAACCTAACTTCTATTGGAGTGTTTTCAAGTAATTATAGCTATTGTATAAGTTCTAGGGAAGGGATTTCTTGAGATATGGACATCTAATCTTCTCTCCCATAAATAAGTACAAAGGGAGAGTTGTCAATTGATTTCATAGGATTAATTATGTCTACCCATAAAGTTTTCTTCAACTTGCTATGCTATGCTCTTTTATTTTTATCCAAGGCTCTCTTGATGATCTTGATGAAGTTCTTATGGGTAGACTCAACCAATAAATTACCTTGAGGGTAATAATTGGATGAGGTACTCAAGTTAACCCCATTCCTACTTTCCCAATCAAAAGTTTTTGCACTTATAAAAGCAAGTGAATTATTAGAAATGATGATGTGAGGAAATCCAAACCTTTTTATAATTCTATCATAGAACTCCAAGATAGAATTTTCATTTGCCTCTTTTAATGCAATAGCTTATACCCATCTTGTGAAGTAGTCATTAGCAGTTAATATTCATTTGTGTCTAACACTTAAAGGGTTGATCATACCAATGAAATCAAGGCCCCATTACATGAAAGGCTAGTCCACTTGGATAAGATTCAATGGAAGGGCTATAAGTTTATGTTTACATATAAAGAAGGCACATTAATGACATACCTTATCCCAATGATAATAGTCCTTAAAAAGACTAGGCTTATAATAACCATCCCTCATCATTTTTGTAGTTATAGCTCTAGGAGAAATATGACCTCCATCTGCACCATTATGAAAACTTTCTAGCAACATGTCAAACTAATCATTGTCAATACATCTTAATAGCACACCATTTATATCTTTCATAAAGAGAACATTATCAACAAGGCAATAGGGAATGGTCTACAATTTAAAGTATCTCTTTTTAGACATTCTCAAACCATTGGGACACTCACCATTTTGAAGAAAACTGATGATGTCTTATGTCTAGCTCTGAACTGAAACATGATCAATTGGTTGGGGTTGAACTTGGTTGATTAAGACCCCTTCTTTTGGCTCCTATAGATATGAAGCTAAATACCTACATAATCCTAGTCCTCTCACCAAGTTTATCACCCTGATGTCTATGTCATACTCCATCACCTTTTTAATCCATCCAACTCTCTTTTCATTGAGGTCTTTTCCTAGGAGAAACTCCTTAGTGCTACAATGAGAGACCATGACATGTATCTTGTTGTTGGAAACCATTTGTCTGATTTTCTTCAATTCTCTAATCATTGTTAGACCCTACTTCTCAACAAAATAATACCTAAACTTATAATCCTCTAATCCTTAGTTGAAGAATGTAATTGGCTACTCAAACTCTTCATCATTATTTTATATAAGCATAGCTAAGATTGTATCAAGGTTGTTCCCAAAATCAGCTATGCTCATTTTTGGAACAACCCCTACGAAACATTTTTTTTTAATATTTTTCTCTCTAGGTTCATCTTTTAAGGCAAGTTTCTCTTGATCTCGAGTTTTGTCGACTAACATCTTTGAAAATTTTGTGACCTTACTTAGTTATGATTTCCCAACAAACGTGAAATTCATTGCAATTTTGATGCGATCAAAATGTCAAAATTTTGATAAATTTCAAAGTGTTAGTGTTGTTTTTTAGTTTTTATGCAAAGGTGGCAATTTTTGCTGCCATGCATATTTTTCAGCTTTTATGCAAAGGTGGAAATTTTTTCTGCCATTGCATATTTTTCAACTTTTATGCAAAGGTGATAATTTTTGCCGCCATTGCATATTTATCAGCTTTTATGCAAAGGTGGCAATTTTTGCTGCCATTGCATATTTTTCAGCTTTTATGCAAAGGTGGCAATTTTTGCCACCATTGCATTTTTTTAGATTTTATGCAAAGGTGGCAATTTTTGCTGCCATTGCATTTTTTTTAGCTTTTATGCAAAGGTGGCAATTTTTGCCGCCATTGCATATTTTTCATCTTTTATGCAAAGGTGGTAATTTTTGCCGCCATTGCATATTTTTTAACTTTTATGCAAAGGTGGCAATTTTTGCCACCCATGCATACCTTCCCTCCATTTTTACTATCTTTGGAAAATTTTCATTTTCCTATTTTTTGAGCCCGCTTCCCTTTTGTTTTCTAACTTACTCATGCCTCATCCCTTTCAAGCACATTTCCCTAATCATGATCATCAAATGTGTAGTTTTCCCAAATTGCTATTTTTTTCTCTAATTGCACAATCATGATTCTTACTATAGTTTCTCTAAAGGATCCCTCTTCATCGATGTCTTTTCAACAAAAGTTCTTCCAGATCACTAAAGTTTCTCTGAAGAAGTTGAAGACAATAAAGTACAAGTATCAAGGTATTTTTCTAATCACCTTAGTTGCTTCTAATCATGATGACATTAAGGATATAGAGGTTGGGCACGTGGATATGGCCAATTTCATAGAAAGAACCAAATCAAGCAATCCTAGCCATGAAATGAAGAAGACTAGCAATAAAGATTAAAGCTGTTATTCCATGCTTTATTTAAAATGCACTTTGTAACTGACTTGGGACATTTACACATGTACTTTTATTATGTGTAATTACATGTAAAAATCTAGAAAATGTTCCAAAGTCAACACTGACTCATCTTTGGCTAGGTTTTCAATATTTTAATCTTTTTTCAATTTTGAAGGTTTCTCCCTATATATAGAGGGAACCTCTTTTGTAAAAGATCTCTAGATAATTGAGAGCAAAAACTCTACTGAAATTGAGACACTTCTTGAGACTTTGTGTTCAACTTGTAAAACATATTTTATCGAATGAATGAGAAACAGGTTTATTTCAGACTTTGTGTTACTTAGGAAATAGTTTTTATGTTCTTTTCCTGATAATATCTCATCTGTTCAATTTAATAAGCAAAGTGTGTGTATTGAAATTATTTGAAAATGTTTCTAAAAGATAAAAGAAAGACTTTGAGCTACTTTTATCTTGGTGACCCTTTTATCCATTATAGTTTTAGGTGAAGACTTTGTGCTTTGTTTCACTCTACTGTTGCGTGTGTTTTGGATCAGTGAAGGAGGCAACGGAAGACTTTGTGCTTTCGTGGGTTCCTTGTGGACTTGGTTACTACTTCAGGAGATTTTTTGCTCTACATTGGATACCATTCCTAAAAGAAGAGGAATGCTTTCAGCCATCAACTGGGACTTCTCTCTCTTATTCCTTGGACATCATCTCTGAAAAAAGAGAGATGGATGGTGTTATACTACTTTGAGTATTATTTTCTGCTTACTTATATATACATATATAGTGTATAAGTGATTCATAAGGAGCCTCCTTTTGATGAGAGGAGAGATTTATCTTGTTAAGATGTGGCAAACCTATACTTTTTGTGGCATAAATCTCCTTATACTATGGTTGATATACCCATTTTGTCATCAGTTAGTTGACGACAAAATATTCACCCAACAACTTTTGGTGACTCCACTAGGGATACAATAGTTTTGTGTAATTTGGAACCTCAAGTTTTAGATTGAAACATCACCTGTGTCTTACCCATAATCATTATAACCCTTATCCATTATAGACTCTGGTGACTCTGTTCCATGTCTTACCCATTATCATTATAGCCTTATCTATTTCCATTATATAATTTGGTTTGCAAACCAGATCCATTATGGAAGAACAAGCAGTTTGAAGCCTTAAGATTCAAGCTAAAATAACACCTATTCTTTCTCATTTTTATCCTACAATTTGGTAACTCCATGTTATACTAAAAGTTAGAGAATCCAAGGTGTTGTTGACCCGGTCTTTGAGTTGATGTAGCAAGGAAATTTCAAATTGCTTCCTCCACAATCTCAAGTTTAATGATCTAGGAGTGTTCTTCCCATCCATACCAGGTCACCAATATAAGGTAGATCTTCTTTTTCTACTATCACCAGAGCTTTACTTACACATACTCCACCCAGATTTGTTATCCCTACTTTCCATAATCTAATCATGGCAACTCAAGGCCCCTGGGGTAACTCTTTTGGTCCACTCAATCTGAATCCACCTCTACATGAACTTCCACATAGTTTGAGGACAAATTTTCCAAAATTCTTTGGTGATGGGAAGGTTCATCCTGATGAACACATTGTAGCCTTCAGCATAGCCTGTGGTGTAATAGGTGTGGAATTTGAGGATGTGGTAGTTAGGCTTTTCATTGAAACACTATAAGGTGCTACGGCAGATTGGTTCTACCACCTACAAGTTAGATCAGTAACTAATTGGGACACACTTAAAGCCAAATTTGAGGCTAGGTTCAAGCCTACAGAAGATGCACACGCATTACTGGCCTAACTTACGTAAATGAAGAAGGAACCTCATGAGCCTACGAGGGATTTCATATCAAAGTTTGATAAGCTGAGGAACCGAATTCTTGTTATTGCTCAGTTGACCCCTAAAAACCTCACATGCTTCTTCATCAACTCACAACTTGAAATGAGTTTTTTGCTAAGATGTGCTAGCCACATAGACCTTGAGGCTGCTCAAGATTTGGCTACCAAAGTTGAAGATGACCTTATCTTGGTAGGAAAGATAAGGAGAGACCCAAACAGAGGTAAACTCTCTTCATATTTTGAATACTCCCCTTCAACCACCACTGATCTAATGGTGTAGAAACTAGAAAATGAATTACTAGTCCTCAAAAGACAAATGGCCCAAGTTATGTCTATTCCTCCTAATTAGGATATGCCAAGGAGGACATTTTAGAATCAGGCATACCAAGGCAATGCTACTAGGAATCAAGGGTAGCCAAATCATCTTCCTCCCCCATAGAGGAACCTTGCCCTTGAAGCACCTCCAACCAACTCAGCAGTTGGATATCTATAAATAGAACATGATTTCTCATTCCAACTTGAGTTTGAGCAAGAAAATAACATTGATCTCTTAATAGAGGATCAAAAAGAATCAGTGAGTGACTCCCACATTAGTTTCCTGAATTACCAAGATGAACCTAGAAGTGAAGGTGAATCAGTCAAAAGATCATATGCAGTATTCACTTGGTCCAAGAATCAATCAGCCTAGAAGGCTGACAAAGAGAAGATAGAGGAGCGACCTCAACTAGCAATCTTAATTGTTGAGTAGAGAACCCCTCTTCCTTTTTAGTCGAAGGACCTGGTGATTGCCAAAAAAGTAAGTGCATCAAACATCTCTGCACCTTCTACTTCAACTTCGTAGATCAGTCCTCTTGCTCCCAAAAACCAAAAGGATGAACTCCCATCCCCTCTTTCAATTCCATTTCAGTCATCTAATATAATTGATCATGTCAAAAAATTCAAAATTCAAATGATTGAATTTGAATTCCTGCAAGCCAATCTTGAGCAGTTATACTTTAGTGGAGAACTAAGCATGGACATGTCTGAGGCAAAAATTGTGGTCACCCAAATGTCAACCCTTACAGCTCAAATTTTGTTTGAGCTTTTAGGTAGGGGTAATTACTTCTTGACCATAGAGGATACTCATGTCTCAACTGATGAAAGTCCCGTAGCTGGAAATCCAGGATTTGATCCAAACAAGACATCAGAAGAATTGGTAGGGCATAGTACAAATGAAGAAGGATCTTCCATCTCTAATGAAGAGAAATCTTATAGAAGATTAGCTTTTGATGATGCTTGGATCTTAAAATCTAATGGTGGTAATTCTTCTACCAATGCTAGAGCTGAGATTGTGTTGATATCTCATCAAGGAGATATTTTTCCTTCATGTAAGTTGCAGTTCAACACCAACAACACAGCTAGATGCGAATCTCTATTGCTTAGATTGAAGAATGCTTAGGATGAAGATATCAAACTCCTTCACACCAAAGGAGATACTGAGCTGATGGTTTATCAAGAGTTTGATGTTGACAATTAAAGCATGTGTTGGACTAGACCAACAAAACAACAAGCTATGGTGGTGGACCATACTATTGTACTCCAAAGTCAGCAAAAGGAACTCTTTGCCAAGAGATCAAGGAGTTATGGTTTTCATTTTGAAGACCACATCCTACCATGGGGCAAGAAGAAGAAAGAGACTAGAGGAAGACACAAAAAATTGGTTTCTTGGTGGAGAGTTCCATTCATCCGTCACCATTTCTGAGGACAAAATAGTTTCCTGCTAGTTTATCAGGATGGCACACCATTTTCAATGTCGCATAGCGGGCAACATCTAAAGCACTTCAAATCTTGAGGCATCAGATAAGATCACCTATGCATATATACATTTTTATAGTATTTAATTTTGTTTTATGCTTTTCCTTTTCATTTTTTTTGGCACCTTACTTTCTTGTTGGTTAGCACGACTCCATAGCCCAATGGCTTGGATGAAGGCACTTAGAGACTAGTTTCTACTCTTGTCAATCAGTTTGATCAATGGAAGTTCCCCAACAGGAACCAACTGCTAGCCCCAAAATTAGCTATGCTTGTTTTTGGAACAGCCCCTATGAAACTTGTCTTTTTCATATTTTTCTCTCTAGGTTCGTCTTTCCAGGCAAGTTTCTCTTGATCTCAGGTTTTGTCGACTGATATCTTTGAAAAGTTTGTGACCTTAGTTATGATTTCCCAACAAATGTGAAATTCATTACAATTTTGATGTGATCAAAATGCCAAAATTTTGATAAATTTTAAAGAGTTAGTGTTGTTTTTATCTTTTATGCAAAGGTGGCAATTTTTGCTGCCATTGCGTATTTTTTAGCTTTTATTCAAAGGTGGCAATTTTTTCTACCATTGCATATTTTTTAGATATTATGTAAAGGTGGCAATTTTTGCTGCCATTACATATTTTTCAGCTTTTATGCAAAGGTGGCAATTTTGGCCACCATTGCATATTTTTCAACTTTTATGCAAAGGTGGCAATTTTTACCGCCATTGCATTTTTTCAGATTTTATGCAAAGGTGGAAATTTTTGTCACCATTGAATTTTTTTTTGCTTTTATGCAAAGGTGGCAATTTTTGCCGCCATTGCATATTTTTCAGCTTTTATGCAAAGGTGGCAATTTTTGCCGCCATTGCATTTTTTTAGCTTTTATGCAAAGGTGGCAATTTTTTCCACCCATGCATACCTTCCCTCCATTTTTACTATCTTTGGAAAATTTTCATTTTCCTATTTTTTGAGCCTGCTTCCCTTTTGCTTTCTAACCTGCTCACACCTCATCCCTTTCAAGCATATTTCCCTAATCATGATCATCAAATGTGCAATTTTCTTGGATTTCTAATTTTTCCCCTAATTGCATAATCATGATTCTTACTATAGTTTCTCTAAAGGATCCCTCTTCATCGATGTCTTTTCAACAAAAGTTCTTCCAGATCACTAAAGTTTCTTTGAAGAAGTCAAATACAATGAAATACAGGTATCAAGGTGTTTTCTCAATCACCTTAGTTGCTTCTAATCATGATGACATTAAGGATATAGAATTTGGGCATATGGATATGGCCAAGTTCATAGAAAGAACCAAATCAAGCAATCCCAGCCATGCAATGAAGAAGATTGGCAATAAAGATTAAAGCTATTCTTCCATGCTTTATTCAAAATGCACTTTGTAACTAACTTGGGACATTTGCAGATGTTCTTTTATATGTGTAATTACATGTAAAATTTTGAAAAATGTCCCAAAGTCAATGCTAACTCATCTTTGACTAGGTTTTCAATTTTAATCTTTTTCTAATTTTGAAGGTTTCTCCCTATATATAGAGGGAACCTCTTTTGTAAAATATCTATGGATAATTGAGAGTAAAAAGTCTACTAAAATTGAGACACTTCTTGAGACTTTGTGCTCAGCTTGTAAATCATATTTTATCAAATGAATGAGAAACAGGTTTATTTCAGACTTTGTGTTGGAGTAATTTGTGTTACTTAGGAAATAGTTCTTATGTTCTTTTCCTGATAATCTCTCATCTGTTTGATTTAATAAGCAAAGTGTGTGTATTGAAATTATCTGAAGAAGTTTCTAAAAGATAAAAGAAAGACTTTGAGCTACTTTTATCTTGGTGACCCTTTTATCCATTGTAGTTTTAGCCGAGGACTTTGTGCTTTGTTTCACTCTACTATTGCATGTGTTCCAAATCAGTGAAGGAGGCAACGAAAGACTTTGTGCTTTCATGGGTTTCCTTGTGGACTTGGTTACTATTTCAGGGGATTTTTTGCTCTGTGCTAGATACCATTCTTAAAAGAAGAGGAATGCTTTCAGCCATCGACTGGGACTTCTCTCTTTTGTTCCTTAGACATCATCTCTAAAAAAAAGAGATGGATGGTGTTATACTACCTTGATTATTATTTTTTTCATACTTATATATACATATATAGCATATAAGTGATTCATAGGGAACCTCCCCTTGATGAGAGGAGAGATTTATCTCATTAAGATGTGGTAAACTTACACTTTTTGTGGCATAAATCTCCTTATACTATGGTTGATATACCCATTTTTTCATTAGTTAGTTGACGACAAAATATTCACCCAACAAAGGTTATCAAAGGTATAGAGTATGAAATCCTTGGCAAAGTTCAAGTTTAAGAGAGTAGGAGATTCTATAATTACTTACTTGATTGCCTCAAAACTATTCTTACCTTCTTTTGTCCAAATAAAAGCTTGGTTCTTCTTGATCATGGCTATGATAGGCTTTACCATAGTTGTAAAGCTTAGAATAAACCTCCTTATAGAGTTTATTTTCCCTAAGAAGCTTTACATAATTTTCTTGTGTTGAGGCAAGGACAAGCCTAAAATATTCTCAATCCTCTAGTGGTCAATATACAAGCCTTATTTTGAAATAATATGACCTAAAATCTTACCTTCATGGACAAAAAAGATGCACTTCCTTAGATTAAGGGATATCCCATACTCCCTACATTTCTTAAACACCTACCTTAGATGTTTCATATGATAAACATCTTTTGAAATAATAGTTACATCATCAAGATATACTATTAGAAAATTATTGATTAGACATTTAAAAGCCATGTCCATTTCCATTTGAAATGTGGATCCATCATTTGATAAACCAAAAGGTATTTTGTTATAGGAAAAGGTCCCTCATTTCATAGTTAAGGTTTTCTTGAACTGATATTCTTCATTGACCAATATCTAATTTTAGCCTAAATAACCATCAAGAAGTGAGAAGCATTGAGAACCTAAAACAACTTGTAGAATTTTCTTCATGTAAGGAAATGGATAATGATCTTTAAGAGACACTTTATTAAGATCTCAAAAATCCACACAAATCTTGATTTCTCCATTATTTTTTTAAATAGGTAAAAGATTAGCCACCCAAGTCAAGTGCTTGATAGGAAAGATAATCTTAGACTCAATCAACTTGGTCAACTCCTTTTTCATTAGTTCTTATATCTTGGGATTGATAGGCCTTTGATTTTCCCTAATCAATTTAGCTCTAGGTTATAACTTGATGGTATGATGAGCTAGACTTGGATCAAAACCTTTTAAGTATTTATACTCCCAGCTAAAGATGTCATGAAACTCTTTGTATAATTTAGTATAAGCCTACCTCTTAGGCTAAGAACATACCTTGCAAATTTTCAAAAGTTTATCCTTGAAAATCAAGACTCTTTCATAGTTTTATTCCTTTGTTGACATGCTCACTCCTTTATTCTTTTGATCATCCTCATTGAAAACACTCTCTAAGGTAATCAACCCCTCAGGTATCTTATTTTTCCTCATCTAAATGATTTGATCTTCATATTGATCATGTAGTCTTATTTGGTTTCTTGAGGAGAAACCTATCTCATTTTACAAGAATTGTACAATGTGTTTATCACTCTCAAACACTTGCCATGATACTTCATTGTTTGGAATAAAAGGCCTTACAATGATCTTGATATGTGATTTCTCCTTCTTCCCTACATCAATAACTATGTCAAATAGTGCTCCAATGGTAGCCAACCTATCAACATGTTTATTTGAACAACTTGGGATGGGTTATATGTTGAAATCATCAAAGTCTTCAAGTAGGTCCCATACCCTATGCTTGTAGGACTTAAGTAAGGGATTCTTGGTTTTAGGCTGATTTATTACTTGGTGATGACTAATTCATTATCTCCATAAACTTTTAGATTCTTGATCCCTCTCTTCTTTGCCCATTGGAGGCCATGAACTAGACCTTCATATTTTACCACATTGCAGGTATAGCTAAAGTGTAATATATATGAGTAGTATTTATTCCTTGACAGAGAAAAAATCATGATACCAACTCCTGTACCTACTTTTCTCCTTGAGCCATCAAAAAACATTTCCCACAACCCTTCAAGCTCATGATCTTCATTAATGAGTGAAGGGATTGCAGTATCCTTTCATGAATATAGTAAACTCTCAAGTAAATCTCTTTTATGAAGGTGTATGGATCAATTTCATGTGTCTCAATACTATATTTATCAAGGAAAATATTAGAAATACCTTCAAGGAGGAAGGATGATTCATCATCTATGATAGTTTCTTCTTATTTGTTGATTAGACAATTCTACTTTAACTTTGTATCCATTGATGGCTCAATATAAAACCTTGCTAAGGGTTGAGTCCTCATAGTTACCTTGGTTTAATAGCTTGTTTTGAAGGCTAGAAAAGACTAGTCAGAAAAAAGCTATCCTCCTATCTTTGTTTTGAATTCCCTTGACAAGCAAATATCAAAATGCATTGGAAGGTCTACCACCACAATGTCTTGTATGATGGGTAAACTTAGATAGACATGTAGAAATACTTTCAAACCTTTGAACAATCCTAATGTCTTGGTTGGAGTCCCATCAAGATACAACATGCCTTTGTTATGTGGTTCATTCTTCAACCCCAATTTTTTAGCCATCACTTTAGGCATGATAGTGGTACTTACTCCGCTATCCATAATACAATTATGGACCAACTTGTCTCACACAATGACTGTGAGGTAGACGGGTGAACAATTTTCATATTTTGTGGAGGGATCTAAGATATGATTTGGAGAATTGGTAAGAGCTACACCATTGTGTTTAGAAGCTTGAGGGGCTACATGAATATTTGTAAGATTTTATTGCAAGAGCTCTTTTTGATGAGGCATATGCAAGACTTCCCATAGAGATATGCTTGTCTTGGCATTCTTTAAAAAATCAATAATGTTTAGAGGGGAAGAGTTCACCCTTTCTTGCATTATTGATGGTAGTGAGGGAGTTTAAGCTTGATGTATTTTAGGCTCAATAACCCCACTTGTATTCTAATTTTATTGAGGATCATGATTGATAGTAGGTGTTGTACTAGAATTTTTAGCTTGTGGCCTTGGAGAAGCATCACTTGGAGTCACATGTACTCTTGGAGCATCTCTTAAAGCTCTCTTTTTAGCTCTTATGTTGGATGAAACTGACGTGCTTTGATTCAACACGTAATCATATTTATCTTGAAAAATCATCATTTTTATACTTTGGCTGCTATCTTCTCCACAAATATCCATTTGGTTGGGACCCACTTCTTCTGATGTCATGTAAGGAGTATCTTCTTCCTACATTGCCAAAGCTTGGTTAGCTCCTCCATCATCATTCACAAACTAACTTTGAGGTTGTCCCCATTGGTCTAAATGATCCTCTCTTTGGACCAGGTTTTCATATACTAAAATAATAGCCTTCACAAGAGGAGTGAAATTATGATTATAGGCATTGGGCTACTTGTTGTAACCTTATAAATTTTGTCCTCTCTTTTAGTAGTTGGATTGGGGTGAAGCTCTACATTCTTGTTGAGGATAATATTAATGATTAGGTGGAGCACTCATCTATAATTGAGCTTATTTAATCTAAGCTCACAATATTTAGATTTATTCATCTTTGTCTAGAACATTATCCATTTTCTTGGGAAAAGATCTTCACTTCGCATTGGCATTAGGAACTTGTGTTATGCTTGGAGCTTTAATTTATTGTGAGACAACAAAGGCATGGAAACTCTTGGAGGGATCTTTCCTATTTTTATTGAGCTATTTTCAACTTCAATGGCTAGCTCATATGCACTTAGCAGAGTGAAACTTCCCATTGACTATAACATAACAACCACATTAGTACCAATAACTTTGAGATACATGGAGAACACAAAGCTTGGAAGAGGTCTCATGATAGATGGTAATCTATGTCATGTCCTTAGAAACCTTTCATTAAAATACCCCATGGATTCACTAAGACCTATCTTTATTACATTCAGATGATGGATCAATGAAGTATGGTCACATTTGTTTTCAAATATGCTTATCATAAATTCCCTAAAGCCATCCTAGCTTGTAATGTAGCCAAATTCCAACGTTCTCTACCAATCAAGTGCCTTTCCTTTTAAAGACATAGCCATCAATCTAATGGCTATTGGCTTGGGTGACATTATGGAAATTATAGAAGTTTGAAATGTATTTAATATGCTTAGATGGTGTAATAGGACCTTCACCATTGAAACTAGGGAGACTCTTGGTATAATTAGGAGGAATATGGTCATATACCAAAAGGTTGATCAAATTTTGGGTGTTAAAGGTTGGGAAAGGTTAATGTATAGCCATCTATCTTCTTTCTTCTTGATATAATATCTCTTTAAATTCTTCAACTTCTTCCACTTCTTCCACTTCTTCCTCTTCTTCTCCAAAACATCCTTGCCAAAGATATATAATTGTTAGGAATGGTTTAGGTTGTTGTTATTCAAGAAGATCTTCAGCTAAAGGGGATTGATCAAAAATCCTAAATGACCTAGTGATGATCATGAAGTATAATGTGGGGAACTTGATCTACAACTAGGGATTCTCACCCTTTTAGAGTTGCCAAATTCTAAGTTAAGGATACTTCTACAATGTTAGGCTTATCAAGACCAACATTCACCTTGACATGTCAAAAAATTGGTCCCACTAGGCATGCCAAAACTATTGTCTCCAAATCTTGCACCCTAGAAGAGAGTGTTCAATCCTCTCCTAGATTTGGGCAACATTGGAAAATTTCTATGATTATGGGTATGATTATGGAGGAAATGGACCTCTAGATTGAAAGGGATAACTCCCTGTATATGTCTCTACAAGATGATCTCTGTTAAACTAGCTTGTTTAAAAGGAAAAGAGTTGGAAATTTGTAAAAAAGGGAAATCCTATACTAAGAGTGGTAATACACCAAAACAATTTTTCACATGAATGTTAGATTTTAATTCACAAAATAGAAAAATCACAAACCATTCCCAAGATCTAAATATTATAACAACAATATTTCAACATAGAGGTGAGATGTGTAAAAATGGCTCAAGCTAAATGAGCTAAAAGGCAAACTTTGCACATTCAAGACAATAATACACATGTAGAAATTCAATACACTTGGATACACACTGTGTGACTAGTTTGACTAAGAATTCTTTTTTAGGTATGAAGGATAAATTGGGTATAAGGATGGAAAATCATCACATGCTTCCACTATACATCTCTTACACACTTATACCAAAAACCCAAAAAAATCTTAAATGAAATAGATTTATGTTAAATGCTCAAAAGGTAGAACTTGAATCATTCTAGTAGGGCTTTGCCATACACTATGTGGTCTCTCATTTTACTAGCCAAGGGGATGTACATATAGCAAGAAAGAAGAGAGAGGGGAAAGATTTTGGCACCAAGGAAAAGAATAAATTATATTGGAAATCTCCATCTTTAGCTAAAACTAACTTTGCAAATGATGTCCATTAGGGCACTCTGATTGATCCATGTCACCCTCTTGAATGCCTTTGGCTTACCCTCTTGAAGATGATTCTCCAATGGCTACTTAATAGAATCAAGATATTTGGAGATAGAAATAAAATGGTTATTTTTAGTGGAGCCACCTATTAGAAATCTATTTTGGTGCCTAATTACTTCTCTTTGGCTTGTCACAATGCACAATGACATGGATGTTTATCCCTCTAATTGGACCTCAAAGAATGACATGAATCATTGGTTCTATGTCATCAATCTTATATTCATGGATGCTTGTGGATCATCCTCCATCTATCTTTGACAAGCCAACTCTACTCTAGCTTATGCCATGTGGTAGCTTCTCATTTATCTGAACATGATAGTGAACCATGTCATTGAACCAAGCTTATTAAGTTAAGCATCCTTAGAAACCTAATTTACTATTCATATCTAGTTACTCACTCTAAAGTTTGACATCTTTTGGCCCATCATGGAACATTTGAATCCCAATGGCTAGTCCATGATGCTAATTTTGACATCCGTCAACCTGTCACTTTATTGGTACAATTATTTTGGGAATGTTTCTTTGAACCTTTTTGCAAGCTCTTTCTTTCAGGATTTACTCTTGAAGGAATTCATTCAAACAATTTGTCCAAAGGAATTCCTTTAGACTTTCTACTTGCCTTTTCTTCTTGCTCATTCTTTTGGGCTTCCTTTCCTTGGGCACTCATTGTGAACAATTTCCCCATGGACACTTTCTTTGAAGGAAATGGTCCTTCAGCTTTCTCCTAGATCTTACATATATTTTTGGGCTCTTTTTTATGGCTTGTTAGAAGGATTGTTATAGACAAAAAGTCTACAATAATTTCTTTAGACCTCTTTCAAATGTCATGGCTTTGAAAGTGACCCTTTGAAACCTTTAGAAGGGCACTTGGAATAGAAAGTGACCCTTTAAAACTTTACGAAGGGCACTTGACATAGAAAGTGACCCTTTAAAACTTTTCAAAGGGCACTTAGAATAGAAAGTGACCCTTAAAAACTTTTTAAAGGGTACTTGGAATAGAAAGTGACCCTTCAAAACTTTTTTGAATGGCAATTGGATTCGAAAGTGACCCTTTAGAACTTTTTCGAAGGGCACTTTGGAAGAAAGTGACCCTTTAGAAAAATTTCGAAGGACACTTTGGAAGAAAGTGGCCCTTTGAAACTTTTTTGAAGGGTACTTTGGAAGAAAGTGGCCCTTCAAAAAAGTTCTAAAGCGCACTTTAGAAGGAAAGTGACCCTCTAGAAAAGTTTTGAAGGGTACTTTGGAAGAAAAGTGACCCTTCAAAACTTTCTAAAGGGCACTTTGAAAGGAAAGTGACCCTTCAAAAAAGTTTTGAATGGCACTTTGGAGAGAGAAGAGACCCTTCAGAAAAGTTCTAAAGGGAAATATTTGAAGGGGAAAAAAAAATCAAGAGAAAAATTTTGAACTTTTTGTCCAAGACAAAAATTCCAAAACAAAAGGGCCAAATTCTTTCATACTTTTTGTCTGAGACAAATAGTCTAAGAAAAAAAACCTAAAACAAAGGATTTATTTTTAAAAGATATAACACTTAGGCAAAGGGGGGGGGGGGGGGGGGAACACTTGAACAAGGTTGAAACAAAGCTTCCAAAGAAGAGAAAATAATTGATTCTTTCACTAGTCCTTCACAATTTAATTGAAAATAGACAATAGATGGTAAACTTAGACAAAGGAAATTTCAAAACAAGGGTAACAAATTTGGCTAACATTATTAAGGCACTTAAAGAGAAAGTGACCCTTCAAAACTTTTCAGAGCTCACTTGAAATAGAAAGTAGCCCTTTAGAACTTTCCAAAGGGCACTTGGAATAGAAAGTGACCCTTTAGAACTTTTCTAAAGGGCACTTGGATTTGAAATCAACCCTTTGAAACTTTTTTAAAGGGTACTTTAGAAGAAAGTGGCCCTTTGGAAAAGTTCCAAAAGGAAATGTGGAAGAAAGTGGCCCTTCAAAACTTTTCCAAAGGGCACTTTGGAAGAAAGTGGTCCTTCAATACATTTTTGAAGGGAACTTTATAAGAAAGTGGTCATTCAAAAAAGTGTTGAAGGGCACTTTGGAAGGAAAGTGACCTTTCAAAAAAGTTCTGAAGGTTACTTTGGAATAAAAATGACCCTTCAAAACTTTTTGAAGGGCACTTTAGAAGGAAAGTGGCCCTTAAAAAAAGTTCTGAAGGGAACTTTGGAGAGAGAAAAGACCCTTAAAAAAAGTTCTGAAGGGAAACATTTTAAGGAAAAAGATAAAGGAATAGAAAACTTTTAAACTTTTTATTCGAGACAAAACAAAAAGGCTGAATTCTTTCAAAAATTTTGTCTAAGACAAATAGTTCAAGATAAAAAACATGAAATAAATGATTCCTTTCCAAAAGAGACAACACTGAGGTAAAAAGGGGTAAAAACACTTGAACAAGGGTGAAACAAATCTTCCAAAGAATAGAAAACAATTGATTCTTTCACGAGTCCTTCATAATTGAATTGAAAATAGATAAGATATGTTGAACTTAGCCAAAGGAAATTTCAAAACAAGGATAACAAATTTGGTTAATTTGTGTATCACAATTGAATAAGGACTCAAACAACTATAACATAACTATCATCATCACTACTCTTAGGATCCTATGTATGATGGGAAACTATAGAATTCTTAGGACCCTCAGAGGTTTGTTATATAGTATGAGGATGTATCATTGATTATGTTAATTATGTAACACATTTAACTATTCATGGTACTATCTTGGTGTGTTTTATAGTATACATTGACCTCTATAAGTCATTAATAACCCTTTAACATGAGGATTATTATAAAACCAGTTGCCTAGGAGATTTAATTATTCTCATCTAAAATGACAATAACTAGTGACTCTATATAATTATCATAAATAGGTGTAGCAACCAATTATGGTGGGTTTGGTGATGGAGGGGGAGATAACAATGGTATAAGAGGGTATTCATATTTAATGACTAAAACTATAACTACCTTGTTGAAATGTATATACTCAATACATTGATGAACTATATATGGTACTATGTGGAGCTTATGTATCCAAGGGTGTCATAATAACATTTCAAAGACTACTATGATTAGTAATACTATAAATAATATAGAAACTATAAAAAATCTTACTTGAAGAGGTAACACAATGTTCCTAAGAGTGTCATGTGTCCTTCCATTCAAACCCTTAACCACTTGTATAATATCTTGTATATCTAGATTTATATATCCAAATGTGTTGAGAAGTGTCATTGTAAAAAATTTCTCACTTAACCCTTTGTCAACATGACATTTTTTATGGGTTTATTATTGACATATTATCATATGAGTAGTATGTGTAGATCTAAATAATCATAAAAAAACTCAATGCCATCAAATATATTTATAGGTTGTTGTGGTGAGATGCTTTTAAGTGTACCAATAATCTTATCCATTAGATAACCATATGTCATAAGAGGAGGATGTGCATTGTATGTATAATGTACTTATTAATAATCTTTAGTCTTTTTTGCCTCATACTTCAGAAAAATTTCATTGAATATTTTCAATTTGATTGAGTTTAGACTCCTCTATGGGTGTATTCATCTCAATAATATTATCATCAATAAGATATTATATCTTATTTATTAAATTAAAACACATGTTTATGTAATGTCTATGAGATTTATGGTAATTTCAATATGCATTAATATCATAATTATTAGGTATATTACTACATATATTAATTTTTTTGGCAGAGTAAGAGAGACAAGATTTTACTCATGTAAATTTTGTAATATTACATGAGGAGGTGATGGTAATCATGGGAAATATATCTTCTATGAAGTGGATAATAGAAGTTATTTTGTAATATATAATATTTATTTAACCATTATATTTTACTCATTATAATTATAATTTGATTTAACCTTGTATCTTGGTTCACTATGAAACTTGGTTCTTGAAATACTTGTAGCATTATGTGTATAATTGATCTTTTTCAAAGCTAGGAATTTGATTTCTTGATCTCTCATTGTATGACATAACCCATTGAAATACTTGAATTTATTGAATATTATTGACTCAAAAAGTTCCTCCATCAAACATTTCTTGAATATGTCTCATAATTCATTATATATTGTAGGATTCACCATCTTTTCTAGCATTATTTGATATCAGAGTACATACTCATTAATTGGATAATTGGACCCTTGCTTGAGTTTTTAAATTTATTCACAAGATAATTTCTCATCAATGTTGATGGATAATTTTTCTATAAATTGGTATGCTAATGGAATTAATTTTATAACTAATTAAGAGGGGAGGTCATAAAACCATCACAAGACATAGTCATTGAGACTTCTTAGGAATAATTTGGTCAATAATCAATTATTAGTTTCATAATATAAGCATGTTGCATGGAAGGATATAAAGTTTTTCAATATCAAATTCATTAATGCAAGAACATCAAAGGGTTCATGCAATATCACATAAACCAATTATAGAGTACGGTGTGTTTATTTTTGTTTTATAATTATGGTCTTGTTAACCTCTTAGAATGATGTCTCAAAAGTATTCCTTTGCCAAAGGAAAAGTTTAAATATTTTTCATCTATTTTGTTAGTTTGAATGGAATATTAAGTCATAGATAGTTCTCAAAAATGGTTCTTTAACTATGATAATAATTAGATAATTAAATATTGTGAGGTCATATAACCTAATACTTACAAAATTTGTATGAAGTTTCATATTATTTGGAGTTATCATGGAAACATACCAGCTATTTATTTTAGGTTATGCCTATAACAATTTTCATGATGAATATTCACTTGTTTTTATAATTTCATGATTAAATTTTGTGAGGTGATAACACCTAACACTTGAAACCTCCACAAAAAATTTCATATTATTTGTAGTTACCATGAAAGTGTACCCCTGATTTTTTGATAACACTTGGAAGGGTTTTTATCTTTGTGCATTACAAATTGGATGATGATTTTTTTTAGGGTTATAGTACCTAAAAATTGAAACCTATGTACCAAATTTAAATTAATTTTTATTTATATTGGTAACATACCATCCATTTATTTCAATCTATGTTATCATCCTAGTTTATAGATGCTTCTTTACCTTGTGGTAAAGTTTTGGTAAAAATTGGGTTCTAAAATGTAGATCAGTGATGTAAAATGTAGTATACATTACTTTTTTTTAAATTTTAGATAAATTATAAAAATAAAACTAAAGTTATGATTTTTTTTAACTATCATTTAGCTTTAAAAATGTGATATGCCTGGCCTGCAGATAGTACTTTACCTTATGGTAAAGCTAAGATAATAATTGGGTTACCAAATTTGGAGAAGTGATATAAAATGTAGTCTAAAATATTTGTTTAAAATTAATATTAATTAGATAAATGGTGGTGAATTCATCACAATTTTGGTAACTATCATTCAATATGAAAATACCACCTATGTACCCAAGAGTCATTACTAACAGTTTGACATTTAATTTCAAAAACTAAAATATGCCAAACTCTTGTACATTATGTGGAGGTTAAGTAAGATTAATATACACCCCAATTTTATTAATATCTAAATAAATATAAATGATTTAGATAAGAGGATGTTTGGATAAATAGATTAATTTTGAAGGAGAAAAAATATATAACATAAGAACAAAGAGTTGTATTAGTTCCAGAGGAACTGTATGAGATTATATAACTCTTTCATGTCATGAAATAAGAATATATATGCATGTGTGAGAGTGTGTATATTTAAAAGAGTGAATGTATTATAATATGATGTTTTAACATGAATATAATGAGAACATGTTAAGTGTCTCAATTCTGAGAAGGTATTAAAAGTGTGACCATTGATAAGTGTCTAGCCCTAGAAACACAAAGATAAAGGTAGACCTTAATTAATTTACATCTATTATGATTTCACCAATTAGTATCATATCAAGGTTTTTTCATATGAGTTGTGTGTGGGAAATTTTTTTATGCATTTTTTCTAGGTTATGAAAGAGAATTTAGTTGAGCGTGTTACAACTTATAAAAGATAAGCTTGTATAAGTTTTTTGTAGTTGTGAGAATGTCCTAAAAGTTGAGAGGTATTTTAAATATTGATATTTTTTAAGTTTATAAATGTAATCCTACTAATTTTAGTGAGATATGACACACAATATAAAAGCATGAGGGGTAGAATACATGATAGAGATGTTGAAAAGATTCTAGGTAAGACTAGATATTATATAGATGACTGCACAAAGTGGAGATGTTTTCGCTGTGAGTGAATATGATGATTAAGATATAATTTTGGATTTATGTATCTTTATTTAATATTATATACTTTTGATAATACCAATTGATCATAGGAAATCACTCATTTACAAAAAAAAAAAGACTAGCAGAGGTCATGGTGAAGGAAAGAGGTACATTTATTTATGATATTGAATTTATATATGGTAAAGAGATCCTTGATAAGTTAATGAAATTGGTAGTGAAGTTATAAATTAATTTTAAAGATTAAAATTTTGTATAACCCATGAGGGTAAATAATACAATTAATACATTGTTTAGAAGTGCAATTTTGTATTGGAGAGATCTCAAAGTGAAGAGAGAAGGAAAATGAAAGAAAAATGTCAACGGATGGCAAAATATGGTTTCTAATTTTTTGGGAGATTTTTTAAACCCAAAATTATAGTAAGAGTGGTTTCATAAGCTTCATGTGTTAAGTATTGAGAGAGAATAAAAGAATAAGAAGATTGTCAAGAGAGGCAATAATAATGGTAAGTTTCCATATGAGCATCAAAATTATACTTTGAGAAGTAGAAAGGATAAGTATATATGTGCATATAATAAATTTATCATGGAATACAAAAATAAGGTGAGGTTTCTATGTGAGAATACCAATTCTATTTTAGAAAAAAAAATGTGAAAGAGAGTTGCAAGCATCCCATAGAGGAATAAATCCTCATGCAAGAGGATATGAAGGTGATAGTAGTTGAAGTAGAAGGAGGCCCATTTTTTTATGATGGGCATGAGTTTTTTGCATCTCATTAGTGGGAAACTTCATAATTTACCTTGGTGAATGAAGGTAATGCATTTTTATTTTATATTTTCTAGGATATAAGGGTTGAGGACAACCAAGGAAATCTACAAGTTTATGTAAATGAAATAACAAAGGTGAATGAAAGGAGTAGTGATGAGGATTTGCATGTTTCCATGAAGGAAAACATGGAGGTGGAAGAAGTGAAAGCTAATGCACATGAGGATAATATAATTTAATACCATCCATTTTTTAGGAGATGAAAATAGAAATAAGAATGAAGTAAGGACAACCATTATGACTATTAAAATGGGCCTTTAAGAGTCCATCATGAAGGATGAATATGTCATAAGACTATGATCATTATAGGTGACTTGGATAACATATACTGGTGGTGTGAAGAAGAGATGGAAGAAATGATTATGGTAAATCTTTATTCCATTAATATGTTTATTCAATTTTTAGGTAGAGCAAAGGAGATGGATATGAATATGGTGGAGATGTTTCTACTAAGAGGACTAAATGATGAAATTGGTGTTGCATATGTGGGATCAACCCATCTATATATTGGAGGAGAGACTCTTACAAGTCAAGTTTTACATTAGACTAACATGGAAAAGGAGCATGTAATAAAATTTACATGTGACATGGAGTATGTGATCGAAGAAGAAATAAATCATCTTAACACTGATATATAAAGAGGAGGAAAATTAGAGAAGAGATATCTATTAACCAAATTTGAACCCTGCAAGTCAAGTTGGGGCCTCTATAGGTTAAAAATTTGTATTTTTATATGTTTTATGGGGTTTAATATCCTTTCATGGGGTGTATTATAGTTTATTTTATGTCATTTAATGTCATCCTAGCCTTGGTCTTAGTCATATTAGTTAATTTGTCATTTTGAGTCATTTAAAAGGCTTTTAGGGCTCATAAATGCAAGTGGAATAGTTACAAATGTGTATAGGTTTCCTTATATCCTATAAAATATCAAATAGATAATATTACCTATCAGGGATGTCAGTTACATTAGAATATTTTAGATTATCTAACTGAAATTCAAGAAAATAACTGAAAAAGGGAGCATTTGGCACTTGTACAAGCCATGGGGAAGTGTGACACAAGGGAGAAGACAATTAAGGGAATATTAATCTTCATAAAAATAATATTAGTTATTTATGAGCTCTAAAATCTCCATTTTAAATCCAAAACCATTCTTCTCCTTATTTTCCTTCTTAGACATACTGAAATGACCAGTAGGTTTACGCTTAGTACAAAAAACTCAAGAGATTTCATGGAAAATGATTTTTTGAAGTGATATTAAACTAAAATACATTAATTTAAATATCATTAGTGAAATTATTTATCAACTATGCTTTATGAATCATCCTTTACAAGCTGACTATGTTTTTTTGCCTGTTGTTTCATGCACCCTATAGGTTTTGCTCCATTTTGTTCAAGTCCATATACACATGTTATTTATGTTGGTTAAAAATTATTTTAAATAAATAATTATACAATATCCATGTTTTTTTTTCAATTTTCATGATGTTATGATGAGCAAAGTAGCTTAGGTTGCAATAGGAAGCACTTTTCTATGCAATGCGTAGTTTTTACCATGTTCTATATTTGCATGTTTTGAAAATGGCTCCATGGAGTTGTGATAGGTTAATTATCATGTTTAAAAATTTATATTTATCTCCCTTCACATTCAAATCTCATTTTACAAGAAAATTTTCTATGAGTTGGTCACAAAGTACTATTTAGTCAATTGGTCCCATTACTGTCATATACAACCAACTTAGTGAGCTAAGCTGAGGTCTTTGACAGATCCATGGTGATGTGGTAATGATTTTTATAGGTTAAATTAACTCCAATAATAAGAAAAATAAAGTAAAATTATTGCATTTGGTGTAAGAAGGACTATCTCAATTAACATAATCACTCTCACAAAATTTTATCATTAACATACACTTACAGTCGCTTAAAAGAAAAGATCACATTGAAATGAAAGTTTTGAAAGTGTTTAAAGATCCTTATGATGATAAAATTAATTTTAAAGTAATATAAGGGGGGATATATTTATCAAATGGTCAAAAAAATGCTCACTACCCATCCTTATCTTCAATACATGCATTATGAAAATGGCCACCTATAGGTGGTACCATAGAGAGTTAAGATGCCTAAGGGAGTGTTGAAGGAGTGTTGAGTTTAATTTTGGGATAATAACATGTTTAAGGGGTTATAAAAAACACATGAAAGTTTCTAATTTGTAGTTTAACTATGGAAAACATTCAAAAGGTGCAATGACTGTGTTTAGACCACTTGTCCCTAAAGCATGAAAACAAAGGTCCTAGGGCATTTTGAGAATATCATATTACAAGGTTAAAAAGACTATTAGTGTATATGATAACATTTAATAGTATCCCATACATAGTTATATCACTTTTTAAGAGATATAATATATATTACAAAGCGAAAATGGTTGTTAGGTAGTCCAAAGTTGCTTTTAAACCACTGAATTCAGGCAATATACCTACAGGATTTGGAGATGTAAGAGACCCTTTTTCACCTAAGGTTATAATTAAGCCTTTACACCATAGTGTAATGTTCCTAAATTATTGGAGGGATTAATTTTTACCTAAAATATCATTAAAAATATTTAAGTGGTGATGATGTAGGGTTCAACATGCATCTACAAGTCTCCCTCTACAAGAAATACACACCTACAATTTCAAATAAGGCAACACACGGTCCATGATGAAGGTGTAAAATGGAATCACAAAAGAACTAATATATGATTTAATAGTGTAAATTTATCCAAATTTCATTTGGATAATGTTAGAATTTTTTACTTCATATCCCATGATCACCTATAGCTGTCCTAGCATGCAAAATACTCACCTACAACCGTAACTAAGCAAATAATGAGAAAAAGTTGGTGTTTAAGTGATTTTTAAGCCTATAAAAGATGAGACAAAGGAATAAAAAAATTTACAAATTAACCAATAATATTTTAAAATGTCTAATTCAATGTTACAAAGACAACTTCAAGCTATGAATATCTATAGATGTCTCATGGAAAACAAGAAATATAGTCAAGAAGGTTACACGCAACCTTGACTGGTCAAGTGTGAAGAGAAAATTTTAGGGATATTGAAGTGATTTATAATCTCAAAATACCTCCATAATTACTTAAATAGTCTCATATAACTCTCATAGTGGATAAATAACATAGAGAGGAACCTGGGCAAGTAACATATAGTCCACATGGGTAAAATCCTACATATAATCCTTTCCCTAAGAGCCTATTTTGGTTTTGAAAGTTTTGAGGGGTCAAATGATATGACCAAGGGTTGAATTTTGGTTTTGGATATAATAAAAAATTGAGGAAGGCTATAAAATATTCATTTTTCTTGAGAGAATAGGGGAATTACCCCCTATTTTATCTTAGATAGAGGTACTTACCCTTATACATAAACCAATAGATTTGAGAGGGAATGACAAAAGATGAGACCAAGATTTAGGTAAACATTGTATAGAGGTATGGAAGGTTGTATGGAACCTAAAAAATAATTAAGAATACCTCATATAAAGAGGGAAACTAGGCAAGATGGTTTAGATGGCTGAGTTTGAAAGTAGACCTATCAAACATAGTTTAGGCCTAAAGCCAAAAGGAGAAGCACTTAAATTTATAGCATGAGATAGGATTTATATATTTTTTAAACATGTTTTTTGGACCAATATATATGTGTTAAATATTATTTAATTAAGGGAATCCAATTGGATGATCTAGACCATAAGGGTCTCAATCAGGCTCATTAAACAAGGATTAGGCCTAGTGTCTAAAGAGGAGGTCATTCACACTTTTAGCCTTATAAATGAATTTAAACATATTAGAACATGTTTATAAGATGGATACAGATGTTTTCAAGACTTAAAATTATATATAAGGCACAAATTAATCCATTTTTGGACCTTAGGACAACTTAGGCCTATTGGAATAGAAGAAATAGCTCGACAGGAGAGGTTCAAGTGCTCACACATTTCATGAGAATTTTCATGGAGTCAAAATAAGTTTATATGAGTTATAAAGGGTAATATAATATTCTCTTTTGTAATTTTTAGGTAAATTCAATGTCCCATTTTTATGAACAATGCTTAAGAGGTCAAACTGCTCAAAACCCATGCTAAACGCTTACAAGGAGCCAATTAGACAAATAAAGATGAGAAGCTGATATAATGGCATATTTTGAACATGAAATATATTTTATGTTATAATATAATCTCTCAATATCCTCCCCATCTTGTTGAACAATACAAAATTGTACAAAGGGGTGCAAAAAATGTTGTTTCTTAGTTTTTTATGCATTGTGCAAGTTCCATGAGATTCCAAGGGATGAAACCAACTTTGGGGGAAATATTGAGAATTTTTATAACTCCCCATGTTTATTTAATGACTTATAAAAACTCCTAAGTTCCTAAACATGAGCTCTCATCTCAACCAATCAAAACTGGCATAGTGGACAAATTAGTGAGAAGGGTTGAAAACTTCAAGTGAGCTCATTTTAAGGTGTCCTTGATGATTATAAGTACATGGAAGGTATTTATAGGTGTCATATACTCCATACAATGTATTTTAATTGAAAATTGATTCCTTTTTGAAAGCCATGTGTGTAGGGTGAATGAAGGAAGAGTTTTTTGGACTATAGATGATGATGGCCCATTCCCAGATGATTATAGATGACCAGGCCTACAGCCAATGCATAAAGAGGCATTAACTAAACCCTTACCCTTAATTAAAATAATCATACCTATACATAATTATTTTTTGGATTTTCAAATAGGTTCAAATCATGAAGTTAGTTTTTTTAGCTAGAATGAGGAGTTTCATGCCACTTTTCATGAATTTTATGACTTGGATGGACACTTTTACTTCCTGAACTTGCAAGTTTCATCCCACATCCTCTTCTCATACAAAATTAACTTATTTTATTATCTTTAAAAGTGTCCTTGTGACCCTTGGAATTTTATGTTCTACTTTTTTTCTTAATTTCTATAAGAACTAACCATTTTGGCCATTGTAACTTATGTTCTACCTAAGTATGGTGAAACCCTGCTCATTTGCATACCATTTGATCAATAAGACTAATAATTTTTACCTTTTCATAACTATTCATAGTGTGTCCTACTTGAATGTTGGATATTTTTTAGTGAAGACTATGGGTTCCTTAGCATGTTGTCTCATTCTTTCATCCTATTTATAATTGGAAAGATTCTTCTTGAAGGGCATGTGAAGTGTTATATGAAATGTCAAGGATTGAGTGAGTTAGTATATTCAATAGTTCCATTAAAGGCCTATTTTATATTATTCCTAACCTACACATTCAACAATAAATTCATAATGTAATATTGATGTGAGAAGATACAAATTAGAGAAGTGTATGCTTGTTTAGTCTCTTGATTGTGTGTGTAATATGCAGCTAGTTAGAAGTCATCATTCAATTTGGTGTATCACATCCCTTAGTATAGTTTGTTTTTATTTATATCTCTACCTTTCCCCCCCAAATTTTAGGTGTATTAGTGATCTAAAGTGGTACATCAAAGGATCTATCCCCATCTAGAAATTCACCTCATCCTTAGGCTACCAATAAGCCTACAGGTATTTCCATTATGTCTCTTTGATGAGGAGAGATTAGGAAACTCATTAAAGGGTGAAAATCTATGTGACAAAAATATCAAAAGAACAATGGTAGAGAGATAGAGGCTTTGAGACGCCTAAACTTGATGTAAATTAGTATTATAATGTGAAGATGAACAAATCATGAATGGGGACTATTTAGTATCATGTTTATAAATTAGTTTATGATTCTAGTCAATGTGAAAGTGTATATGTGAAGAGATTGAATGAATTCAAAGAGGCCTTCCAAAGTGAAGAACGTAAGATTGAAATGATAAATTATGCACTCAAGAAAGTGAAGATGACAAATTAATTTACATATCACTAAACATGTGGAGAAAAAGATGATGTTGTATTAGATGTGGATGAATTTATTGACATAGTAGTGAGGATAGAAAGAGAGGAATAAGTGAATACTATCCTTGAGATGGTACTAGATGCTATGGGTTATCATTTGGATGCCCAAATACATGTTGAATCTACAAATATGATATTGATGATGAAAGAGAATATAGTAGCCATGAAAAAAGATATGAAAAAAGAGAAGAGGTATCCAAAAATAGGTTTTATATTTATTATCCAAATCCAAGAATGATTTAGGAGGAGGTGGTCTATTAGTATATAATCCAATATGTGTGCAAGAAAAACAATGTGTAAATAACAAGCTACTAAAAAAATGACAAAAATAACACATTACACAGAGAGTTTATGTGGAAACCTTGTAAGGTTAAAGGAAAACCCATATGGAAATAGGCATCAATATTATTATATTAAATTCAAAAATTATCTCCAACAAGACATCCTCTTCAACATACTTTTTATCAAACTAGAAAATACAAGATTATTTTCTTAAGCTTCTACCTTACACATACATGAGAAAGTGTCCTTATTAAATAGAAATACAATAAAGAGAATTATCAAAGGATGAAATAAAGAGGAGAGAGAGAAGGAAACTCATCCCACTTTATGTGGAAAAACTATTTCATGAATATAAACATTTGTCTCCCTGACATGTGTTAGTCAAAAGATACTCTTCACTTTTGACTTGAGGATCCCACCTCCATGTTACCACCCAAACATGTTGTCCCTACTTCACATATGACTCCTAATAAATAATATTGGTTAATATCCCTATAACCCATGTTCACTCACATGAGTCAAAAAATTCCTTAATCATCTTGTTGACTCCAACCCAAAAAGGTCCCATGGACAAATGCACCCCACAATCACATGGGTGAAGATGCTTATTCCCACATGCCTCCAAATGTGACCCATCATATAATTTTTACCCATATATCTCTCTTAGTATTTTATTCAATAAAATATTTCATGTGGACCATGACACATCAACTAGGATCCACCTCATATACACAATCATTGCCTAGTCACACTACCACCTCATTACATGAATAATGATGATGAATAGTAACTATGTAAAGTGAATTTATATCCTAATATCATCCCACTTGAAGTAAATATAGATAATCTTTTCCATACCTATGTATTCTACCATCTAGCTATCTACCATGCCTGATGTTGCCTTCATCATAATTTTAACAAGCCTAGAGAAGTTTTGCACCATTCAAACTTCTCTACCCTAACCAAATTTGTTGACATGTTTATAGTATTATGTTTGGTGTTTACCTTTAAAAAAATATCTTACCATCCTCTACCATGCTCTTGATGAAGTGGTACTTGATGTCAATATGATTTGTGCAATCATGAAATGCTACATTCTTTACCAAGTGAATTGTACTCTAACTATCATAATGCAAGGTATTATTTCCTTGCATCTCCATGAAGTCACATAATAGTATCTCTAACCATATTGCCTCCTTGAAATATTTAGTTGTAGGCACATACTCTACTTGATAAATCCACCACTAGTTGTAACTTAAAAGCCTAACTCATAACTCCACTAACAAGAGTAAAAACATATCCTGTAGTGAACTTTCATCCATCCCTATCACCATTAAAATCAAAATATACAAGACCTCTTATTTGTAAATCTAACCCTACATACCATATTTTAGCATCTAAAGTGCCTTAAAAATATCTAAGTCTCCAATATTTTCCTTTCCAATATTTTCCATGAATCTTATTTTTGTCCTCATCTGAATGATCTGATCTTCATATTGATCATGTAGTCTTCTCTAGATTCTTCAGGAGAAACCTATCTCATTTTACAAGAATTGTACAATGTGTTCATCACTCTCAAACACTTGCCATGATACTTCATTGTATAGAATAGAAGGCCTTACAATGATCTTTATATGTGATTGGTCATCCTTCCCTACATCAGCAATTGTTTCAAAAAGTGCTCTGATGTTAGCCAACCTATTGACATGTTTATTTGAACCAATTGGGATGGGTTATATGTTGAAAGCATCAAAGTCTTCAATATGTCCCATACCCCATGCTTGTAGGACTTAAGGTATTCTTGGCTGTAGCCTGATTTCTTACTTGGTGGATGACTACTTCACTATCTCCATAAACTTTTAGATTTTTTATCCCTCTCTTATTTTACCATTGGAGGCCATGAACTAGGCCTTCATATTCTACCACTTGCAGGTATAACTGAAGTATAATCTATATGAGGATTAGTATTTATTCCTTGATAGAGAAATAATCATGGCACCAACTCTTACACCTAATTTTCTTAAGCCATCAAAAGACATTTCCCACATCCCTTCAAGCTCATTATATTCATTAATGAGTGAAGGGGTTACAATATCCTTTTCATTAATATAAGAAACTCCCAAATCAATCTCTTCTATGAAGGTGTATGGATCAATTCCATGTGTCTCAATACTATATTTATCAAGGAAAATATTATAAATACCCTCAAGGAGGAAGGATGTTTCACCGTCTATGATAGTTTCTTCTTCTTTGTTGATTAGACAATTTTGATTTAACTTTGTGTCCATGGATGGCTCAATATAAAACCTTTCTAAGGGTTGAGTCCTTATGAGGAGTATTATTTATTCCTTGATAGAGAAATAATCATGGCACCAACTCTTACACCTAATTTTCTCTTTGATCCATAAAAAAAATTTCCCACATCCCGCCAAGCTCATGATCTTCATTAATGAGTGAAGCAATTGTAGTATCCTTTTCATGCACATAGGAAACTCCCAAATCAATCTCTTCTATGAAGGTGTATGGATCAATTCAATGTGTCTCAATACTATATTTATCAAAGAAAATATTATAAATACCTTTAAGGAGGAAGGATGTTTCACCATCTATAATAGTTTCTTCTTCTTTGTTGATTAGACAATTCTGATTTAACTTTGTCTCCATGGATGTATACTAATCAACAAAAAATTATCCTCCTATATTTTCCATGAAGTCCCTTAACAAGCAAATAGAAAAATAAATTAGAAAGTCTACCACCACAATGTCTTGTATGATGGGTATAATTAGGCATCCATGTAGAAATACTTTCAGACCTTTGGCCAATCCTAATGTCTTGGTTGGAGTCCCATAAAATTGCAGCATGCCTTTGCTATGTGGTTCATACTTCAACCCCAATTTTTTAGCCACCACTTTAGGCATGATAGTGGTACTTACTCTGCTATCCATAATAAAATTATGGACCAACTTGTCTCCCACAATAACTATGAGGTAGAAAGGTGGAATATTTTTAGATTTGGTGGAGGGATCTAAGATATGATTTGGATAATTGGTAAGAGATATACCATTATGTTTAGAAGCTTGAGGGGTTACATGAATGTTTGCAAGATGTTCTTGCAAGAGCTCTTTTCGGCTAGGCATATGCAAGACTTCCCATAGGGATATGCTTGTCTTGGCATCCATTAATAAATCAATAATGTTTAGAGGGGAAGAGTTCACCCTTTCTTGCATTCTTGATGGTACGGAGGGAGTTTGAGCTTGATGTATTATAGGATTGACAACCCCACTTATATTCTAATTTTATTGAGGATCATGACTGATAGTAGGTGTTATACTAGAATTTTTAGATTGTGGCCTTGGCGAAGCATCACTTAGAGTCACATGTACTCCTAAAACATCTCCTTAAACTCTCCTTTTAACTCTTATGTTGGCTGAAACTAACATGCTTTGATTCAACATGTAATCATCTTTAGCTTGAAAATTCATCATTCTTATACTTTTGTTTCTATCTTCTCCACAAATATCCCTTTGGTTGGGACCCACTTCTTATAATTTCATGTAAGGAGTATCTTCTTCCTACATTTCCAAAGCTTAGTTGGCTCCTCCATCATCATTCATAAACTAACTTTGAGGTTGTCCCCATTGGTCTAAATGATCCTCTCCTTGGACTAGGTTTTCATGTACTAGAATAACATCCTTCACAAGAGGAGTGGAATTAGGATTATAAGCATTGGGTTGCTTGTTAGAACCTTGCTAATTTTGTCATCTCCCTTGGTAGTTATATTGGGGTGGAGCTCTATATTCTTTTTGAGGATAATATTGATGATTAGGTGGAGCACTCACCTAGAATTGAGCTTGTTTAATCTAAGCTCACAATGATCAGATCTATTCATCTTTGTCCACAACATTATCCTTCTTCTTAGGAAAGGCTCTTGGCTTCACATTGACATTAGGAACTTGTGCTATGCTTGGAGTTTCAACTGCATTATGAGACAATAAAGGCATGAAAACTCTTAGAGGGAGCTTTCAAATTTGTATTAATCTATTCTCAACTTCAATGGCTAGCTCATATGCACCTAGTAGAGTGAAACCTCCCATTGACTATAACATAATAGCCACATTAGTACCAATATCTTTGAGATACATGGGGAACGCAAAGCTTGGAAGAGGTCTCATGATAGGTGGTAGCCTATGTCATGTCCTCTGAAACCTTTTATTAAAATCCCCCATGGATTCATTAGGACCTCTCTTTATTACATTCAGATGATGGATCAATGAAGTATGTTCACATTTGTTTTCAAATTTGGTTACCAACAATTCCCCAAAGCCACCCTAGCTTGTAATGTAGCCACCTTCCAACATGCTCTACTAGTCAAGTGCCTTGCCTTTCAAAAACATAGCCATCAATATAATGGCTATATTGGCTTGGGTGACATTAAGGAAATTATAGAAGATTGAAATGTATTTAATATGCTCATATGGTGTAATAGGACCTTCACCATTGAAACTAGGGAGACTCTTGGTAGCATTGGGAGGAATATGGTCATATACCAAAAGGTTGATCAGATTTTGGGTGTTAAAGGTTAGGAAAGGTTAATGTCTATCAATTTATCTTCTTTCTTATTGATCTCTTATCTCTTTAGCTTCTTCCACTTCTTCCTCTTCTTCTCCAAAACCTCTTTTCCAAGGATATCTAATTGTTAGGAATGGTTTACGGTGTTGTTCTTCAAGAAGAGATTTAGCTAAAGGGACTTGATCAAAAATCCTAAATGACCTAGTGAGGACCATGATGTATAATTTGGGGAACTTGATCTACAACCACAGATTCTCACCCTTTTAGAGTTGCCAAATTCTAATTTAAGGATACTTATAGAATGTTAGGCTTGTTAAGACATGTTGGGTGAATATGTTTTCACCAACTGACTGATGGCAAAATGGTTACATCAACCACAGCATAAAGAGATTTATGCTATAAAATGGGTTTGGTGACCATAGCTAGAATGGGATAAATCTCTCCTCTCAGCAAGGGGAGGTTCCCTATATATATATATATATATATATATATATGTATGTATATATATATATATATGTATGTATATATATATATATATATATGTATATATATACACACACACACACATATATAAGCTGAAAATACACACAGGGGTGAAATCATACCATCCATCTCTCTTTTCTCAGAGATGATGTTTAGAAAATAGAGGAGAATTCTTGGGTAATTGTTGAAGGCATTTCTCTTCTTTTAGAAATGATGTTTAGAAAACTAGAGGAAGACTTCCTAAGTAGTAACTGTAACCACAAGAAACCCATGAAAGCACAAAGTATTTCATTTCTCTCTCACTGATTAGGATGAAGGACATCGTAGGATTAAGCACAGCCCAAAGTCTCCAATTAAAACTACAATAGAGTAAAGGATTACGAAGGATAAAGAGAGCTCAAAGTCTCTCTAGTATCCTTTACACAAAACATAGACTGAAGATAATTATGGTAGCACAAAGTCTCCCACAATCAGCTTCAAGACATCTTCTAGCTTATTTCCACTTGTTATACTTGTTTGATTAAATGGACAAGACTATATTTAGGAAAAATACATAAGAATAATTTCCTAAATGACAAAAGCTATGTCAACATAAAGTTTGAAAGGTCACTTGCTTTCTCATTCACTTAACAAAATATGATTAATAGTCTAAGCTCAAAGTCTCAGGAATGCCTTTCAATTTAGGTAGAGCTTCTCTTCTGATAATAGAGAGATCTCCCTTATATAAAATGAGAGATTACCATATATATCATCACAAGAAAGACTTGGGTGCTTGTTTTCATGAAAATGGTGCATACTGATTTGAATGTATTGAATATCTATGAAAAGGCCATGCTAGAATAGGTCATCGGCCTTGACTTTGGCATTCTAAGTCATCTTAAATGTCTCCTCCTAAGCATGGGTGGTCTGGTCTTCTTTATGACACTTACACGGCTATCTTTTTGCCTTTACTTAATGTATAAAAATAGGCCACACCTTTTAATGTTTGTGTTCTCTGATGTCCACCTGGTGGACTGTTCCACTTACTAGAATAACTCTTCTACAGATATTTCTAGATTTTCTATAGTTGTTCTCTCTTTCCTTGCCACATTTTGTCTCTTCTTCATGATCTGAGCTCTTAGGGCTATCTTCTCATTTTTTGTTGGCTCTTTCGGCTCCTTTTTGGGTTGGTCACTAAGCTTATTCTCAGGTCTTTTGAAAACCAACGGTTATTCCATCACCTTGAAATTGACATTTATGAGGATGTCACCAGTTTCTTTAAACCACTTTGAACCTTAAACCTTAAACTCTTTTGGTTTAAAGGTTCAATGGTTCAACGGTTCATCGATTCAATATTTTGTAAAGGGCCATATTCACTCTCTTTTTCTTCATCGATTGAACCATTTATGTGAACTATTTGGTTGAACTTCTTTCTGGACTCTTCTACTTCCTTTATTTGCTTAAAGCTTCTTTCTGAAATTTGAACTCTTTGAACCCTTTGAACCTTTGAACCTTGAACTCTTTTGGTTCAAGGTTCAACGGGTCATTCTATTTATTTGAATCTTTTTATTCTCTAAGTCCATCAAACTATTTGAACCCATTGAACCTTTGAATCTTTGAACCATTTTAGTTCATGGTTCAATGGTTCAACAGTTCAATATTAACTCTTTGAATCTTTCTTTTCTTTAAGTCCATCAAAGTCATTGAACCTTTGAACTCATTGAACCTTTGAACGTTGCAAAGGCAGGGTTCAATGGTTCAATGGTTCATTCCAATTATTTGAAGCCCTCCATTAAGTCTTTTGATTAAAACTTTATGTTGAACCATCCTCAAAACACTAAGAAAATGCCTTGTGTTTTAAACTTTCTTTGAATAAAGTTTTCCTATTAAACCTATGACTTCCTTATCTAAAAAGGCTTGAATATTTGAAAAAATTAACTACTCAGAACATTTTGAAAGAAAGAAAGAGCCCATTTTGGCTTGTAAGACCAAAATAATTAGCCTATTGTCCACTAAAAACAAGTGACAAATTTTGAGAACAATAACTAGTTCTAGTTGGGGAACTTCCATCGATTGAAATTAAAATAATCAAAGGGAGTATAAATAGAATATTAGTGCCTTCATCTATGCCATTGGGCTACAGAGTCATTCTACTAAAAAAAAAGGTGCCAAAAACAAATAGCACCAAAAACAAATGAAAAACACAAAACAAAGAAAGACTACATATATATAGATGTATAACTGGACTTATCTGATACTTCAAAGGTTGAAGTGCTTCAGATGCTACCCACTATGAGGTAGAGTAAATGGCATTCCATCTTGATATTTTAGCAAGAAATTATTTTCACCATTTAAACGATGAATGGTAAATGGGCCTCTCCATAGGGAATCCAATTTTCCATGCATTCCTTTTGGTTCTCTCCTCTTATCCCACAACAAGACTTGATCTCCAATCTAAAAATCATTGATCCTTGATTTTTGGTTAAAGAGTCTCTTTACCAAACTTTGATGCACATCAATTCGGTCTACCAACATAGTCTGTTGCTCATTAAGTTTAGTCAAGCACATGATCCTTTTGTCGATGAAACTTTTAAAATTTGAGTCTTCCACTGCCTTTGCTAACTTTAATGCTGGTAATTATAAGGTGATTGGTATCTCTACATTCAGACCATACAAAAGTTGGAATGGGGACATACCAATTGCCCTCTTAGGTTTAATTCTATCTTCCCATAAAGCGTCAAGCAATGCTTTATGCTAAGTTCTTTGATTTTCATCTACCAACTTCTTGATAATGGTCACCAGATTCTTGTTGCTTGATTTTGATTGACCATTTCCTTGCAAATAATAGTTAGAAGAGTGGGAGAGAATAATCCCATAATAGTAGCAGAACTGGGTGATCTCACGAGAAGAGAAATAGGATGCATTATCTGTTATAATCTTGGTTAGGACCCCAAACTTGGAAATGATGTTTTCCTTAAGGAAATTACACACCACCTCTCAAGTCTCATGCTTGACTGGAATGGCTTCCACCCACTTGGTAAAGTAGTCTATGGCTGTAAGGACATAATCATGTCTAGCACTCGAGGATGGATTTATAGTGCTAATGAAATCAATTCCTCATTTTTAAACTAGCTCTTCTATCACCACAGGCTTGAGAGGTAACACAACCAACTTGGGTTTGCCAACAAACTATTGACATAGCTTGCATCTACACACCCAAGCATATGAATCTTGAAACAGAGTAGGCCAATAATACCTAGCTCATAGAATCTTATGGGCAGTCACAGGCATAAAAAAATGTCCTCCACAAGATAAATTATGGAAGGACTCTAAAAGTTGGTTCTGCTACACTTTATCCATGCAACGAAGGAATACCCCATCAAGGTTCCTCTTTTATGGACTATTGTCCCACAAGATCAAGTTGGTAGCTTTCAACTTAACAGTCCTCTTTTCTTTATGAGACAGGTAAGTATGACACTCACCATAGGTAAGGAAATTAGCAATATTTGAATACCACTCGTTCGTAGTGGTGACAAAGAGAACTATTGGCATGTCTTCAACTTCTATTTCTTCATGCCCTACTTCTTCTAGTATGTTATCATTAATTAATTGGCAAAGACCCCTTCCCCACACAAGCTTCATGGGTTTGATAACAAGATTAAACTCCTAGATTTTGGTAATCTAGTTTCCCCTTCTAGTTCCAAACTTCTGCTGAGTTAGTATGGACTTGACTATTGTATCAGGGACTAGAGCAACAATGTGTGAGTTTAGGATGTAAAAATGGAAGTGATTTACCACCTTTACCATAGCATAAGCATGCTTTTCCATGTTTGAATACTTCATCTCATGAGCTTTGAGAGGACAACTCATAAAAGATATGAGAGATTCCACACCTTTATTCTGCTGAACCAAGATGGCTGAAAGTGTGTGTTCAGAAGTATAGTTGTATATCATGAAGTTTTTGTTATAATCAGGACAAACTAGAATTGGGGCATGGGTGATAGCTTCCTTGATGTCTTGAAATGATGACTTGCCTTCTTTTGTCCAGATGAAAGTGGCTTTACCTTTCATCATGTTGACAATGTGGTGAGTCTTTTCTGCAAATTTAGGAATGAACCTTTGCAAAAAATTCACATTTCCAAAGAAAGAGTGGACTACAGTATTACTGGTAGGAAAAGCAAGCTCTTGAATGGATTTGACCCTTTCTAAGTTGATCTTTATGCCTTCTTGGGATACAGTGTGACTGAGAAGTCTACCTTTTGTAAACCCAAAAATTGACTTCTTGGGATTAAGAGAAATACCATTTTGTCGCCATCTTTCTAGCACTTGTTGTAGATGATGAACATGATCAGGATGATGTTTAGAAAATATTTTCAAGTCATCGAGGTATATCATAATAAATTTCCCCATTTTGCTTTTATAAGCAAGATCCATCACTCTTTAAAAGGTGGTGCCAACATTAATCAAGCTAAAAGGCATTCTATGATATGTAAAGGTGCCCCAAGGTCTTGTGAAAGTGGTCTTATGTTGGTCTACTTTACTAACTTCCACTTGATTATATCCCAAAAAGTCATCTAGCATTGATAACATCTCAATGTCTCAACAGTTTGTAGTAGCTGATCCATGATGGGTAGGGGATAGTTGTCCTTTAAATATGACTGATTCAAATTTCTAAAATCAACACACAAGAAAATTTCTCTATTATTCTTTCTCATAGGGACTATATTTGCAATTCAAGTGGAATGATAGATTCGAAAAATATTTTTTATATTTAGCATTTTTAATATCTCAGAAAGAATAGTGCCTAATATCTTGGGGTTGTACTACCTTTATTTATGCTTGTGAGGCAACGACCCAATCTTGAGAGGAATTTTGTGCTAGATTTCTTCAAGTCTAAGAGGTTTTAGATCATCATAAGAGTATACAAAAACATCAATATAATGGCAAAGTAGAGTGATAAATTTGAGTTTTTCATTAGGGGTACAACAATTATCAATGTTGACCATCTTGGGATTATCTTATGTACTCAAATTTATTTGATCAAAATCTTTAGAGGACTTTGAATCCATTTGTTGTTACTTGATAAACCTATAATGCTTGTCAAAAAGTTTCTCAAGAGAAACTAATTCTTTGGGAATTTTATTCCCTTTGAGCTAAAGGAACTCTTCATCAGCTTTTAAATTTGTTTTGGGAGTTGATTTCCATGGTTGAGATTCGCTGCCTTCAAAATGAAGCTTCTCAAAGCTATCTATTTGTTCCAAAAAATCAATGATTTAGTTATCACCATTGAATACCTGCCAATGGTCAGCATTATCAAGTACACTTGGTCAAAAGACCAACTTGATAGTGTACCTATCTTCTTTGAAATCTTAGTGAGGGACTAAGAGAGTTATAGAGATAGCCAATGAATCTACACAACTGTTAAATTCTCTCGGTATGGTAGAAATACTGAAAGTATCAAAGCTTTCAATGCAGTCCCACACTAGATTGTGATAATGTTATAATCTCTCATTCTTGGTTTGATATAGGTTCCTGACCTGACAAATCACCAACTCAACATCTCCTTTGGCATGAAGGAGCTTAACACCTTTATCTTGAGTAGCCTTTAACCCAAGTAGCAGTGATTCATATTCAGTAGTGTTATTAGTGTTACTAAACTACAACTTATATGCATAGGGGAAAATATCTCCTTGAGGAGATATCAAAACTACTCTAGCTCTATAATCGGTAAAAGAATTGCTACCATCAAATTTTAGAATCTAAACATCATTAGAATCTAATCTTCTTTTAGATTTTTCTTCATCAAGAAGGGAAGATCATTTTTCATGTGTACTACACCTTACTAATTCTTTTGATGTCTTATCTAAATATTTTGGATTGTCACCCATGGAACTTTCATCTGCTAAAATAGAAACTTCTTTAGTAGATAGAAAGTAATTACCCATGCCTAAAGATTCAAATATAATTTGAACTTTAGGGGCTGAAATTTGAGTGGCAATGTACTTTGCCTCCTCATGAAGCAACCTTTACATGATGCCCTTGACAAGGATCCTCACCTCAGACAGGTCCATGCTTAATTTTTCACCAAAATCCTTGCAAAAATTTCACCCAAGAAGAATGTCGTCGGAGGCTGGGATGTTAGCCACCAGGACTGTCATTTTGATTCTCTTATCTGGGAAGGATGTAAATGCAAACTGAGCATCTTTGAATTGTCCCAGCAGAGGCACTTCTTTGTTTTCCATGGAGAAACATCTCCCAAAGGTTTTAATCAGTGTGAGACCAAGAGATACTACCACCTTAATGGGCATGACATTATTAGAGGTGGTAAAATCTATAATATAATTGTTTAGTTGATGACCATTTATCAATAGGGAAACATAAAATGGTTTTATGTTCTCAAGGGTAGTTGAATGAGTAATCACAAGATTATTTTGGGTGGATATGTTCATGGGGGGACCAGGAGTTACTTCTAAAATTTCTTGTCCTACAGGGATGGTTTTATTCTTGATACATTGAACTAACCTATCCAACTACTCAAGGTCAGATTGCGAGAATTCAAATTCAAACATTTGAATTTTAGTCTTCTTAACATGGTCAATTATATCAAATGATTGAAATAAATTAGAAATAGAGGAAGGTAGTCCATCAATCTGGGTTTTACTGGGTGTAGGACCGGTCTATGAATTTGAAGCAAAAGGTGGAGGAATATTTGAGGTACTTACTTTTTTAGTGATTACCAAGTCCTTTGATTGGAAAGGCAGTGAAGTTATTCATTTATCAATTGAAATTGTTGGTCGAGATCCATCAAATGCTTCACCTTTACTTTTAGGTTCATCTTGGTAATTCAGGAAACCAATGTTGGAGTCACCAGCTAATTCTTCTTGGCCTTCTACAAAGAGATCAACATAATCTTTTTGGTTCAACTCAGATTAGAAAGAAAAATTAGATTAAATTTTAGGATAACCAACTGTTGAGTTAGTTAGTGCTACTTCAATGGAAAGCTTTCCTGGTGGGAGAGGAAGGCGATTTGGTTTCCCTTGATTTCTAGTAGCATTGCCCTGATATAACTAGTTGGGAAACATCTTCCTTGGTATATCTTGATAAGAAATAAGAGTAGACATCCCTTGTGCCATTTGCTTTTTTAGAACTAACAATTCATTTACTAGCTTTTACACCATAAGATCAGTGGTGCATATAGAAGAATATTCAGAAGATGAAGAAGACTTAATTCTATTAGGATCTCTTCTTATTTTTCCTACCAAGATAAGATCATCTTCAACCTCAGTGGCCAAGATCTAAGCTACAACAAGATCTATGTGGCCAGCCTACCTCAATAGGAAACTCACTTTAGGAAGCTAATAATTGATGAAGAAGAACTTGAAATTCTTAGGTGTTGGCTGAGCAATTATGGGAATCCTATTCCCCAACTTGTCAAATTTAGAAATGAAGTCCCTCATGGGTTCATGAGGCTCCATCTTCAGTTGTGTAAGTTGGGCTAATAGGGCGTGTGCATCTTCTATAGGTTTGAATCTAGCCTAAAATTTGGCCTTGAGAGTGTTCTAGTCAGTCACTGTTTGTGCTTGCAGATGATAAAACTAGTCTACAACAGTGACTTGTAATGCTTCCACAAATAGTCTGACTACAATGTCTTCATATTCAAAACCTATCACACCACAAGTTATGAAAAAGGTTGTTATATGTTCATCAGGATGAACCTTCCCATCACCATAAAACTTGGGAATTTTTTTTCTTGAACTATGGGGTAGTTCATGTAGAGGTGGGGTTAGATTTAGAGGACCAAAACTATTACCCTAGGAGCCTTGAGCTACCATGATGTGGCTATTGAAGGGAGGGATAATAAATCTCTATGGGATATGTATAGACAAAGCTCTACTAGTAGAGGAAAGAGAACTTTTTCTTGGTATTGGGGACCTGATGTTTGTAGGAAAAAAACTCTTGATTCCCTGAAGGCAAGATGGTGGAGGAAAAAGATCAAAATTACTTAGCTACACCAACTCAAATATAGGTTCAACAATACCTTGAGCTCTCTGGCTTCACATGTATGGTGGATCTACCAGAGTGTAAAATAAAAATAGAAAATAACTGAAACTACATCAATCTAAAGCTTGAGGCTTCAAGCTACTTGTTCTTCCCCAACGAAGTCACTAAAAACTATTGGCATGGATCTATCTGTGTTCTATCCCCAACAAATATGAAATACTAATGGAAAAGAATTGAATATTTCATTCTTCCCCAGTGGAGTCACCAAAAATTGTTGGCGTGGAGCTATTGGAAAAAGATCAAAATTACTCGCTCACCCCCAGTGGAGTCACCAAAAACTGTTGGGTGAATATTTTGTCACCAACTGACTGATGGATAAATGGTTACATCAACCACATCATAAAGAGATTTATGTAGCAAAATGGGTGTGGTGACCACAGCCATAATGGGATAAATCTCTCATCTCAGCAAGGGGAGGTTCCCTATAATTTATAGTGTGTATGTATATATATATATATATATATATATATATATATATATATAAGTTGAAAATACACACAGGGGTGAAATCATACCATCTATCTCTCTTTTTTCAGATATGATGTTCATAAAATAGAGGAGAATTCCTAGGTAATTGCTAAAGGCATTTCTCTTTTTTTAGAAATGATGTTTAGAAAACTAGAGGAAGACTTCCTAGGTAGTAACTATAACCATAAGAAACCCATGAAAGCACAAAGTATTTCATTACTTCTCTCACTGATTAGGATGAAGGACACCGTAGGATTAATCGTAGCCCAAAGTCTCCACCTAAAACTACAACAAAGTAAAGGATTACGAAGGATAAAGAGAGCTCAAAGACTCTCTAGTATCATTTACACAGAACATAGACTGAAGACAATTATGGTAGCACAAAGTCTCCCATAGTAAGCTTCAGGACATCTTCCAACTTATTTCCACTTGTTCTACTTGTTTAATTGAATGGACAAGACTCTATTTAGGAAAAAGACATAAGAACAAATTCCTAAATGACACAAACTATTTTAACACAAAGTTTGAAAGGTCACTTGCTTTCTTATTCACTTAACAAAATATGATTAATAGTCTGAGCTCAAAGTCTCAAGAATGCCTTTCAATTTGGGTAGAGCTTCACTTTTGATAACAGAGAGATCTCCCTTATACAAAATGAGAGATTACAATATATAGCATCACAATATATAGAATACAATATATAGCTGATTTGAATGCATTAAATATCTATGAAAGGGCCATGATAGAATAGGTCATCAGCCTTGACTTTGGCATTTTGAATCATCTCAAATGTCTCCTCCTAAACATGGGTGGTCTAGTCCTCTTTATGATGCTTACACAGCTATCTATTCACCTTTACTTAATGCAAAAAAATAGGTCATGCCTTTAAATATTTGTGTTCTCTGATGTCCACCTAGTGGACTGTTTCACCTACTACAATAACTCTCTTGAAAATATTTTTGGATTTCTTATAGTTTTTCTCTCTTTCCTTGCCATGTTTTGTCTCTTCTTGGTGATCTGAGTTCTCAGGGCTATCTTCTAATTTTTTGTTGGCTCTTTTGGCTCCTTTTTGGGCTGGTCACTGAGCTTGTTCTCAGGTCTTTTGAAAACCAATGATTATTTCATCACCCTAAAATTGACATCCATGAGAACATCATTGATTAATTTAAACCAATTTGAACCTTGAACCTTGAACTCTTTAGGTTCAAAGGTTCAATGGTTTGTCGATTTAATATTTTGTAAAGGGCCAAGTTTGCTCTCTTTTTTTTCTTCAGTTAAAACATTTCTTTAAACCATTTGGTTAAACTTATTTTTGGAATCTTCCACTTCCTTCATTCACTTGAAGCTTCCTTCCAAAATTTTGACTCTTTGAACCCTTTGAACCTTTGAACCTTGAACTCTTTTGGTTCAAGGTTCAATGGCTCATTCTATTTTTTTGAATCTTTTTATTCTCTAAGTCCATCAAACTCTTTGAACCTTTGAACCATTTTGGTTCATGGTTCAACGGTTCAATCTTAACTCTTCAAATACTTCTTTTCTTTAATTCCACTAAAGTCGTTGAACCTTTGAACTCATTGAACCTTTGAACCTTGTGAAGGCAAGGTTCAATGGTTCAATGTTTCAATGGTTCATTCTAATTGTTTGAATCCCACCGTTAAGTCTTTTGATTTAACCTTTGCATTGAACCATCCTCAAAACACTAAGGAAATGCCTAATGTGTTTTTAACTTCTTTTGAAGAAAGCCCACCTATTGAACCTACAACTTTCTTAACTGAAAAGGCTTGAATATTTTAAAAACTTAACTGCTCAAAACATTTTGAAAGAAAGAAAGAGACCATTTTGGCCTGTAGGACCAAAATGATCAGCCTGTTGTCCACCAAAAACAAGTGATAGATTTTGGGAACAACAAGACCAAAATTCACCTTGACATGTCAAAAAATTGGTCCCACTGGGCATGCTAGAATTGTTGTCTCCAAATATTTCACCTTAGAAGAGAGTGTTCAATCCTCACCTAAATTTGGGCAACATTGGAACATTTTTAAAACTATGGGTATGCTTATGGAGGAAGTGGACCTCTAGATTGAAAGGGCTAGCTCCATGTATATGTCTCTACAAGATAATCTATGGTAAACCAACTTGTTTAAAAGGAAAAGAGTTTCTACTTGCCTTTTCTTCTTGTTCGTTCCTTCAGGCTTCTTTTCCTTGGGCACTCATTGTGAACAATTTCCCCATGGACACTATCTCCAAAGGAAATTGTCCTTCATCTTTATCTTAGCTCTTCCATATCTTTTTGGGCTCTTTTTTTATGGCTTGTCAGAAGGATTTTTATAGATAAAACATATGTAATAATTCCTTTAGACCCCTTTTAAAGGTCATGGCTTAGAAAGTGACCCTTTGAAACCTTTTGAAGGGCACTTAGAATAGAAAGTGACCCTTCAAAACTTTACGAAGGGTACTTGGCTTAGAAAGTGAGCCTTCAAAACTTTTCAAAGGGAACTTAGAATATAAGTGACCCTTCAAAACTTTTTAAAGGGCACTTATCTTAGAAAGTGACCCTTCAAAACTTTTTGAAGGGAACTTGGAAGAGAAAGTGACCCTTCAGAACTTTTGAAAGGGCTCTTGGAATATAAAGTGACCCTTTGAAACTATTCAAAGGGTACTTGAAAGAGAAAGTGACCCTTCAAAACTTTTTGAAGGGCACTTGTCTTTGAAAGTGACCCTTTAGAACTTTTTTGAAGGGAAATTTGGAAGAAAGTGACCCTTCAAAAAAGTTCTGAAGGACACTTTATAAGAAAGTAGGCCTTCAAATCTTTTTTGAAGGGCACTTTGGAAGAAATTGGACCTTCAAAAAATCTCTAAAGGGAAATTTGGAAGGAAAGTGACCCTTTATAAAAGTTTCAAAGGGAACTTTAGAAGAAAAGTGACCCTTCAAAACTTTCTAAGGGCACTTTGAAAGGAAGGTGAACCTTTGAAAAAGTTCTGAATGGCACTTTGGAGAGAGAAAAGGCCCTTTAAGAAAGTTTTGAAGGAAAATATTTGAAGGGGAAAGACAAAGGAAGATAAAATTTTTGAACTTTTTGTCCAAGACAAAAATTCTAAAACAAAAGGGTTGAATTCTTTCATACTTTTTGTCTGAGATAAATAGTCTAAGACAAAAATCCTGAAACAAAGGATTTCTTTCTAAAAGAGATAACACCTAGGAAAAAAGGGGAAAAACACTTGAACAAGATTGAAACAAAGGTTCTAAAGAAGAGAAAACAATTGATTCTTTCATAAGTCCTTCACAATTTAATTAAAAATAGACAAGAGATGCTAAACTTAGTCAAAGGAAATTTTAAAATGAGGGTAACAAATTTGGCTAACATTTTGAAGGCACTTGAAAGAGAAAGTGACCCTTTGAAACTTTTTGAAGGGCACTTGAAATAAAAAGTGACCCTTCATAACTTTCCAAAGGGCACTTGGAAGAGAAAGTGACCCTTCATAACTTTTTAAAGGGAACTTGGAATATAAAGTGATCCTTTATAACTTTTATGAAGGGCACTTGGCTTTGAAATCGACCCTTTAAAACTTTTTTGAAGGGCACTTTGGAAGAAAGTGGCCCTTTAGAAAAAGTTATGAGGGGAACTTTGGAAGAAAGTGGACCTTTCAAACTTTTACAAATGGTGCTTTGGAAGAAAGTGGCCCTTCAAAACTTTTTTGAAGGGCACTTTATAAGAAAGTGGTCCTTCAAAAAAGTTCTGAAGGGCACTTTGGAAGGAAAGTGACCTTTTGAAAAATTTTTGAAGGGTACTTTGGAAGAAAGATGACCTTTCAAAACTTTTTGAAGGGCACTTTGGAAGGAAAGTGACCCTTCAAAAAAATTCTAAAGGGCACTTTGGAGAGAGAAAAGACCCTTCAAAAAAGTTTTGAAGGGAAAAGACAAAGGAATAGAAAAGTTTTAAAGTTTTTTTTGAGACAAAAAGTTCAAAACAAAATGGCCAAATTCTTTCAAACTTTTTGTCTAAGACAAATAATTTGTGATTAAAAATTAAAATAAAGTATTCCTTTCCAAAAGAGACAACACTAAGGCAAAAAGGGGAAAAACACTTGAACAAGGCTAAAACAAAGCTTCCAAAGAATAGAAAACAACTGATTCTTTCATGAGTCCTTCACAATTGAATTTAAAATAGACAAGATATCCTAAACTTAGCCAAAGTAAATTTAAAAATAAGGGAAACAAATTTGGATAATAGGTGTATCATAATTGAATAAGGACTCAAACACTATAATATAACTATCATCATCACTACTCTTAGGATCCTATGTATGATGGGAAACTATAGAAGTCCTAGGACCCTCAGAGGTTAGCTATATAGTATGAGTATGTTTCATTGATTATGTTCATTATGTAACACATTTAACTACTCATGGTACTATCTTGGTGTGTCCTATAGTATACATTGACCTCTATAAGTCATTAATAACCCTCTAATGTGAGGACTACTATAAAACCAGTTACCTGGGAGATTTAATTATTCTCATCTAAAATGAGAGTATCAAGAGATCTTGAATGAAAATAACTAGTGATTCTATATAATTATCATAAATAGGTGTAACAACCAATTATGGTGGTGGTGGGGATGGAGGAGGAGATACCAATGGTATAAGAGGGTATTCATATGTAATGACTAAAACTATAACTACCTTGTTGAAATGTATATACTCAATACATCAATGAACTATATATGGTACTGTGTGGATCTTATGTATCCAAGGGTGTCCTAATAACATTTCTAAGACCACTATGATTAGTAATAATATAAATAATTTTGAAACTTTAACAAAGATTACTTGAAAAGGTAACACAATATTCCCAAGAGTGTCATGTGTCCTTCCATTGAAACCCTTAACCACTTGTATAATATCTTGTATATCTGGATTTGTGTATCCAAATGTGTTGAGAAGTGTCATTGTAAAAAATTTATCATTTAACCCTTTATCAACATGACATTGTGTATGGGTTTATTATTGACATATTCTCATATGAGTAGTATGTGTAGATCTAAATCATCATAAAAAATCTCAATTCCATCAAATATAGTTATAGGGTGTTGTGGTGAGATGCTTTTAAGTGTACCAATAATATTATCCATTAGATAACCATATGTCATAAGAGGAAGATGTGCATTTTATGTATAATTTACTTAGGAATAATCTTTAGTCTCTATTGCCTCATACTTTGGAAAATTTTTATTGAATATTTTCAATTTAATTGAGTTTAGACTCCTCTATGGGTGTGTTCATCTTAATAATATTATCATCAATAAGATATTATATCTTATACATTAACTTATAACACATGTTTATGTAATGTCTATGAGATTTATGGTAATTTCAATATGTATTACTATCATAATTATTAGGTATATTACTATTTACTTTAATTTTTTTTGGCAGAGTAAGAGAGACAAGATTTTACTCATGTAAATTTTGTAACAATACATGAGGAGGTGATGATAATCATGGGAAATACATATTCTATGAAGTGGATAATATAATTTATTTTGTAATATATAATATTTATTTAACCATTATATTTTACTCATTATAATTATCATTTGATTTAACCTTGTATCTTGGTTCACTATGAAACTTGGTTCTTGAAATACTTGTAGCATTATGTGTATAACTAATCTTTTTCAAAGCTAGAAATTTGATTTCTTGATCTCTCATTGTATGACAACCCATTGAAAGACTTGAATTTATTGAATATTATTGACTCAATAAGTTCCTCCATCAAAAATTTCTTGAATATGTCTTGTAATTCATTATCTATTGTAGGATTCACCATCTTTTCTAGCATTATCTGATATTAGAGTACATACTTATTGATTGGATAATTGGACCCTTGATTGAGTTTCAAAATTTATGCATAAGATAGTTTCTCATCAATGTTGATGGATAATTTTTATATAAATTGGTATGCTAATGGAAGTAATTTTATAACTGATTAAGAGGGGAGGTCATAAAACCATCATAAAACATAGTCATTGAGACTTCTTAGGAATAATTTGGTCAATAATCAATTGTTGGTTTCATAATCTAAGCATGTTGTATGGAAAGATCTAAAGTTTTTTCAATATAAAATTTATTGATGTAAGAACATCTAAGGGTTTGTGCAATATCACATCAACCAATTATAGAGTGTGGTGTGTTTATTTTTGTTTTCTAATTGTGGTCTTGTTAACCTCTTAGAATGATGTCTCAAAGTATTCCTTTGCCAAAAGAAAAGTTCAAAGATATTTCATTTATTTTGTTAGTTTGCATGGACTATTAAGCCATAGACAATTCTCAAAAATGTTTCTTAAACTATGGTAATAATTAGATAATTAAATCTTGTGAGGTCATATAACCTAATACTTACAATATTTGTATGAAGTTTTATAGTATTTGGAGTTATCATGGAAACATACCAGCTATTTATTTTAGGTTATGCCTATAAAACTTCTCATGATGAATATTCACTTGTTTTTATAATTTCATGATTAAATTTGGTGAGGTGATAACACCTAACACTTTAAACCTCTACAAAAAATGTCAAATTATTTGGAATTACCATGAAAGTGTACCCCTAATTTTTTGATAACACTTGGAAGGGTTTTTATCTTTGTTCATTACTAATTTGATGATGAATTTTTTTGGGGCTATATTAACTAAAAATTGAAACCTATGTACCAAATTTAAATTAATTTTTATTTAAATTAATAACGTACCATCCATTTATTTCAGTCTATGTTATCAACCTAGCATATAGATGGTTCTTTACCTTGTAGTAAATTTTTGGTAAAAATTGGGTTCTAAAATTTAGATCAGTGATATAAAATATAGTATACACTAATTTTTTTTAAATTTTAGATAAATTATATAAATAAAAATAAAGTTATGATATTTTTTTAACTATCATTTAGCTTTAAAAATGTGATATTCCTAGTCCGCAAATGGTACTTTACCTTATGGTAAAGCTAAGATAAGAATTGGGTTACCAACTTTGGAGAAGTGATATAAAATGTAGTCTAAAATATTTTTTTTAAGTTCATATTAATTGGATAAATGGTGGTGAACTTATCATTGTTTTGGTAGCTATCATTCAATATGAAAATGCCACCTTTGTACCCAAGAGTCATTACTAATAGTTTGACATTTAATTTCAAAAACTAAAATATGCCAAACTCTTGTACAGTATGTGGAGGTTAGGTAAGATGAATATACACAAAAAATTTCTTCATATTTAAATAAATACACATGATTTAGATAAAAGTGTGTTTGGAGAAATAGATTAATTTTGAAGGAGAAAAAATATATAGCATAAGAACAAAGAGTTGTATCAGTTTCAAAGGAATTGTATGAGAGTATATAACTCTTTCATGTAATGAAATAAGACTCTATATGCATGTGTGAGAGTTTTTATATTTAAAAGTGTTAATGTATTATAATATGATGTTTTAACATGAATATAATGAAGACATGTTAAGTGTGTCAATTCTGAGTAAGTATTAAAAGTGTGACCATTGATAAGTGTCCAGCCCTAGAAACACAGAGATAAAGGTAGACCTCAATTAATTTCCATCTATTGTGTTTTCACCAATTAGTATCATCTCAAGGTTTTTTACTTATGATTTTTGTGCAGGCAATTTTTTAATGAGTTTTTTGTTGGCTATGAAAGAGAATTTTGTTGAATGTGTTACAACTTGTGAAAGATAAGCTTGCATAAGTTTTTTGTAGTTGTGAGAATGTCCTAAAAGTTGAGAGGTATTTTAAGAGGATTTATATTGATTTTTTTAAAATTTTTTAAAGGTAATAATAATAATTTTGGTGATATATGACACACACTATAAGAGCATGATGGGTAAAAGGCATGATAGAGATGTTGAAAATATTCTAGGTAAGACTAGATATTACATAGATGACTGCACAAAGTGGAGATGTTTTAGCTATGAGTGAATATGATGATTAATATATAATTATGGGTTTATTTATCTTTAATGAAGATTATATGCTTTTGATAATACCAATTGATCATAGGAAATGACTCATGTAAAAAAAAAAAAAAAAAGACTAGCAGAGGTCATGGTGAAGGAAAGAGGTACGTTTATTTATGATATTGAATTTATATATGGTAAGGAGAGCCTTGATAAGTTTATGAAATGGGTAGTGAGTTTATAAATGAATTTTCAAGATGAAATTTTTTTATGCCACATGAGGGTAAATAATACAAGTAAGACAATGTCTAAAAGTGTAATTTTGTATTGGAGAGATCTCAAAGTGAAGAAAGAAGGAAAATGAAAGAAAAAGGTCAGTGGATGGCAACATATGGTTTCCAATTTGTTTAGAGATTTTTTAAAGCCAAAATTATAGTAAGATTGGTTTCATAAGCTTCATGTGTAAAGGATTGAGAGAGAAGAAAAGAAAAAGAATATTTTCAAGAGAGGAAATAATAATGGGAAGTTTCCATGTGAGCAACAAAATTATACTTTGAGAAGTAAAAAGGATAAGTATATATGTGCATAGAATAAATTTATCATGGAATACAAAAATAAGGTGAGGTTTCTATGTGAGAATCCCAATTATATTTTAGAAAACAAAAAGGTGAAAGATATTTGCAAGCATCCCATAGAGGAATAAATCCTCATGCAAGAGGATATGAAGGTGATAGTAGTTGAAGTAGAAGGAGGCCCATTTTTTGATGATGGGAATGCATTTTTTGCATCTCATTAGTGGGAAAATTCATAATTTACCTTGGTGAATGAAGGTAATTCATTTGTATTTTCTATTTTATAGGGTATAAGGGTTGAAGACAACCAAGTAAATCTACAATTTTATGTAAATGAAATAACAAAGGTGAATGAAAGGAGTAGTGATGAGGATTTTCATGTTTCCATGAAGGAAAACATGGAGGTGGAAGAAGTGAAAGCTAATGCACATGAGGATAATATAATTTAATACCATCCATTTTTTAGGAGATGAAAATAGAAATAAGAATGAGGTAAGGACAACCATTATGACTATTAAAATGGGCCTTTAAGAGTCCATTATGAAGGATGAATATGTCATAAGACTATGATCATTATAGATGACTTGGATAACATACACTGGTGGTGTGAAGAAGATATGGAAGAAATGATTATGGGAACTCTTTATTCCATTAATATGTTTATTTAATGTGTAGGTAGAGAAAAGGAGATGGATATGAATATGGTGGAGATGTTTCTACCAAGAGGACTGAATGGTGAAATTGATGTTGCATATGTGGGATCAACCCATCTATATATTGGAGGAGAGACTCTTACAATTCAAGTTTTACATTAGACTAACATGGACAAGGAGAGTGATATATAATTTACATGTGACATGGAGTATGTGATAGAAGAATATATAAATCATCTTAACACTGATATATAAAGAGGAGGAAAATTAGAGAAGAGATATCTATTAACCAAATTTTAACCCTGCAAGTCAAATTAGGGCCTCTATAGGTAAAAAAATTGGATTTTTATATCTTTTATGGGGTGTATTATAGTTTATTTTATGTCATTTAATGTCATCATAGCCTTGTTCTTAGTCATATTAGTTAATTTGTCATTTTGAATCATTTAAAAGGCTTTTAGGGGTCATAAATGCAAGTGGAATAGTTATCAATGTGTATTGGGGTCCTTATATCTTCTAAAACATCAAATAGATAATATTCCCTATTAGGGATGTCAGTTACATTAGAATATCATAGGTTATCTAACTAAAATTCAAGAAAACAACTAAAAAGGGGAGCATTTGGAACTTGTAGAACCCATGGGGAAGTGTGACACATGGGAGAAGATAATATATGGCCTATTCATCTTATCAACACTAATATTAATTCTTTATAATCTCTATAAGTTTCATTCTTAAGCTAAAACCATTATTCTTCTTCTTTGCCTTCCTAGACATACTGAAATAATATGCTTAGTATAGATAACTCAAGAGGTTTCAAGAAAATTATTTTTGGAGGTGATGTTAAACTCAAATACCTTAATTTAAATATAAATAGTTTAATTATTTATCAACTATGCTTTATGAATCATCCTTTACAAGATGACTATGTTTTTATGGTTGTTGTTTCATGCACCCTATATGTTTTTCTCTATTTTGATCAAGTCCATATGAACATGATATTTATGTTGGTTCAAAATGATGTTAAATAAATCCTTAGATTCTATCTATGCTTGGTTTCAATTTTCATGATGTTTTGATGAGCAAAGTAGCTTAGGTTGCAAGATGAAGCACTTTTCTATGTAACACGTAGTTCTTACCATGTTTTATATTTTCATGCTTTAAAAAATGGATCCATGGAGTTGTGATAGGTTAATTATCATTTTTAAAAAGTTATATTGATCTCCATTCACCTTAAAATATCATTTTATATGAAAATATTCTATGAGTTGCATTCACAAAATACTATTTAGTTAATTGGTCCCATGACTATCATACACAGTCAACTTAGTGAGCTAAGGTGAGGTCTTTAACACATCCATGGTGATGTGGTCATGATTTTTAGAGGTTAAATTCACTCCCATAATAATAAAAATAAATTAAAATTAATTAATTTTGTGGAAGAAGGATTGTATCAATTAACACAATCACTCACACAAACAAATTTCACTAACATACACTTACAGGAGATTAGAAGAAAAGATCATGTTGAAATGAAGGTTTTAAAATTCTTTAAAGATCCTTATGATTATAACATGAATTTTAAATTAATATAATGGGGGGTATATTTATCTAATGTTCAAAACAATGTTCACTACCCATCCTTATCTTCACTACATGCACTGTGAAAATCGCCACCTATATGTGGTACCATAGAGAGTTAAGATGCCTAAGGGATTGTTGAAGGAGTGTTGAGTTTCCTTTTGGGATAATAGAATGTTGAAGGGGTTATAAAAAAAACATGAAAGTTTATAATTGGAAGTTTAACTGTGGAAAACCTTCAAAAGGTGCAACGACTATGTTTAGACCCCTTGTCCCTAAAGCATGAAAACAAAGGTCTTAGGGCATTTTGAGAATATCATATTATAAGGTTACAAAGAATCTTAGTGTATCTAATAACCTTGAATAGTATCTCATACATATTTATATCGATTTTTAAGATATATAAGATAGATGACAAAGGGAAAATGGTTGTTAGGCATTCCAAAGTTGCTTTTAAACCACTAAATTCAGGCAGTATACGTTCAGGATTTGGAGATGTAAGAGACCCTTTTTCACCTAAGGTTGTAATTAGAACTTTTCACCATAGTGTAATGTTCCTAAATTATTGGAAAGATTATTTTTTACCTAAAATATCATCAACAATATTTAAGTGGTGATGCTCTAAGGTTCAACATGCATCTATAAGTCTCCCTCTACAAGAAATACACACCTACAATTACAAATAAGGCAACACACAATCCATGATGAAGGTGTAAAATGGAATCATCAAATCATTAAAATATGAATTAATAGTGTTATTTTTCCAAATTTCATGTGGATAAGGTTATATTTTTGTACTTAATATCCCATAATCACCTATAGGTGTCCTAGAATGCAAAATACTCACCTACAACTATAACTAAGCAAACAATTTGGTGTTTAAGTGATGTTTGAGCCTATAAAAGATGATATAAAGGAATAAAAAAATTTAAAAATGACCTAATAAGTTTTTAACAGGTATAATTCAATGTTACAAAGATAACTTCAAGCTATGAATATCTATAGGTGTCGCATGGAATACAAGAAATATAATCAAGAAGGTTACACGCAACCTTGACTAGTTAAGTGTGAAGATAAAATTTTATGAATATTTAAGTGATTTATAAGATCAAAACTCCTTCATAATGACTGAAATAGTCTCATATAACTCTCATAGTGTATAAATAACATATAGTCCACATGGGTAAAACCCTACATATAGTCCTTCCCCTAAGAGCCTAGTTTGGTTTTGCAAGTTTTGAGGGGTCAAATGATATGACCAAGGGATGAATTTTGGTTTGGGAGATCCTAAAAACTTGAGGAAGGATATAAAATATTGATTTTTTCTAAGAGAATAGGGTAATTACCCCTATATTATCTTAGATAGGGGTACTTACCCTTATACATAAACCAATAGATTTGAGAGGGAATGACAAAAGATGAGACCAAGATTTAGGTAAACATTGTAGAGAGGTATGGAAGGTTGCAGGGAACCTAAAAAATCATTAAGAATACCTCATAAAAAGAGTGAAACTAGGCAAGATGGTTTAGATGGTTGAGTTTGCAAGTAGACTTGTCAAACATAGTTTAAGCCTAAAGACAAAAGGAGAAGCACTTTCATTTATAGCATGAGATAGGCTTTATATATTTTTGAAACATGTTTTTGGTACCATTATAGATGCGTTAAATCTTATGGAATGAAGTGAATCAAATTGGATGGCCTAGACCATAAGTGTCTCAATTAGGCTCATTAAACAAGGATTAGGGCTAGTGTCTAAAGAGGAGGTCATTCACACTATTAGCCTTATACATGAATTTAAACCTATTGGAACATGTTTATAAGATGGATACAGATGTGTTCAAAAATTAAACTTGTAAATAATGCACAAAGGAATCCATTTCTAGACCTTAGGACAACTCAGGCCTATTGTAATAGAGGAAATAACTCGATAGGAGAGGTTCAAATGCTCACACATTTCATAATAATTTGCATGTAGTCCAAGGAATTTTATAGGAGTTATCAAGGGTACTATAATATTCTCTATTATAATTTTTTGGTAAATTCAATGTCCCATTTTTATGAATAATTCTTAAGAAGTCAAACTACTCAAAACCCATGCTAAACCCTTACAAGGACCCGATTGGCGAAATAAGGATGGGAAGCTGATCTAATGACATAGTTTGACCATGAAAGATATTTTTGGTTTTAAGAGACTCTCTCAATATCCTCCCCATCCTATTGAATAATAGAAAATTATTCAAAGGGGTGCAAAACAAGTTTTTTCTTAGTTTTTTATGCATTGTGTAGGTTCCATGAGGTTCCAAGGGATGAAACCAACCTTGGGGGAAATATTGAATTTTTTTATAACTCCCAATATTTATTTAGTGCCTTAGAAAATCCTAGGAACCTTAACAAGAGCTCTCATCTCAGCCAATCAAAATTGGCATAGTGGACAAACTAGTGAGAAGGGTTGAAAACTTAAAGTGAGCTCATTTTAAGGTGTCCCTAATGCATATAAGTACATGGAAGGTATTTATATGTGCTATCCACTCCATCCCATGTATTTTCATGTAAAATTTATTCCTTTTTCAAGGCCAAGTGTGTAGGGTGAATGAAGGAAGATTTTTTTGGATTGTAGATGATGATGGCCCATTCCTAGATGATTCTAGATGACCAGGCCTACAAACAGTGCATGGAGAGGAATGACTTAAACCATTACCATTCATTAAAATAATTAGGCCTATTTCTAATTATTTTTAGGATGTTTAAATAGGTGAAAATCATGAAGGTAGTTTTTTTAGATAGAATGAGGAGTTTCATGCCACTTTTCATGAATTTTATGACTTGGATGGACACTTTTGCTTCCTAAAATTTCATGGTTCATCCCACATCATTTTATCATGAACAATTAACTGATTTTATTAGCTTAAAAAGTGTCTATTTTGACCTTTGGACTTTTATCTTCTACTCTTTTTCTTAAGTTCTATAAGAAGTAGCCATTTTGGCCATTTTAACTTATTTTCCACCTAAGTATGGTGAAGCCCTACTCATTTGCATACCATTTGATCAATAAGACTACTAATTTTTACCTCTTCATAACTACTCATAGTGTTTCCTACTTAAATTTTGTATATTTCTTAGTGAAGACTATGAGTTCCTTAGCATGTTGTCTCATTCTTTCAACCTATATGCAGTTGGAAAGGTTCTTCTTGAAGGGCATGTGAAGTGTACTATCAAATGTAAAGGATTTAGTGAGTTATTATATTCAATAGTGCCATTAAAGGCCTCTTGTCTAGTCCTCCTAACATAAAAATTCACCCATAACCTCATAATGTAATATTGATGTGAGACAATATAGATTAATGAAGTGTATGTTTGTTTAGTCTCTTGATTGTGTGTGTAACATGTAGCTAGTTGGAAGTCATCATTCAATTTGGTGTATCACCTCCCTTAGTATAGTTTTTTTTTAATTTATATCTCTCCCTTCCCCCCCCCCCAAAAAAAAAAAATTTTAGGTGTAGTAGTGATCCAAAATGGTACATCAAAGGAGTTATCCCTATCTAAAGATTCACCTCATCCTTAGGCTACCAATAATCCTAGAGTTGTTTCCACTATGCCTCTTAGATGAGGAGATATTAGGAATCTCCTTAAATGGTGAAAATCTAAGTGACAATAATATCAAAAGAATAATGGTATAGAGATAGAGGCTTTGAGAAGCCTAAACTTGATGAAAATCAAGAAAATAATGTGAAGATGGACAAATCACAAATGGAGACTATTTAGTATCATGTTTATAAATTGGTTTATGACTCTAGCCAATGTGAAAGTGTATACATGAAGAGAATGGAGGAATTCAAAGAGGATTTCCAAGGTGAAGAGTGTAATATTGAAGTGATAAATTATGCACTCAAGAAATAAAGTGAAGGCAATAAATTAATTTACATATCATCTAAAACATGTGGAGAAGAAGATGATGTTGTATTAGAGGTAGATGAATTGATTGACATAGTAGTGAGGATAGCGAGAGAGTAAGAAGTGAATACTATTATTTAGATGGTACTAAAGACTATGGTTTATCATTTAGATGCCCAAATATATGTTGAATCTATAAATATGATATTGATGATGAAAGCGAATATAACAGCCATGAAAAAAGAGAAGAGGGATCCAAAAATACATTTGATATTTAGTATCCAAAGCTAAGAAGGATTTAGGAGGAGGTGGTCTATTATGATATAATCTAATATGTGTGAAATAAAAATAATGTGGAAATAATAAGCTACTAAAACAAATGATAAAAATAACACATTATACGGAGAGTTTATGTGGATAACTTGTAAGGTGCAAGGAAAACCCACAGGGCAATAGGCATCAACATTATTATATTAAATTCAAAAATTATCTCCAAAATTCATCATCTTCAACACACTTTTTATCAAACTAGAAAATGTAGGCTTATTTTCTTAAGCTTCTACCTTATGCATACATGATAAAGTGTCCTTATTAAATAGAAATACAATAAGGAGAATTATCAAAGGATGAAATAAAGAGGAGACAGAAGTAAATTCATCCCACTTCATGTGGAAAAATTATTCCATGAATATAAATGTTTGTCTCCCTGACATGTGTTAGTCAAAATATGCTCTTCACTTTTGACTTAAGGATCCCACCTCCATGTTACCCAAACATGTTGTCCCTACTTCACATATGATTCCCAATAAAACATAGTGGTAAATGTACCTATAACCCATGTGCACTCACATGAGTCAAAACATTCCTCAATCATCTTTTTGACTCCAACCCAAAAAGGTCCCATGGACAAATACACCCCACAAGCACATGGGTGAAGATGCTTATTCCCACATGCCTCAAAATGTGACCCATCATATAATCATTACCCATATATCTCTCTTAATATTTTATTAAATAAAATATTTCATGTGGACCAAGCCACATCAACTAGGATCCACCTCATATACACAATCATTGCCTAGTCACACTGCCACCTCATTACATGAATAGTGATGATGAATAGTAACTATGTAAAGTGAATTTATATCCTAACATTCTCCCACTTGAATTAAATATACATAATATTTTCCATACTTGTGTATTATACCATCTAGCTACCTACCATGCTTGATGTTGCCTTCATAATTTCAACAAGCCCAGAGAAGTTTTGCACAATTCAAACTTCTCTATCCTAACCAACTTTGTTAACATGTTTGTTGTATTATGTTCAGTGTTTACCTTTAACAAAAGATCTTACCATCCTCTACCATGCTCCTAATGAAGTGGTACTTGATGTCAATATGCTTCATGCAATCATGAAATGCTACATTCTTTACCAAGTGAATTGCTCTTTGACTATCATAATGTAAGGTATTATTTCTCTACATCTCCATGAAGTCACTTAATAGTCTCTCTAACCCTATTTCCTTCATGAAACATTTAGTTATAGACACATAATCTAATTTAATGGTTGATAAAGCCACCATTGGTTGTAACTTAAAATCCTAACTCATAACTCCACTATCAAGAGTAAAAACATATCTTGTAGTGAACTTTCATCCATCCCTATCACCACCAAAATCAAAATATAAAAAACCTTTTATTTGTAAATATAACCCTCCATAGCATATTGTATCATCTTAAGTGCCTTTCAAATATTTAATCATCCACCTCACAATAGACCAATGATCCTTTCCAATATTTCCCATGAATCGGCAGACAACTCCCACTACATGGGAAATATCTAGTCTCATGTTCACCATGGCATACATGAGGATCCTTATTGCTGATGAATAAGGTACACTAGACATACTTATATTTTCCTCATCTATACTAGGACATTTATCAAAAGACAACTTAAAATGTATAGGAAGTGGGGTACTATCTGGTTTGGCATTATGTATATTCAACTATTGCAGAACCTTCTCAACATATGTCTTCTATAATAACCAGATCTTCTTAGCTTTCCTATCCATGTGTATCTTTATCCCCAAAATTTGGTTTTCTTCTCCTAAATACTTCATCTCAAAATTCCTAGCCAATTCATCCTTCAAATCATTGATTTTCTTCATGTTGGGGCCTACAACCAACATGTCATCAACATATATCGATAAAATAATAAAGCTCCCATCATTGAATTTCTTATGATATGTACAATGATTAGCTTCACTTATGCTAAATCCCTATCTCTTCATGAAGGTATCATATTTTTTTTACCACATTCATAGTGCCTCATTCAAACCATACAATGATTTCTTCAATCTCTAAACCATATGCTCCTTTCTTTTTACCTCATATCCCTTAGGTTGATCCATATAAATCTCTTTCTTGAGATCACCATGTAGGAATGTTGTCTTCACATCAAGATAATCTATCTCTAAATTCTATGAATTTATAAATTCAAGTAACATTATAATAGTCATCATTTTCACAAAAGGAAAAAATATCATTAAAGTCAATACCTGACTTCTACACATATCCTTTTGCCACCAACTGAGATTTGTATTTCTCTAATAACCCATCATTATTTTTCTTCAAATTATACACCCACTTATTACAAAAACTCTTTATTCTAGGTGGGATATCCATAAGCTCCCATGTGTCATTCCTATGGAGCGATTTCATTTCCTCCTACATGGCTTTCCTCCATTCTTTTGCATTCTCACATTCTCTAGCTTCTTGAAATGAAATAAGTTCACCCATATCAGTAAACAAAGTAAAAGATGACTGAAATTTATGGGTATACCTTTTTGGAACATTATTGGTAGGATTGGACCTTATAATTTGTGGTTGTTGTACTTGGTGCTCTACTTGGTACTCTAAAGCATCAACTTGCTCCTTTTCATCTTCTCTTTCATTGACTACTTCGACTGGTACAACTTTATATATCTATTGTACCTCATTTCTTTTCATGGATTTTTCATTAAACATGACATCTTAGCTAATAATAATCTTGTGGTTAGTAAGATATCATAATCTATAACCCTTTAATATATCCTCATAACTGAGAAAAATACATTTCCTAGATTTTAAATCTAGCTTGGACCTTGTTTCTTTAGGCACATGGGCAAATGCTTCACAACCAAAAATGTGTAAATAAAAGGAATTAATTGGATTACCATGCCAATTCTCTTATATAGTCATTCCATCCAATGTAGTTGTAAGAGATCTATTAATGAGATACATAGTTATATTAATAACCTCCACCCAAAATCCATTTACCAGCTTTGATGCACTTAACATGCTTCTTGCACGATCCATGATAGTGTGGTTCATCTACTAAGTTACACCATTTTTTTGTGGAGTATAAGGGACCATATTTTTATTTTTAATCCCTTACTACATACAAAAGTTATCAAACTCCTTAGAGAAATATTCTCCTCCATTATCTGACCTGAGACATACAATGGATTTTCCTAAACTCTTCTCTTCTCATGCCTTAAATTCTTTAAATTTTTCCAAAACTTCTGATTTATTTCTCAAAAAATACACCCATACTCTTCTAGAATAATCATATATAAAGGAAATAAAATATGTTATACCATTTATAGATTGAGTAGGGATAGGTCTAAAAATATTTGAATGGATAAGTTGTATAAAATTAGAACTTTTACTTGCACTTAAATTAAACTTTACCCTCTTTTGTTTACCAAAGATGCAATGCTCACAAAATTCTAAATCACAATACTTAATCCCAGACAACATACCTCAGTCATGAAATATATTCAATCCTTTCTTACTCATATGTCCAAGGCATTGATGTCATAACATCCTGAGCATTCTCTATAGTTGTTTTTACTACAATACTATTCATTAAATCTCACATAGATGATACAAGGAGCCATAAGATTATCTTTTTTCTAACACTAAATATCCTTTGGTAATTATTCATTTTCCATTACTAAAGGTACATGATTATCCTAGCTCATCCATCACCTTGATGGACATCAAATTCTTCTTTAAATTAGGAACATACCACACATACTTCAATATTTTGATTCTACCATCATCCAACTTGATCCTTAAATCCCTTTTTCCCACAACATCCAAAAGGTAATCATCACCTAAGTAAATGGATCCTCCACTATAATGCTGGTATCCCACAAACTAAGCTATATGTGGAGATATGTGGAATGATGCTCTTGTGTCCAATACCTAGGCATTAGAAAGTTATCTACTATTGTTGAGGTAAAATGCTTCTTGTGTGCTTTCTTCCTCTAAATTTATAGTGTTGGCTTTGGCTAAAGGTGGGTTTTCATTTCCATCTTTCTTCTCCTTCTTCAATTACCAACAATTCTTCTTCTTATGTCTTGGCTTTCCACAGTGATATCATTTTCCCTTATATTCTTTATACCTTGATCTATAAGGTGATCTACCTTGTTTTTTCCTCTCACTAGATCTCCTTCTTACAAACAATACTTCATTTCTTGAGGATGCACCATAATACTTTCTTCTCATCTCCTCTCCAAGTAGATCTATAACTATATCTTTAAACTTAAGAGTTGATGATAATGAATTATTGATATTCATTATCACATGATCCCAACTATCAAGAAGTGAGAATAACAAGGTAATATCCTTGTATTCACAATCCATCTTTACATTTATGGAGACTAGTGTACTGAATATGGTGTTGAACTCATTCAAATTCTCAATAATGGATGAATTACCCTTCATCCTCAAATTATAAAGTTACTTCTTCAAGTAAACTTTATTTGTTGTTGACTTTATTTGTTTCAGCTTGTTTAATTTCTCCCATAAATCTTTTACAATATTCTCCTCAGCAACATTGAATAGCACAAAATTTGAAAGACACAAATTAATGGTATAAATAGCCTTTCTACCATCTTATTATAGTCCTCATCTCTCATACTACTAGGTTTTCTTGCAATCCCCTTCAAGGATGGAGCTTGGCCATTTTAAACCAATAGATCCTCCACCTTTATCTTCTAGAGGGGTAAATTCTTTCCATCAAACTTCTCTTCTTTGAACCTATTTACTCATCCTATCATGATAGTAGCTCCCACTTGAACATAGCTCCCTAACTCAATAGAAAACACTCAACACAAGATGTTTTCAAAGAGCCTAGATTTGATACCATATTTTTAGGATATAATCCAATATGTGTGGATTTAAAATAATGGAAATAACAAGCTACTAAAACAAATGAAAAAAATAACACATTACATAAATATTTTATGTGGAAACCTTGTCAGGAGCAAAGAAAAACCACAGGGCAATAAAAAACAATATTCTTCTATTAACTTTAAAAATTATCTCCAACAAGTCTTCCTCTTTAATAGACTTTCCTTATAATTATTTCTTTCAAGCATACAATCTTATAAAAAGCTTTTTATCAAACTAGAAAATAAAAGCTTATTTTATTAAGCTTCCACCTTATGTATACATGAGAAAGTGTCCTTATTAAATATAAATATAATAGAGAGAATTATCAAAGGATGAAATAAAGAGGAAAGAGAAGGAAATTCAACCCACTTCATGTGGAAATACTAGGTTCATGAATATGAACCTTTGTCTCCCTCACATGTGCTAGTCAAAAGATTCTCTCCAATTTTGACTTGAGGATCCCACCTCCATGTGACCCAAACATGTTGTCCCTACTTCACATGTGACTCCAAATCAAGCAAAGTGATAAATATACCTACAACCTATGTGTACTCACATGAGTCAAAATATTCCTCATTCATCTTTTTGACTCCAACCAAAAAAGGTCGCATGGACAAATGCACCCCACAAGCACATGGGTGAAGATGTTTGTTCCCACATGCCTCCAAAAGTCACTCATCATAGAATTTTTACCTATATTTCTCTCTTAATATTTTCTTCAATAAAATATTACATGTGGACCAGCCACATCAACTAGGAGCCACCTCATATACATAATCACTACCTAATCACACTCCACCTCATCACATGAATAATGATGGTGAATAGTAACTATGAATAGTAACTATGTAAAGTGACTTCATATCCTAACATGGTCAGTCTATAGTGGGATTAATACCAAAAGGGAGAGTAATATTCAAGAATAAACATATTGTTAGATGTGGTTAGATCAAGGTGGGTTTCAATCGTTAATAAGATGGAGAGTGTAAAATATGACCATTTGGTAGAAGAGGATAGAATATGGTGGGTCTAGCCCCCAAAAAAGAAGAATGAAGAGAGATAATAATAATATGGAAATAAAAAACAAATTAAATGTGTAGAGGACAAATTATAAACTAGCAAGGTGATTTAAATTGAGGAATACGTGTGACAAGTAGTTGAAGTACTTGATGTGTTGAAAGGAAACTCTATGGCCACTATACTTATTTGAAGTACCATAATGCAATTGATCTATAAATAAATCTTATCTCAAAGAAGATAAATCCTACTTACACTTCTAATTATTGATACATTGGATATTTGGGGTCATGACCAAGATGGATCTACTAGACCTAGTAAAGGGATATCCTACCATAATAATATCACTAGAGAGGATTCTAAAGCCTCCGATAAAGAAAAAATATGAAATAAACCTAACTAGGTACCATATGTTCATGTTCATAATGTAAAAAGGACAAAATCAAAGAAAAATTATAATTTAGTGCTCACCAAAGCTTGTGGTACAAAGTGGGGGTAGTAAACATTAAAAATAAACATGCATAGAAGACATATACTCATGTAAATGTCTACAAAATCCTAATGTATGGGAGAGAAGTAAAAATTCATATCTATCTAATCTTAAAAAAGGAGGAACAAATTTAGGAATACATACCTTTGAATATGAACTCACAGAGACTCAATATATCCCTTGGATAAGGTACTTCACAAGAGGTTGTTGTTGTATGTAAGGATGATAAGGATAAATCAAATCTAGGCTACACAACCTATCAATGCATCCAAAAGAATTTTCCATAAAAAAAGTTACATATCCCTAAATAAATTATGAAACCCTAATCAATTCTCATCAAGTAGAATGATTGATAAGTAGATGCATAATACATATCTCTTCTTCTCTTCTAATAAATGACAAATGATTGTGTATATATAGCTGAATCTAACACTAAACCTATCTAAAATTTTAGATAGTAGAGTTAGCCAAATTGAATATATATTTTTAATTGATAAAAATAAGTATCAATTAGAATACAAAGTCATCCCAATCAACTCTCTATTGTTAATTGATAAAAACAAGTATCAATTAGAATACATAGTTGGCCTAGTTGACTCTGTATTATAAAATATCAAAGAGGATTTTAAGCTTAGGAAGGTGCTAAGGAATGTGTTGAAAATCTTGGAGGAGTGTGAAAGAGAGGAGACAAGGCTTAGGGAAGTACATAGGATATGGTTGTGTTGATAGAAAGTGGTTGGACAAATGGTAGGAATGATATAAAGCCAAAAAAATCTTGTGAAGAACCAATTATTTTCCCACCCCTTTCTTGGTGCACCCTTTAAGGTATATACTCAGAGAGATTGAAACCCACTATGGTCATATAAGAGAGAAAGTGTTAGTAAGTGGTAAAGTTAATAAAAATATTATGGGTATACAGAAAGTACTCGTTGTGTATGATCTTATTCACCACCTTCTTGTCTAGAATGGATTCAAGTTCATTTGGTTGTGCCTTTGGTAGTTGTTGCTCCCAATGGATGATCTGATTAGATTTGTATTTAGGTATTTTTTTGAATTATCCTCTACTATAAAAGGATATATATCAACTACATTAAAAATAGGTGAGATTTCAATGTCTATTAGAAGCTTAGATTCATAAGAATTAGCTAAAAAAATTATAAGGTCCTATTTTATTCATTTTCAACTTATTATATTCCCATTTAGGAAATATTAATTTCCTAATATGAGCAAGTAAAAAATCACCTACCTCAAAATTAACTTCTCTTATTTTAAAATCAACATTCTTTTTATACTTGAACTTATCTCTATATTTTGTTTTGCCTTTTCATGGAGTTATTACATAGATGCTAAAAAATCACCTCATTATGCACTTATCTCTTGTTTTCATAAATTTATTATCTCATATACTCGCCTTAGATGAATATACTATACACAATTTTAAATGGACTAAATCTTGTACTTCTAATTAGAGAATTCTTTCTAAGCTTGTACTTGATCCCATTATTTGGGATGATCACTTACCAAGATTTTGAGGATGTTCCCAAGGCTTCTATTGACCATCAGTATAAGAATTGTAATATTAATTGAAGCTTAAAGTGTTCCCCAATTTAATCTAAAGAGTTCTCTAAAAGTGACCAACAAACTTTGTATCCCTATCAGATATAATGCTCTTAAGAAGCCCATGCAATCTTACTACTTCTTTGAAGAATATATTAGAATATGAGTTGAACCGCTTATTTTTTTACAAGGAATAAATTGATACATATCTAAAAACCTATAAACTAATAAAAATATTGAATCATTAAATTTTTGAGTCTTTTACAACCCAAACAGAAAATCCATGCTAAATAAATCTTATGGCCTTCTAGGAATTGGTAATGGCTGGTATAGACCTGAATTTTAACTTTTACCATTGGCATATTGACATATTCAACACATTTTAACAAACTATTTCACATCATATTGCATCCCTATCCAATAATAATGTGTACTTAATTGAGAAAGTATTTTATCTTGCCTAAAATGCCTTACCAAGTTTCCACTATGATCTCTTTTAGTAGGTCCTCTCTCATTAATCCTTTTGGTATGCATAGCTAGATTCCCTTGAATAAAAATCCCTCTTGAAAAATTTATTCCATTCATGGATTCCTATCTCTATTGATTATATTCTCACATGCCTCATACAAAATCCATGCTAACTAAATCTTATGGCCTTCTAGGAATTGGTAATTTCTGGTATGGACCTGCATTTTAACTTTTACCTTTGGCATATTGACATATTCAACACCTTTTAACAAACTTTTTCACATCATATTGCATCCCTATCCATTAATAATGTGTACTTAATTGTGAAAGTATTTTATCTTGCCTAGAATGCCTTACCAAGTTTCCACTATGTTCTCTTTTAGTAGGTTCTCTCTCATTGATACTTTTGTTATGCATAGCTAGAATCCCTTGAATAAAAATCCCTCTTTAAAAATGTATTCCATTCATGGATTCATATCTATATTGATTATATTTTGTTTTGCCTTTTCATGGAGTTATTACATAGCTACTAAAAAATCACCTCATTATGCACTTCTCTCTTATTTTCATAAATTTATTATCTCATATACTCCCCTTGGATGAATATGTCAGGGATTGCGAAACACCGGAAGCATACAATTGATTACCAAATACCAAGCAACTATAATATGTGGAAACAACCAGATTCACCAAGTAACTAGAATTTAGAATAACACAGCATATGAGAGACAATACACAACTTGTATTAACACTTTATACAGAAAAGAATACAATAAAGAAGATGCCACTTCTTCTCCACCACCTTACAGAGGTTTCCCACACCTCAAGTGAACAGTAATTCTTCTCCCCAAAGCTCTCCCTCTCACAGGTCCCAACACCCAACTCAAATACAGAGTTGGTGTTCACCTCCCGTGCTCCACGCACACTACAAGTGCTCCACGCACTCCACAAGCACTCCACGTGCTCCACAAGTACTCAAAGTACTTCAAGTAGATCTCCCATGAATCTGCAACAACCTGTAATTCAACAGACCATACTTATGGAAGGAACTTCCTTGCCTTCCTCTTTGCTCTATCCGAGTACACCCCTGTACTCCAAGTAGATCCTGCCTGATACTGCTCCCTGTTGTGTTGCTGTCTATATGACCTTGCACACCTGCAAATCAAACAACGGTTCTGCTCACCTATGAACCTCAACCTTGCACACACATACACCTGCAGATCAATGATCTTACTTACCATGTAGATCTCCTATATAGGCCATGCAACTGTGACCAAGATCCTACACTCCTGAAGAACCCAGCTGGCTCTCCAATCCAGCACCAACACACCTGGTACTGAGGCACTAGGAGGAACGCACCATTGCTCTACCTCACACACAAAAGGAGCTTATATTTATGCTCTCTTACTCCCTAGCACACTTTTCCAATACAACCATGAGTCTATTATATAGATCTCATCAAAAAATAATTAGACATCTAATTACAATAATTAGATCTGCAGCTATGAGTCTAAAATTAGCACTCATCATGCAAACACTTGGTTCGTTAGCTAACTGTCCGTAATTAGCTCACAATCGAACCACACAGGTGACCGACATCGGTCCCTGTCTGCCTAGAGGTGACTGACGTCGGCCGATATATGACCGATGTCGGTTGCTTCTCTATGCTATCCTGCCAACGTCGGCTGATCAGACCGACCCCAACTTCTCTACAACTCAGCAACCTTCAGCAACCTCCTCTCCTGTTTGCATCAGTGAAGCTTTTAGCTCCACAATCCTAACAATCTCCCACTTGGAGATAAACAGCTGCACTGTACCTATACCTGTACTCTGTCTAATCTATTTCCTAGTTTGTATCCCTCTTCAAGCTCACACCTGAAGACAACCACCACACATCCCGTGGTGTACCACCTGTCATTCGAGTACCCTGCCACATCCGAACCTACAACACCTATAGTGAAGTCCTGACCCTACATAGCAACACCTGCTGCCAGTCCCTCTCAGAAAACCTGAGAACCCACTTCCCCGAATTGGCTCCTAACTCTGACAGCTCCCACTGCATGGGAATACTCAGGTCTATACCAAACCTCATGTGATTTTGGACACTGTACCTATCTAGCCCTTAGTGTGCTCCAGTTCTGCATCCCGAACCTCACCAACACCTGATTCACATCAGCTCCCACTGGAGACAAAATCAACCTGTGATCTCCATGCCTCCCATGTCAAAGAATTTCGCTGCTCCAAACTCCTCATGACATGCCACTGAACTAATCTTACCCTTAGCTCAGCAAAACCCTGTATGTACACCCCTGCTAGCTAGCATACTATCCACATAAAACAATAAAATGATGTTGCAATCATCATCCCCCTGGTAAGTCAAACCACAGTAGTTACCCTGACATTGACTAGAGTCATGCTCCATCCTCCACCTGTCAAAACCTGTACCACTGTCCTGCAGCTACCTCAAGATCATATGCCTGGTCTTCCGTCTCACATATCCATTCTCTCTATTCTTCTACTAAGGCATCCATTCGTCTCTGTGCTTTCATCCAGCTGGCAAACCTACCAAAACTTCCGTCTGGTTCTACATCATAACCCTGCCTAGCTCACACCTGTTTCCTAGATCCTTCCTGCTCTACAATTAGCAACAAGTATGAAGAAGAGGAACATGAATTTGAGGGCCTACTTATGCCTTCAGTCCTCCATATGGGTGTTTGAGACTCCTTGACAACATGCTATCCACCCAAAGTTCGTTACAGTGACCGACCTCGGTCACCCCACAGTCTGCATCCGACCGACATCGATTCCATGCGTCTGTACCTGACTACCAACCTGCCAGCACTGGTGTCCCTGCTGCTGACATCGGTCCTCCTAACTGACATCGGTCTTACATACTGCTGACATCGGTCCCATGATCGACGTCGGTCTTACCCTGCCTGACATCACCGGCTTCGGTCTGCACATGACCGACATCGGCACCTGTCTGTTCGACGCCGGTTCCTCCTGACCGACATCGGTGTCTGTGTTCACCTGTGAGTGATGAATTTTTACCCGCGAGCTTCTTTGAATCAAAACCCATGTCCAAACTGCTCTGCTCAGAAGTATCCAGCACCATCCACTAAACTCTGTCCGCCATCTCCTCCAAGAACACCAAGGCTTTCCAGTTCTTAAGCCTATCAACTATATCTGTCTTCCGCTTAAGAACATGCATCTCCTTCCTGCTCATGTGACCAAGCCTACGAAGCCACGTCTCCGCAATAGAAGAAGAATCAGTAATATAAACAAGTAGATAAAGAATACCTATTTTCTTACCACCAACTAATTCAAGTACTACCACTGTGAGAGTTCTTGTGCATCTCTCATCACCCAATCTTTCTGAAGAAATTAGCCATATCTCCAAACCTGGGACCTGCATGACCTTCATCAACACCTGTGTGTTGGCCGCCTGCAATTTCGGCTTCACTTCCCCTTTGCCAATTCTTTGGCAAGGCTTACCAGCTCCTCTACCTGGGGCTGCATGGAAAGAGGCAACCGAATCTTTTATCCAAGATTCAACTTTATCCAAGAAACCTACAAACACATCCTATGCAACAACACCTGCTACATCTGTATCTTCAGTTTCTTCATGCTAATCTGTTACCAACCAACAATCTTATTTTACCTACTCTTTCTTTCCATCGGACCATGAGTAACCGTTTGTGCTTTTCAACTCCTCCATTCTTAGCTTACTTTGATCTGTCGTTGCTCTACTTCCACTCAATCAGAAACCCCTGAGAGTGCCCTGTAACCAAAACACAACCTGCTTCCTGCAACCTTAGCTCTAATACCACTTGTTGGTATCAAGCTCAAGAACCTACAACCAAGGCTCTGATACCACTTTTCAGGGATTGCAAAACACCAAAAGCGTACAATTGATTACCAAATACCAAGCAACTATAATATGCAGAAATAACCAGATTCACCAAGTAACTAGAATTCAGAATAACACAGCATATGAGAGACAATACACAACTTGTATTAACACTTTATACAGAAAAGAATACAATAAAGAAGATGCCACTTCTTCTCCACCACCTTACAGAGGTTTCCCACACCTCAAGTGAACAGTAATTCTTCTCCCCAAAGCTCTCCCTCTCACAGGTCCCAACACCCAACTCAAATACAGAGTTGGTGTTCACCTCCTGTACTCCATGCACACCACAAGTGCTCCACGCACTCCACAAGCACTCCACGTGCTCCACAAGTACTCAAAGTACTTCAAGTAGATCTCCCATGAATCTGCAACAACCTGTAATTCAACAGACCATACTTATGGAAGGAACTTCCTTGCCTTCCTCTTTTCTCTATCCAAGTACACACCTGTACTCCAAGTAGATCCTGCCTGATACTGCTCCCTGTTGTGTTGCTGTCTATATGACCTTGCACACCTGTAAATCAAACAACGGTTATGCTCACCTATGAACCTCAACCTTGCACACACATACACCTGCAGATCAATGATCTTACTTACCATGTAGATCTCCTATATAGGCCATGCAACTATGACCAAGATCCTACACTCCTGAAGAACCTAGCTGGCTCTCCAATCCAGCACCAACACACCTACTACTGAGGCACTAGGAGGAACGCACCATTGCTCTACCTCACACACAGAAGGAGCTTATATTTATGCTCTCTTACTCCCTAGCACACTTTTCCAATACAACCATGAGTCTATTATATAGATCTCATCAGATAATAATTAGACATCTAATTACAATAATTAGATCCGTAGCTATGAGTCTAAAATTAGCACTCATCATGCAAACACTTGGTTCGTTAGCTAACTGTCCATAATTAGCTCACAGTCGAACCACACAAGCGACCGACGTCAGTCCCTGTCTGCCTGGAGGTGACCAACGTCGGTCGATATATGACCGACATCAGTTGCTTCTCTATGCTATCCTGCCAACGTCGACTGATCAGACCGACCCCAACTTCTCTACAACTCAGCAACCTTCAGCAACCTCCACTCCTGTTTGCATCAGTGAAGCTTTTAGCTCCACAATCCTAACAATCTCCCACTTGGAGATAAACAGCTGCACTGTACCTATACCTGTCCTCTGTCTAATCTATTTCCTAGTTTGTATCCCTCTTCAAGCTCCCACCTGAAGACAACCACCACACATCCCGTGGTGTACCACCTGTCATCCGAGTGCCCTGCCACATTCGAACCTACAACACCTGTAGTGAAGTCCTGACCCTGCATAGCAACACCTGCTGCCGATCCCTCTCAGAAAACCTGAGAACCCACTTCCCCGAATTGGCTCCTAACTCTAACAGCTGCCACTGCATGGGAATACTCAGGTCTATACTAGACCTCATGTGATTTCAGACACTGTACCTGTCCAGCCCTTAGTGTGCTCTGGTTCTGCATCCCGAACCTCGCCAACACCTGATTCACATCAGCTCCCACTAGAGACAAAATCAACCTGTGATCTCCATGCCTCCCATGTCAAAGAATTTCGCTGCTCCAAACTCCTCATGACATGCCACTAAACTAATCTTACCCTTAGCTCAGCAAAACCCTGTATGTACACCCCTGCTAGCTAGCATACTATCCACATACAGCAACAGAATGATGTTGCAATCATCATCCCCCTGGTAAGTCAAACCACAGTAGTTACCCTGACACTGACTAGAGTCATGCTTTGTCCTCCACCTATCAAAACCTGTACCACTGTCTTGCAGCTACCTCAAGACCATATGCCTAGTCTTCCATCTCACATATCCATTCTCTCTATTCTTCTACTAAGGCATCCATTCGTCTTTGTGCTTTCATCCAACTGGAAAACCTACCAAAACTCTTGTCTGGTTCTGCATCATAACCCTGCCTAGCTCACACCTATTTCCTGGATCCTTCCTACTCTACAATCAGCAACAAGTATGAAGAAGAGGAACACGAATTTGAGGGCCTACTTACGCCTTCAGTCCTCCGTATGGGTGTTTGAGACTCCTTGACAACATGCTGTCCACCCAAAGTTTGTTACAGTGACTGACCTCGATCACCCCACAGTTTGCATCTGACCGACGTCGATTCCATGCGTCTGTACCTGACTACCAACCTGCCAGCACTGGTGTCCCTGCTGCCGATGTTGGTCCTCCTAACCGACATCGGTCTTACATACTACCGATGTCGGTCCCATGACTGATGTCGGTCTTACCCTGCCCGACATCGTCGGCTTCGGTCTGCACATGACCGACATCAGCACCTGTCTGTTCGATGCCAGTTCCTCCTGACCGACATCAGTGTCTGTGTTCACCTGTGAGTAATGACTTTTTACCCGTGAGCTTCTTTGAATCAAAACCCATGTCCAAACTGCTCTGCTCAGAAGTATCCAACACCATCCACTGAACTCTATCCGCCATCTCCTCCAAGAACACCAAGGCTTTCCAGTTCTTAAGCCTATCAAATATATCTGTCTTCTGCTTAAGAACATGCATCTCCTTCCTGCTCATGTGACCAAGCCTACGAAGCCACGTCTCCGCAATAGAAGAAGAATTAGTAATATAAACAAGTAGATAAAGAATACCTATTTTCTTACCACCAGCTAATTCAAGTGCTACCACTGTGAGAGTTCTTGTGCATCTCTCATCACCCAATCTTTCTAAAGAAATTAGCCATATCTCCAAACCTGGGACCTGCATGACCTTCATCAACACCTGTGTGTTGGCCGCCTGCAATTTCGGCTTCACTTCCCCTTTGCCAATTCTTTGGCAAGGCTTACCAGCTCCTCTACCTGGGGCTGCATGGAAAGAGGTAACCGAATCTTTTATCCAAGATTCAACTTTATCCAAGAAACCTACAAACACATCCTATGCAACAACACCTGCTACATCTATATCTTCAATTTCTTCATGCTGATCTGTTATCAACCAACAATCTTCTTTTACCTGCTCTTTCTTTCCATTGGACCGTGAGTAACCGTCTGTGCTTTTCAACTCCTCCATTCTTAGCTTACTTTGATCTACCGTTGCTCTACTCCCACTCAATCAGAAACCCCTGAGAGTGCCCTGTAATCAAAACACAACCTGCTTCCTGCAACCTTAGCTCTGATACCACTTGTTGGTATCAAGCTCAAGAACCTACAACCAAGGCTCTGATACCACTTGTCAGGGATGGTGAAACACCGGAAGCATACAATTGATTACCAAATACCAAGCAACTATAATATGCAGAAATAACCAGATTCACCAAGTAACTAGAATTCAGAATAACACAGCATATGAGAGACAATACACAACTTGTATTAACACTTTATACAGAAAAGAATACAATAAAGAAGATGCCACTTCTTCTCCACCACCTTACAGAGGTTTCCCACACCTCAAGTGAACAGTAATTCTTCTCCCCAAAGCTCTCCCTCTCACAGGTCCCAACACCCAACTCAAATACAGAGTTGGTGTTCACCTCCCGTGCTCCACGCACACCACAAGTGCTCCACGCACTCCACAAGCACTCCACGTGCTCCACAAGTACTCAAAGTACTTCAAGTAGATCTCCCATGAATCTGCAACAACCTGCAATTCAACAGACCATACTTATGGAAGGAACTTCCTTGCCTTCCTCTTTGCTCTATCCGAGTACACACCTGTACTCCAAGTAGATCCTGCCGGATACTGCTCCCTGTTGTGTTGCTGTCTATATGACCTTGCACACCTACAAATCAAATAATGATTCTGCTCACCTGTGAACCTCGACCTTACACACACATACACCTGCAGATGAATGATCTTACTTACCATGTAGATCTCCTATATAGGCCATGCAACTGTGACCAAGATCCTACACTCCTGAAGAACCCAGCTGGCTCTCCAATCCAGCACCAACACACCTGGTACTGAGGCACTAGGAGGAACGCACCATTGCTCTACCTCACACACAGAAGGAGCTTATATTTATGCTCTCTTACTCCCTAGCACACTTTTCTAATACAACCATGAGTCTATTATATAGATCTCATCAAACAATAATCAGACATCTAATTACAATAATTAGATCCGCAGCTATGAGTCTAAAATTAGCACTCATCATGCAAACACTTGGTTCGTTAGCTAACTGTCCGTAATTAGCTGGCAGTCAAACCACACATGCGACCGACGTCGGTCCCTGTCTGCCTGGAGGTGACTGACGTCGGCCGATATATGACCGACGTCGGTTGCTTCTCTATGCTATCCTACCGACGTCGGCTGATCAGACCGACCCCAACTTCTCTACAACTCAGCAACCTTCAGCAACCTCCTCTCCTATTTACATTAGTGAAGCTTTTAGCTCCACAATCCTAACAGAATATACTATACACAATTTTAAATGGACTAAATATTTTACTTCTCATTGTAGAATTCTTTCTAATCTTGTACTTGATCCCATTATTTGGGATGATCACTTACCAATATTTTGAGGATGTTCCCAAGGATTCTATTGACCATCAGTCTAAGTATGGTAATATTAATTGAAGCTTAAATTTGTCCCCATTTTACTCTAAATATTTCTCTAAAAGTGACCAACAAACTTGGTATCCCTGTCAAATATAATGCTCTTAAGAAGCCCATGCAATCTTACTACTTCTTGGAAGAATATATTAGAATATGATTTGAACCACTTGTTTTTTTACAAGGAATAAATTGATCCATATTTAAAAACCTATAAACTAATAAAAATATTGAATCATTAACTTTTTGAGTCTTTTACAACCCAAACACAAAATCCATGCTAACTAAATCTTATGGCCTTCTAAGAATTAGTAATGGCTGGTATAGACCTACATTTTAATTTGTACCTTTGGCATATTGACATATTCAACACCTTTTAACAAACTATTTCACATCATATTGCATTCCTATCCAACAATAATGTGTACCTAATTGAGAAAGTATTTTATCTTGCCAAGAATGCCTTACCAAGTTTTCACTATGTTCTCTTTTAGTAGGTTCTATCTCATTGATCCTTTTGGTATGCATAGCTAGATTCCCTTGAATAAAAATCCCTCTTGAAAAATTTAATCCATTCTTGGATTCCTATCTCTATTGATTATATTCTCACATGCCTCATACCCCTATTTGAAATTAGGATCTCCCTTGTATAACTCATTCAATGAGTCAAATTCCAAGATATTAACTTCAAAATCTTACAAAACGAGACTTATCCTACTCAAATAATCTAATTTTTTTTTTATATTTTCCACTTTTATATTTTATAACAAAATATAATATTATCAAAAACTCAAACCATTTCATGTGCCTTTGACTTAGATTAGTTTTACTACTAATAAATTGTAGAGCATGGTTATTTGTATACAATACTAATTCTTTGGGAATCAATTAATGTCTCTATTTATTTAAGTATTGAACAATAGTGTATAAATATTGGTCATATGTTGAATACCTCTTCTTTGATTCATTGATTTTTTCACTAAAATAGGCACCTAGTTTGCCTTCTTGACTTAGAACAACTCCTATGGTAGTTCCACTAGCATCACACTCCACTTGATAAAAGTTTGCCAAAATTAGGAAATTTTAGGATGGGTTTCTCTATAATATTATTAATAAGAATAAAAATAATTATATATGTTGCCTCAACCCATCTAAATGGATGCTTCTTCCCCTTGATTGTTTCCATAATTGGAGCACAAATAGTACTAAATTTTCTTATAAAATTTCTATAGAAACTAGCTAAGCCATGAAAATTCTTACCTCAAATGTATTCTTGGGAGTATACCATTACAATATGACTCTAAATTTCTCTTTATCCATTTTAAATACCTCTTGAGAGATAAAAAACCCCAAATAAACCAATTTTGTCTTCATAAAGATGCAATTATTGAGATTGATTAGTAGCTTTTCTTCATGCAACTTATTCAAAACCATTATAAGATGTCTTAGATGCTTTACCTTTGATTAAAAATAAATAAAGATATCATCAAGGTAAATAATAAACAATTTACCATTGAAGGCCTTTTGCAACTCATTTATAAGCCTCATAAAGGTATTAGGAGCATTAGTTAGCCCAACTGGCATAACAAGCCATTCATAAAGCCCATCATTGGTCTTGAAAGTGTTGACCAAATTTGAATTTTTAGTCAAATTGGGGCATATATAGGTAAAAAATTTATTTTATAGGTCTATACTAGGTGTAATATGCGTGTCATGGGGTGTAATATAGTTCAATTGATGTCAATTAATGTTATATTGACTTTGGTCAATTAGTTTTTATGTTTATTTATCATTTTTGGGTCATGTTGAGGTAAAAAAGGGTGCATTTAATGATTTGTATAGGTTTATTGGGAAATTTTAAGGTTTAAAAGTGTGATTACATTCCCCATGTGTCCCTATAAGTCTTAATTAACTAACAACATTGAAATATGGTAGGTTATGTAGAGGAAAAGGTAGTTTTCTAGTGAAAAGAGAAGAAAATGGCACTTATACAACCTCCTTGGGAAGTGATCATTACCATGCTTGAAAGGTTGAAATGTTACTTTTCAGATTCCCCATGATCATTACCATGCTTGGTTTGATTTGGAGGTGCCATTTTGAGGCAAAACCATTTTTCTCATTTCCTTGCTTTCTAGACACACTAAAGTGACTTGTAGGTTTATAATTTGTACATATAGCTTAAAATGTTTCAAGAAAAGTGATCTTGAGAGATGATAGTACATTTGATACCTTAATTTTAATATAAGTATTTTTAAAACTGATTAACTATGCTTTATGAACTATTGCTAACAAGTTGACTGCAAATCTGTTAGTTGTTTCGTACACCCTATAGGTTTTCTTTAGTTTGGAGGATTTTGTACAAACCAATTGTTGATGTTAATTCTAGATGATAGTGTCTTCCTTAAATAATTATTAACATTATTGGTTTCATTTTTAATGAGGTTTTGATATCCTAATCATCTTAATTTTTAGGAGGGAACACTTTTCTATACAAAAGGTAGTTTTTTACCATTCTCAAGACATTCATGCTTGGATGGTGACTTCAAGGGATTGTTTTAGTTTCATTTGCATGTTTTAAATTTTCCCTTATTTCTCTTTGTACCTTTCAATCTCATTATTCAAGGTAATTCTCTATGAGAGTGTAGTTATGAGTACTATATAATCAATTTTTACTCATTGTCTGCTTGTAGTCATGGTGAAATACATGCATAGAGCCTATAAAGCATGTTCAAAAGGGTGTGTTAAAGGTTTTGAGGTCATGGTGTATATTTTAACACCATAAAATGGTGATTCAAGTCTTCAATTGATGTAAGAAGGAGGGACTATGCAGTCATATGTAAGAAAATGTAGGTAGGCACACATTAATGGGCATCTACAGGTGTCCTCTTGGGTAATTTCATGCTAGAAAGGTGTTTAGACTGATATATATATCCTTGACCATGAAAGGATTCAGGTTTGTCATGATTAATAGTGGTATAAGTCTCATTTTAAGATATAGATAATGCTCACTTCCTGTCATCCTATACCACTAACTATATGCATGAATTTGCTCACTTACAGGGGCTTAATAAAGAGCAAAGGTACTATGTATAGGTTTAAAAACCAATAATGTAGAAATTATTTTAGTTGTAGCTTGATAAAAGGAACATAACATACATTCCAAGGAGACTAGACCACTAAATAGGTTGAAAACTATTCTCAGGAGTGATGACTGTAAGTTAATGGATCAAATCCCTAAATTAAGCAAATAGAGGTCCAAGAGGTTTTATGAATATCCTATGCTTTGTTTGCTAAGAGAACTGTAGCATCTAGTTATGCTCATCTTGTAACCCTTGGAATAGAAAATGAGTATGCAATTTTTTAATAGAAAGTGAGTAGTGGAAGATGGAAATTTAAAAGCCTAAATTTGCTCATAAAATCACTTATTTTAGTCATTATTGTCTATAGACTTGATCCTAAAAAGACCTTTTTCACCAAGGTTACAATTTAGACCTTGTCTCTTTGGTTAGTGGTTTTTAATGGTTGAAAGGAATTTTTGTGAGCTAAGAGATCATCATGAAGAGATGATAAAGTGTGTATACCTTCATATACACACTTTATCCATACAAAGCCTTGAGATTCACATACAGCCAACCAAAAGGAAAATTTGAGAAAGTGTTCCTTCTGGATGAACCTAGATACATAAGTAACCTATTACATGGTATGAATATTTACCTCATATAAATAAAGAAATAAAGGTTATAACATTAGGTTTTGGTCCCATTCACACCTCTTAATAGCCCTCATTTGGAAATGAATGCATACAATTGATTATATATATATATATATATATATATATATATATATATATATATATATATATATATATATATATAGTGAGTGAAGATCTAGTCCTAAATGATAATCCAACTCAATTGTGAAAGAAACAAGTTAAGACACAAATAGAATACCATGGAGAGTTTTAATTAGGTTTAATTTCTTGTTTTATATACCTATATTACATCTTTATACACCTACAGGAGGCTAACATGTAGGGTCCTAAGGAATAGGTCAATATGGAAGGTAGAGAGATAAGGGGTGTTTTGACAAATGTCTATGCCTATGAAAGATGAATAATATGAACCTTAAAATACCAAAAAACTCTAGGATAGGTATATGATATTTTTATCAATGTCTTCAAAAAACTAACTCATGCAAGGTCCACCTACAAGTGACCCCTTCCCAAGCAAAACACAGTCAACTAGTCTTAACTGGTATTGAAGGTTTTCAAACCCCAAAGTGTGAAGGAAAGTAGGGATATGGATGGGATTCATATTTTAAATCTCAATTGAGGCTTACAAATTGTATTTAATTCTTATATACTTCATAGAATTCACACAGGAATCCTAAACAAGCCAAACATAGTAAAAGTGTCCATAGTCTATCTTTCAAAAAGTTTGTCTTAGATATTTGGTGAGTTGAAGAGGAAAATGATGTAAAACAAGGATATAAATTTTTAAAAATAATAATTATGATTTTGGAAACCTCCTCAAGTAATCAAAGTTGTTTGAGGAGATAGGGGAATGTCCTTTGGTTTGTCTCAAATATAGGGCACTCCCTTGGTGCATTAAACTTACAATATTGAGAAATGAGGATAAAGGAGTGAATAATTGGTTAGTTTAAATTTATATAAGGTGTATTGAATTTTAATGGACCTAAAAAAACATGAATAACCAAGTAGATAGGGAGGAATACTAAAAAAGGGTCTAGACTCCTAAGCTTGCAAGCAGGTCTATTAATCCTTAAAGGGACCTAATACTAAATGGGGGGTAAATTTACCTTAAAACCTTGGGTAATATTTATAATCAACTATAAAAAGTCCATAAGGCCACTACAGGTGAGTTTCACCTTCCAACTTGTAGAGAAATCTCTAAGAGAGTCAATTTTGGCTTGAGACCATTATTAGGCCTATGTAATGAAGGAAAAAAGCTTGACTATAAAACTTTAGAAGCTCAAATCTCTCATGGGGATTTTCATGAAGGAAAAATAATCTTGGAGGAGTTGAATAAGGTCCTAAACAACCATTTTGTGAAATTAGTCTGAAACTTCAACGTCCCATTTTTATGAACAATGGTTAAGATGGTAAAACTACCTAAAACCCTTGTAAAACACTTTAAAGGACTTGATTAGAGAAAAATATTAGAAATATATATAAATGGACAAATTTTCATAGAAAAATTATTGTATGTTGTTAACGACTTAGTCAATCTACTCCCCATGCCTTTTGATTGTATTTACTTGTATAGATGGGGACAGAAATAGGATTACTCTCACTATTTTATGTGTTTTATAGGTTAGACGAGGTCTCAAGAGATTTAAATCACATTTTTGAAAATATTAAGACTTTATATAACTCCACATATCACTCTCATGCCTTTAATCAATTCCTAATTGTCCAAATTAGGTGCTTCAATTTAGCCAGCCAAAACTAGCCTATTGGACAAGCTAGTGAGAAGTGTGAAAACTCTAAGGGAAAGTGACTTTAAGGTGTATTTTATGATTATAAGTAAATTAATGGTATTTAAAGGTTTCATCCACTTCTTTCCATGTATTTTAATGATAAATGTATCTCTTTTGGGAAGCTAAGTGTGTAGGGTGAATAGAAGAGCAATTTTTTGGATAATAGATGATGATTACTCATCTCCATGTGATTCCAGATGACCAAGCCTATAAATAATGCATGGATAGGCATGTATAATATACTTAAACTTCATTAAAATAATTTTTAATACTCCTCATTAGTTATAGGACGTTCAAACAACTCTAATCATGAAGGTAATTTTTTAGAGCTAGTTGAGGAGTTTTATTACCACTTTTCATGAAGTTTGTGACTTGAATTGACACTTGTAGCTCCTTAACATGTATGGTTCATATCATATCCTATAATAATATAAAATTAACTCATTTAATAATCATGACAAGTGTCCTTATGACCCTTGGACTTCTCTCTTCTTCTCTCTCTCACCAGTTCTATAAAAACTTGCCATTTTGGCATTATATTAGATGTTCCACCTGAATATGGTGAATACCTACTCAAATTTATACCTTTTGATAAATAATACAAATTATTTTTACCTCCTCCATGATTTTTATTATTTTTTTCATTTTGAATGTTTGATTTTGCATAAGTGAAGACTATGGATTCCTTGACATGTTTTGTCATTCTTTTATTCTATGTACAGTTGGAAAGCTTCTTTTTGTAGGGCATGTGAAGTGTTTTATGGGATTTAAAGGATTTATTAAGTTATTATTTTCATTATTACCCTAATATTACTATTTTTTTATCCTTATAACTTTTCACATTCATCCATAACCTCATAATGCAACATTGATGTGAGAACATGAAGATTGAATAAGTGTAGGTTTATTTTGTCCTTTATTTTCAAGTGTAATATGCATATGGTTGGATGTCATCATTTTATTTGGTGTATCACCTCCCTTATACTATTTTTATTTTATTTATCCTTCTCCCTTTTCACCCCCAAAGTTTATTAGTAGTTACAATCTAAAGTGGTACATCAAGAGACCTAGCCTTATCTAAAGATTCACCTCATTCCCTAGGCTACACACAAGCCTAGAGGTGATTTCATTGTGCCACTTAGATGAAGAGAGATTTTAATCTCCTTAAATAGTGAAAATACAAGTTAAAATAGTTTCTAGCATGCCTGATGGGACTCTTTTTCCAAGATTTAGAAGATTTTTGGTGTTGTCCTTCATCACATCAACCTTTAGAGGCATCTATTCAAGCATCAATAATGAATCTAAAGATATATCAACTGGTCAAGTAGCCCAAGTTATCCTTTGAAGATTGTTATCAATGTATTTATTTGTTTTATTGGTTTTAATGAAGTTTCATGGATGACTTTAGTGTTGATTTTTGCTCTATACAAGTTGGTGAGACAATATGAGATTGTGCCATTCCCTATCAATATGAGCAAGTTATTAACCAACCCTATCATTAAGTGTATCAGCCCTAATAAAATTTTTGTTATCCTTAATATGATTATATCTAGACCATACATGATTCTTACCAGTCCTATAGTCATCCTTCTCAATGTCTTGTTCTTAGTCAACCTAGTCACTTCTCAATTCAACCCATTTCCACCTTGAAACAAACTCTTTTGCGGTGTGAGAAGTATATGCTAGATCTCAATACTCAAAGGGGATGTGGTCAAAATATTTATATTCATTCCATCCATCAAGTGAGAAATTCATTAGAGATAGTTAAGAGAGAGTGGAAACCTATTGAAATAACCAATTGGCAAAGGCTTACAAATGAGATGCTAGATGTGAATGGTTTGATTGCATCCTTGGAAGATAACTAAAGCATTCATGAGAGGTAGCCTTAAAAAGTCTATCAACCTTTATATCTACCTCCTAAATTTTATTATCAACCATATTTTTCCTTTTCATGATCCAAATATATCCTATCAAAGTCATCCTTTTCCCAATCATCTAGAGGAGATAATTGAAAAGAGAAACCTTGTGTTTGAAGCTAATATTGATAGGCAGATTGAATTGGTTAATATGAATATGAAGTAGTCCATGTTGGCATTAAAACAAGTGGATTTCAAGCCCTCATTTACCTCTCAGCATGCATTCCAACCACCTCAAAAAGAGACTCATAATCCCAATGACTTAAGTTGAAACAAGATAGTGGAGCCATGGGGAAAGAAATAGGAGAAAAGTCTTGAAAAAGAATACAAAATTTAGAATACTCTTGATCTTATAAAAAATCTTCCCATACTTCCTCAAGAAAAGTATTATAATCATAATATCCTAAGCTATATCAAGATAGTAGAGTTATGGAAAAAGAGGGAAGATAGAAGCATTGTCAAAGAGTGTGAAGTGGAGAATGGAGTTGATCCTTTGCAAGTCCCTACCACCCTTCCTCAAGAATATTCTTGTGTTCCATGGTAACCATCATGTATTACATGTGCTAATGATGATTCCTATGACCTTCAAGAAAATCTTTTCCAAGAGAACCTAGCCAAGTAAATAGAGGAGTTAGAAGCAAAGATGAAATTGCTAAGTCAAGGTGTGATGGAAGGTTTAGAACCAAAGGAAGATCCTATGTCTAAACACATCCCATCTCCACTTCCTCAAGAGCTTCCCAAAGAGCCTCTTACTTTTCATTCTCAATCTGATTTTGAGCCCTCTGCCCCACCTCCACCAAATAGTTCTTTCATTCCTCATCCCATCACCCTTTGACTTGATGGACCTATGGTATAAGAACCTAAAGAAGAGTATCTAATTTAATAAAATTAAAAACTCTTACTTGAAGAGAATGTAGCTCCTTGGCAACCTCATTGGGCTAGGTCACTAGATTTCAAGATGCCTAGTCTTAGAATCACCATGAAGGAAGTTGAAGATCTTATAACCCTTGACAAACAAAATCATATTATAACAACTGAGGTTTGATTTGAAATCCCTCAAGAGGTCTTAAGTGATAAATAAGAAGTAGGTTATTATGTTGAATTTCCTTATTTGGTTGATAATGAAGAATGCTTTCTTTGTGGCAAAGAGGAAATCTTAGAAGAAGAGCTTTTATTGATAAGAGCAAGTGAAGATGAACAAGCTCAATTCATAGATGATCAAGAAGACCTCATGAGTGATTATAAGGAAGAGATTACCATAGGGACTCCCCTTAGTGAATAAAAGGAAAACTCACAAGATATTTCCTCCATATTTGAGGGGATGTGTATCCATGAGGAGTATACCCAAGATTTGAAGAAAGAGATGCTTGAAGAAGACTTCATATCTAATCATGAGGTTATGGATGACCACTTGAAGCATTAAGAGGTAGTGGTATTAGATGATAAAGAGGAAAAGGATGATTGACAACTACAAGTGGAGCTCTTTTAAGAGCTCGAAGAGCTTTGCCAAGTTGAAGGTAAAGTATATGAAAACATGAATAAATAATCTTCCTTAGAGGACAATGACCAATATTGAGAAGAATCTGCAAATCTCCTTGATGAGATATAATAATTTGTATCTAATAGGATGCCCAATCTTGTTGAGAGCACTATGGGAGATAAGAAGGTATGCCTTGTTGAATCACCACTTATTGATATAATTGAAGGATAATATGAGAAAGTTGAGTCTAATTTTAAATAATAAGAATTCATCCCCATAGCTGATTTATTTGGAGCTTCATGGTTCCCATTGAATATCTTGCCAATGAAATTGGAAATTTTTTTAAAAGAGTTGGAGGCATCAATGCTAGAGACCAAAAGGCTACATGTCTCACCAAATCATCCATATCATAAAGAAAGAAGATTTTAAAAATTTCCCTTTGATCCAGGAGGAAGGTATGATTATGTTTTTAGTTGTATATAATATGTTGTTCTCTATTTCCCCTAAGTGCCTTTAGTACATGTGTGTGTGTGTGTGTTTGTTTTTCTTATTGTGTGTGTCCTTTGATATATGTGGTTGAGGTAGTCATTAGTAGTATTTATCTTACTCAATTTTTAGTCAATGGTCAAAGGTATCCTTGTTTGCCTTAGACTTTAGATGACTCTTAATACAAATGGACTAATAAGGCTAATGGTCTAGTTAGTATAGCAAGTATACTACCCCTATGAGTCACCAATTTGTTGACTAAATTTGACTTTTTAGTCAACTTGGGGAACCTATAGATAAAATATTGATTTTATAGGTTTATAGGTGGTGTAATATGAGTTTAATTAAGTTTATTATAGTTTAATTGATGTCAATTAATGTTATATTGGCTTTGGTTAATTAGTTTTTATGTCCATTTATCATTTTTGGGTCATTTTGAGGTCTAAAAGGGTGAATTTAATGATTTTTACGGATTTATTAGGAAATGTGAAGGTTTTAAATTCTTATTTCATTCCCCATGTGTCTTTATAAGTCTTAAGTAACTAAAAAAACTAAAATATGGTAGGTTATGTAGAGGAAAATTCTATTTTTTAGTGAAAAGAGAAGAAAATGGCACTTGTATGGCCTCCTTAAGAAGTTTTCCACTTGGAAAAGGTTTAAATATGACTATTCATCTTTCCCATACTCATTTAAATTATTTTTTTGATCTTTAAGTTCCATTTTGAGGCCCAAAAAATTCTACTCCTTTCTTGTCTTTTTAGACACACTAAAGTGACTTACAAGATTGTACTTGGTATGGATAGCTCAAAATGTTTCAAGACAAATGATATTATGAGATAATATTAAAATTTTATACCTTAATTTTAATGTAATTATTTTTAAAATTTATCAACTATGCTTTATGAATCATTGCTAACAATTTGACTTTGTAAATATGTTAGTTATTTCAAGCACCCTATAGGTTTTGCTTTAATTTGGAGGATTTCATTCAAAAAAAAAATACTAATATTGATTAAATATGATGGTGGATTATTTATATAATTATTAAAATTATTTTTTTAAGTTTTGTGAGGTTTTAATATGCTAATCATCTCAATTTTCAAGAGGGAACACTTTTCTATGCAAAAGGTAGTTTTCCACCATTCTAAAGATGTTCATGCTTAGATGGTGAATTTATGGGATTATTTTTGTTTAATTTCTATGTTTTAAAGGATCAATTTTTTCTATTTGTACCTTTTAATCTCATTCTTCAAGGTAATTCTCTATGAGAGTGTAGTTATGAGCACTATATAGTCAACTTTTGCTCACTGTCTACTTGCAACCATGGTGAAATACATGCATAAAGCATATAAAACATGTTCACAAGGGTGAGTTGAAGGTTTTGAGGTCTTGGTGTATCTTTTATAACCATGAAGTGGTTATTAAATCCTTAAATTTATGTAAGAAGGAGGGACTATGTAGTCATATGAAAGAAAATGTAGGTAGGCAGACATTAATGGGCATCTACAAGTGTCCTCTTAGGTAATTTCATGATAGAAATGAGTTTAGACTGAGATATATCCTTGAACATGAAATGAGTCAATTTTTTAATGCTTAAAAGTGTTTTAATAATCATTTAAATATGTAGATAATGCTCACTACCTATCATCCTATACCATTGATTGTATGCATGATTTAGCTCACTTACAGGGGTTTAACAAAGAGAAGAGGTATTGTGTATATGTGTAAAAACCAATAATAAATCCCTTATTTGAGTTATAACATGAGAAAATGATCATAACATACATTCCAAGTATACTAGACCACTAAACAGGTTGAAAACTATGTTCAAGTGTGATGATTGTAAGTTTAGGGATGAAATCCCCAAACTGAGCAAATAGAGGTCCATGATGTTTTATGAATATCTTATACTTTATTTTCTAAGAGAATTGTAGAATATAGTTATTATAATATTTTATCCCTTGGAATCTATAATTAGTATGAAAGGTTTGAAGATAAAGTGAGCAGTGGAATATGGAAATTGAAAAGCCTAAAACTGCTCATAAAATCACTTATTTTAGTCATTGTTGTCTACAAACTTGATCCTAAAAAGACCTTTTTTTCACCAAGGTTACAATTTAGACATTGCATCTTTTATTAGTGTTTTTTAATGTTTTAAATTATTTTTTTGAGATAATATATCATTAGGAAGAAATGATAAAGTGTGTATACCTTCATATACACATTCTATCTGTATATAGGCATGAGATTCACCTACAGCCAGCCAAAAGGAAAATTTGAGAAAATGTTCCTTCTAGATGAACCTAGTTACATAGGTAACATAGGAAATGGTATGAATATTTAAATCATATAAACCAATAAATTTAGGTTATAACATTATGTTTTTGTCCCATTCACACCTCCAAATATCCCTCATTTAGAAATGAGCACATACAACTGGCTATATATGGACAATGAGCTAAGATCTAGTCCTAAATGAAAATCTAGATCAAGTGTGAAAAGAAAAAGTTAAGACACATATAATACCATGTATATTTTCAATGAGCTTAAATTTATTGTATTTAATACCTATATTACATCTATATACACCTACAGGAGGCTAACAGGTAGGGTCCTAAGGAACATGCCACAATATGGAAGTTAGAGAGACAAGGGGTGTTTAGACCAAGGTATATTCCTATTAAAGATGAATAATATGAACCTAAGTAATTAAAATATATTATAGGATAGGTATATGATATTTTCATCGCTATCTTCAAAGAACTAACTCATGCAAGGCTCACCTACAGGTGACCCCTTCCCAATTAAAAACACAAACAACTAGTCTTGACTGGTATTGAAGGTTTTAAAACCACAAAGTGTGAAGGAAAGTATGGATATGGATGGGATTAATATTTTAAATATAATTTGAGGATTACACATTGTATTTAATTCCTAAATACTATAGATAATACACACAAGAATCTTAAACAAGCCAAATATATTAAAATTGTGCACAGTCTATCTTTCAAAAAGTTTGTATTGGGTCTTTGGTGAGTTGAAGAGGAAAATGATGTAAAATAGGGATAAAAATTTATACACACATTATTATGAGTTAGTAAACCTCCTCAATTAATCAAATTTGTCTTAAGATAGGGTAATGTCCTCTATTTTATCTCAGATAGAGGGCACTCCCTTGGTGCATGAAACTTGTAATCTTGAGAAATAAGGATAAAGGAGTGAACCAAAGGTTAGTTTAAATTTATATAATTTTTATGGAGTTGTAATGGTCATAATAAAACATTAATAACTAGGTAGAGAGGGAGGAATACTAATATAATGGTCTATACTCCTACACTTACAGACAGGTTTGTTAAGCCTTGAAGGGATCTAATACCAAATGGGGGGTTAATCTCCCTTGAAACCTTAGGTAATATTTATAATAATCTATAACATTCTCATAAGTCCAATATATTTGAGTTTCACCTTCCAACTTGTATAGAATGCACCAAGAGAATTAATTTTGGCTTGAGACCATTGTTAGGCCTATGTAATGAAGGAAAATAACTCGACTAGGCAACTTTGGAAGATCACATATCTAATGGGTATTTTCATGGAGGAATAATACTATTAGAGTATTTTAAGGTCCTAAACAACCATTTTGTGAAATTAGTCTAAAACTTGAATGTCCCATTTTTATGAATAATGATTAAGAGGGTAAGACTACTTAAAACCCTTGCAAAACCCTTTGAAGGACCTTATTAGAGATAAAAGATTATAAATATATCCAAATGAAATAATTTTCCTATAAAAAATATTTTATATTGTTAATGACTCAGTCAATCTACTCTCCATGCCTTTTGATTGTATGGACTTGTACAAATGGAGGTAAAAATAGGGTTTTTCTCACCATTTTTTGTGTTTTTTAGGTTGTAGTAGGCTTTAAGAGATTAAAATCACATGTTTGGAAATTTTAAGACTTAATATAACTCTAAATATCATTCTTATGCCTTGAATCATCTCCTAAGTGTCCAAACCAAGTGCTTTAACAAAGCCAATCAAAACTAGCCTATTGGACAAGTGAGTGAGAAGTGTGAAAACTCTAAGGGAAAATGATTTTAAGGTGTATTTGATGTTTATAATACCATGTATGGTCTTTAAAGTTTAATCTAATTCATACCATATATTTTAATGAGAAACTAATCTCATTTTGGAAGCTAAGTGTGTAGGGTACATGGAAGAGTAATTTTTTGGATAGCAGATGATGATTTCTCTTCTCCAGGTGATTTCATAGGACCAATCCTACAAAAAATTAATTAAGATACATGTTTTATGTACTTAAACTTAATTAAAATCATTTTTACTTCTCCTCATTAGTTATAGGACTTTTAAAGAGCTTTGATAATGAAGGCAATTTTTATGAGCCAGTTGATGAGTTTTCTTACCATTTTTTATGAAGTTTGTGACTTTAATTGATACTTTTAGCTCTTAAAATTACATGGTTCATCCCATACCATCTATAAATTCACAATTAACACCTTATATCATAATTAAAAGTGTCCTTGTGACCCTTGGACTTCTCTCTTCTTCTCTTTCTCATCAATTCTATAAGAACTAGCCATTTTGGCATTGTATTGGATGCTCCACCTGAGTATGGTGAAGCCCTGATAAAATGTATAGATTTTTATAAATAATAAAACTTATTATTACCTCTTCCATGACTTTTCTTAGTGTTTTCATTTGTAATGTTTGATTTTGCATAAGTGAAGACTATGGATTCCTTAGCATGTTTTGTCATTTTTTCATTCTATTTACAGTTGGAAAGCTTCTTCTTGTAGGGCATGTGAAGTGTTTTAAGATATTTAAAAGATTGAGTGAGTTATTATTTTCATTATTTACCTCATAGGCCTCTTTCTATTCCTAACTTTTCACATTCATCCATAACCTCACAATGTAACATTGAAGTAAGAAGATGAAGATTGAAGAAGTGTAAGTTTAGTTTGTATTTTAATTTCAAATGTACTATGAATATGGTTGTATGTCATCATTTTATTTGGTATATCAACTCCATTATATTATTTTTATTTTATTTATATTTTTCCCTTTTCACCCCCCAAGTTTATTAGTAGTTATAATCCAAAGTGGTACAACAAGGGAGCTTGACCTATCTAGAGATTCACCTCATTCCTTAGGCTACCCACAAGCCTAGATGTGATTCCATTGTGCCACATGGATGAGGAGAGATTTTAATCTCCTTAAAGGGTTTAAATCCAGCTAACAATAGAAATAAATATTCCATTTATCTTCCTCTAATTCTAATCTGATGATAATCACTTTTCAAATCTATTTTGGAAAATTACCTTGTACTACTTAGACAATCCATTAGATCATCAATTCTAGGAAAAATAAATATATACCTGATTGTGATCTTATTAATATCCCTTTAATCAATACACATTCTCAAAAATCCATCATTTTTGGGTTATAATATTTGTGGAATAGCACAAGGACTCAAGCTCTCCCTGATTAGACCTTTATCTAACAATTTTTGCACCTGGTTCTCATTCTCCTTTGGTGTCATCCTATATGTTTCCTTATTTGTGATATTGAATCCTAGAATAAGGTCTATATGGTGGCTTAAAATCCTTCAACAATATACATAAATTCATTTAACAAATCTAAATTTATATATGTAAATCAATCAAATTTGTAGTGGTAATAACTATCCTAGGCTGAGCAATAAATATATAACTTACCTCTTCCTTTTTGATTTACTATAGGAACTCTTTGACACTTATTAAAAACATCTTAGGACTATCCTCCCTTGTTTCATTCTCATCTTTCAAGGGTATGAGTGTGTGCTTATTTTAATCATTCCTAAAGGTATATGTATTTTTTCTCCCATCATGTATTGCCTTCCTATCAAACTACCAAGGTTTACCCAAAATAACATGGCAAACATCCATTGGAATTACATCACATAGAACCTAATCCTTGTATCTTATGATCTAAAATTACACATTACATTGTTCATTCACAAGACTTGGTGTTATTTATGTAGCCAAGATACTTTGTAAGGAGTAGGATGAGTGGATTTATTAAAGATTAGATTATCCACCATTTCAGATGACACTAAATTATTAGTACTTCCAATATTTATAATGACCTTATAGTACTTAACTTTGGATTTACATATGTTTCTAAATAGTTTCTTCATTTGAGTAGTCTATTTGATCTCCTTGTTGGGCTTAAGAAAAAACCTCTTCATAACCATAGATTATTCAACTTTAGGTGCATATTCTTGAGAAGGTGATCTCACACTCTCACCTTCATTAGCTTAAGCTATGTGATCACTACCTTTACTTTTGGAAGGATTCTCAGGGAAATTATAAATCTATTTTCATATATATTATACTTGAAACACATACCTAAAAATCCTCTTCTTCTACCTCTAGTAAATGGTTTGCTACTTATGAAATAATATCCACCTCTTGTGACTTTTCCTTGGCTTTGTGAGATACTCATTTCTTCATGATGTACTTATAGTTAAATCTTTCCACCATGCTGTCCTCTACTCCTAATAATTTTGCCTCTACCTATTGAATGTTGAGTTTGTTTCATTGATAATTTATCTTCTAATTTGAGGTCATATTAGTATTCCTTTTAAAATTATCTCGGTGTCAAAAGAATAATTTCATCTTGAATTTTGAATCTCAATCTATTTATATATCTAGCCACCTTTTTAGTGTGATCTAGGAATTTGACTCAAGAGAGGATGGTTAGTATGGTGTTAGTTCCAAAATGAAAACAAAATGAAATAAACACACTAATAACATAACATCACTAAGCCTTGACACTAAGGAGATATTAGTTAACAAAATAAAATGATAAATACAACTAAAAATCAAGGAATAAAAATATAATAATTCCTTCACGTTCCTTATATTCTCCAAATGCCATTGTAGTAGTGGCTTACTCAGCTTGTGCTCATGAAGTCCTTGGTAATGGAAGCTTGGCTACCTCCATCTCTCCTTGGCACCTTGTGGATTTGGCTTGGCTTGGCTTGGAATCAATTTGGAATTATAATTTTGCATTATAAATTCCTTTGAATATATTTGGACATACTAACTTTTCACCAAAATAGCTTAAAAATGATGTTGTGAGGCCTCTTATTTATAGATTTTTAGATTTGACCAAAATCAACCTTAGCCATCTATCTCAATATTGAGATGTGTGGTTGAGGATTAATTTAATTTTGAGATTTAAGTTTGTAATTATCCTCATCATGACATTGGAATAAGGGGTAATTAAGAGGTATGGAGGGCGTCATGGAAGGCATTGATGAGGCATGGAGGGCATGAATCCTGATATTTATGACATTAATGGCCTAGGGATGTCTTCCCAAGAAATGAGGTCACTTGATGATCTAGATATTCAATATTCATTTCCAAAAATAATTATTCAACAAGTTTCCATGGAATTATTTATTATTCCTTGATTTGGGTTAATTAGATCTTAAGCATGATTAAGCACTTTGTGCATAAATTACCCAAGTTGATCATAATGCCTTGTTATTGGTCCAAAATTTGACTAGATTGGAATTCAATGTCTATGTCAGATGCATTAGAACTATTATACCATTTAGGATTATACTAACAACAAATAACCAAGGTATGCATCTTGTGTAGAAGATTTGATAGGAAAGAATAATCCAAAGCACCCATGTAAATTTGGTATTTTGACTTGAAATGAACTAATTAAAGTAAGCTAGCCCATAAATTACATTGCCCTATTTAGGGATACCCTAGCCAAAATCAGCACTTGAATATGTCAATTTCTCATCATTTATCATGTTTTAGTGTATTTAATACAAATTATACATTTTGAGTGGAAATTGGCCAAAAGCCTCATTGAGGTTTATTGGAGGCCAGTTTTAGGTGTCTATAATTTACCCCTATTTGGGAAGGCATTATAAGCTATAAACATAGCCATGTCTTCTCAAAGAATGAGAAATCGCATGTATGCCAAAAAGAACATGATGGTCAAATAACAAAGCTTGAAATGGTTTTGGAAGCCTATGATGATGCCCCCTCGAGGGAGTGGCCATCACATTTATTGATGGATAGTCCCTCAAAAAGAAATAAGAAGAAAGGTGGAATTAACCCATGTTGAGATTAATCCAAATGAGAAAATGCTTGCATGAATTGATGTAAAAAGGATTATAATTTACCAAAAAGTGGTTATAATTAGGAATAAAATTAAAAATAATGATTTGCCCATAGGCAGTTATAATCATTAAGAGGACCTAGATTGGCTAAAGATGATTGTGCCCTAGTTAGGGATGATTAGAAAACATAACTCAAGGATATAACCTAAAATATAGATTAAAGATGAGTCGGTGCAAAGTGATGAAAGAGATGAATAGAAGAATAAGATTGATCAATGTGAATATTTAGTTGTACTTTTCAATGAAGAGATGTTCATCCTAATTAACAATGACACAACTAAAATGGCCAATGGGTTAATTTGATCAAGGGTGAGATGGGAGGATCTACCAAGGTGACAAGGAGAAACCTCTATGGCTTCATTGATTGTAGACCTTCTTGAAGATGATTTTTGTTGTAGCATGTAATGGTAGGCTTCATGATAGAACACCATAAAGACTATCCCAAAATATGCATAAGGATTGACTCTCGATAGCTAATAAACACTTGAAAATAATGCACCAATGATGGAAACCATGATGATAATATTGATGTATGAATATGGATAGACTCAAGAATAGTGTGTATACAAAATCACCTAGTGAACACATATAGATTGAGTCAAGGCAACAATGATGAAAGCAAATAAATAGGCAAGTGAACAAATAAATAAACAAAAAAATGAATAAACAAAAAAATAACTTGAAATAAACAAACAAACAAAAATCTTGAAAAAAAAAGCAAAATAAAGCATCCTAACAATGATTATGCCTCAGTAAGGTAGATTGAGGATAACTGACTAGGCTTAGATAGGACAAATATTTTTGGATTTTTTTAAATATTTGATTTTTTTTTTAATTTTTAGGGTATCTTAACTTGTTATAGAATGACAAGATACCTACTCACAAACTGATGAGATCATTTATCCTAGGTTGCTCACAAAACAATGAGAGCATATAGAAAGGGGGATTGAGGTGACCCCAATATGAATTGAGCATGACCCACATAGTCCTAAAATGAGCTTAAGTCATAGTAATTATATCCACACAAAAGGTGAGCTAAAAACAACTAGGTCTCAACAAGTTCTCAAATCTAAAAAATGGCCAGTCATGAAAATAGTGATGGCAAAATGATGCAACAATGCATGATAAACAAATGTTGTCCTTAGTTTGCCCATCAGTAGTTATAACTAGTAGATAATGACATAAGTCAATGATACTAATTTTCCCATAAGTGGTTATAATTAGTATCAAGATTGGTGAAACACTAATTTGCACATATGCAATTATAATTAGGCTCACGTAAACAAGCTTAATAGGATGAAATATATCTTGCCAGATCAACTATCACACTACTTTCATAAACTATCATTGAAACATGAATTGGATTGATTATTGAAACTTGATCAAAATCCTCTCACAAAAGTGCAAGAATAACTAAAGTAGTTAAGATAAAAACAAGATTAGGTAAGATGACTAAAAATAGTCATTGGTCTAGACAGGAATGAAATGATATTATGGTATAGTCTTGCTAAGGATAATGATGGTTTTTGATAGATTGGATAAAATGGTAAGAGGATTGCCCCTAAGTGATGGGGTAAATGGTTGGGTACTTCAACAATGGAAAATGGATATGTAACAATGGCAATGACATGGTACATGTTTTTGTCTTGGGTGTGGTTTTTTATTTTATTATTCTTGGTGATGGGGAGATGCATGTCCTAATAAAAAAATGATACAAATATAATACTTGATTATGTTAATTTATATCCCACACCTCATCTAAATAATTTATATCAAAAATGGCTCATAGATTTGGTGTCAAGAATGCTTTTGTGATCTTCATTGGTCATTGATTCTGATTCCTTCAAATGTTAAAATAAGGTATCTTTGTATCCTCTAGAAAGGAAAGTGTTGACATGGATGGTAAACAAAGACAAATAATGGATGGTAGGTTTGATTTTTAAGTGTAATGTAAGATGATAATGGAAAGTGGAATGGTTGGGAAACAAATGAAGATCATGACTTTTAGTCACATGTAATGTTGTTGATGTCAAATTTGACATAATTTTGGTTATGGTGGGGCCAAATACTTTTTATCTTGAGAGGATCACCATATTTTTCTATTTTTTGATCTCAAGAGTAGCTACCATCTGATTAGGCTATAGATTTGAAGCTATTTTGATTTGATCTTTGATTTTGTCTTCATCAAGTAGTGAAGAATTTTTATGCTTAGCTATTGGTGCCTCAATGAGGTTTTCACCAAGGAATTTGTCGTGCTTGTCTCATAGCACCTTTGAGAAGGTTTCACTAAGGAATGTTGGCTTATAAATTTGATTTCCTTCGAGTGCTACTAAAAATGTTTCACTAAAAGATGTGGAGTTCTAACTTGGATTGTCCCCTAGCACATTCAAAAAGGTTTCACTAGGAGAGTGTTCTTATGCTACATGAATGTTTTCTTGGCATCCTTGCTCTTCTTTAACTACTATGTCACCATGGATGTAGTTTAATAAAATTTGATTCTATCAATCCCAATCAACACTTGTAGGAGATAGAATGTCAATAATATGGCTATTTTGGTTGATGGTAATGGCCTGTGGAATGGTAATGAAATGGGGAGAGGATGCACAATCCTCATAAAAGATACTAAGATAACTTTTATTGAAGATAAATTAATAATCATCAAAAACTATAGAAGTATCATAAATGTATTCAAATTGATCTGTAAGGCATGCATAACTAATGGTGTAACAGTCATGAACATAGTCTATATCTAAATCTGATTCTAGCTCAAGGGACTCTGAATCTGATGTTGAGACTAATGTTGATTCAAATTTTGATTATAATACTAAATGTGATGTCGATCCAAGAATAAAACCTAACTCTAACTCTAATTCTTCATTTGATGGGTACTCTATTACAATGATGTCTTGTTAAATATTTGGTTTTGGATAAGTAATAACTTGTGATGTCATAACGGGCCCCTTAAAAACTAGTTTGTGAAAGTGAGACTCTTCTAAGATGGGAAATAGGTCAAGAGATAACTCCTTAGATACTAGCTTGTAAATAAGAGGCTCTTAAAAAATAACCACATGGTTAAGGTAATGATTTACCTAAAGGTGGTTATAATCATTAAGAAGTGACTCAGTAAAGATTAGCTCATCAATATGAGACTCCTTAAAAATTGGTATAGGATCAATAGACAATTCATCATAGGTTGACATATCACCAATGGTTGACTCAATATAAATATCTCAGATTGGTTGGTTCTCTTGGCCTTGGTTTTCAATGAGTTGGAAAATACTAGTTTTGAACATAGCTTGGTCTCCAAATAATTGGATGGGTTGAGATTTAGATGGGATTGTTACTAGACAAGGAATGACTTATGGTTGGATAATGATATGGCCTTGAGGAGTATGATATCTTGCATGATCCAAAGGATAAAGTCATGAAATGGTAACAATAGGGAATTATGGGGCTTGATTGCTTGCACAAGCTAAAGGACTAGGTCTTAGGATGATGAAGGGGTGTTGCAGGGCTTGATTGCTTGTACAAACCAAAGGATGAGCTCTTGGTATATAAATGGTTAGGAATTATGGAGCTTGGTTTCTCATAAAAACCAAAGGATGAGGTTCTAGTATAGAAATGGTTAGGCACTATGGAGTTTGGTTACTCACATTAGCCAAAGGACTAGGTCTAGGAATGGTAATGGTATTTAATGGATATTATGGAGCTTGATGGCTCATATAATCCAAAGGAGGGTTAGGGGTAGTTGATGATCAGATAGTAGAAGGACATTGTGAAACTTGATTACTTGCATAAGCAAAAGCATCCTAGTCTTCCTCATAAACCATATCATTCTAGTCTTGAGTTGGATCATAAGCTAGTTCTTGACTATGTTCCATGTACTAATTTTTGAAAAGAGGGTATGGATTCATATCCAAAATAACATTATCTATAGCTGGGTCTTCAAAGTCCTCTTCATGATCCTCTTCATACCAATCCAGGTTTTGAGTTAGATCGTGAGTTGGTTCGTGACTTTGTTCCCCACATGGATTATTGTAGGGAGAATAATAAAAATCCTTAGAAAATCTTTCTCTATAGGGGTTTCTAGTGGGATTTTGTGTATCAATTCTATCATAATTTAGACTGTACATGACTCCACCAGAAGTGTAGCTAGACATATCCACATAAATGATGAATGCACCAAAATAAAAAGGCTTGGAGTTCCACAAACTCTAAAAAACTATCTAAAGGACAAATGGTTCAAGCTTGGTCTTAACTTGGTTGAAGGGGTAGAGCTATTTATACAATCTGGTCTAAAAGTGGAGATGTATATCCAAAATGATTTGTGCTAAGACTTGGCATAAAACAATCTAACATCAAATGTCTAATGTCAAATGTCATATGCACAAAAGGTTAAGTGTCTAAATAAAAATTGGCATGTCAAAGGTCTAGGTCAAAGTGTTTCAAACAAGGTCTAAACTAAGAAAAGGAAAAGTTGAGTTGATAAGTCTTTTGTCTAAATGTAGAGTCAAAATCTAGGCTCAAACAAACATGCATGATGTGATTTGATTTAATCTAACAAGTTTTGAAACAACTTTGACATAGACCCATCACACAGAATCAAAAATAAACATTATTAGTTGGCATAAGGCATAAGACAAAAGGCTCTTTGAAGAAAGACTATGTTTTCCCAAATAAAGCCACAAACAATGATAAGAATAGGTACTAAACAAATAAACCATCAATAGTTTTCAGATTTGGGTAATCGATTAACTAAAGTTATGCAACCCAAAAGATAAAGATCTATGTATTAACCCCATGAGTTAAGGCCTTAATAGAAATCAATCAATGTTTGAATCCAAACTTGACAAGGCTAATTGAAAAATCAATGTTAAAAATTAGGATTTGACCAAATAGGCTAGACTAGATTGGATAACATCAAAACATAATACAAAGGTCTAAATGGTATGCATGACATGGTTTGAAACAAATGGTTTTTTCATAAGGTAAACTAGTCTTTAAATAAATTGAGCAGCCTAACGGTGTAAGCATGCTCAAATTATGTGGTCAATGTTATGTTTCAAAGACTCAAAAGGCAAAATGGTTTTAACATGATTTGGGAAGCATAAAAATAACCTCCTTAACTCAAATACATTATTTTGGTATGGCTTATAAATAAACAAATAATTTTTATTATTTAAAACATACCAACTAAAAATGACCAAAATAAACTAAGTATAATCATCCAAATCCTAACAAGGGTATGTCAATGTGGGGTTGACTAAACTAGAAAGATTTTGATCATTCTAGGGGAATCAATTGCACAATGACTTTCACACCAAATAATGCAAAACAAAAGCATGTATTTTGGGTCTATATCACTTGGCTTGTTCCAAAAAGGTCTGGTCATTTTGGCAACCACTGCATCCTATTGTTCACTCAATGTAGTGAGATGTCCAAAATGCCACTACATCATGTATGCAACTCCAAAGGAGCGAAATGAAGTCAATTTTAGGAGGTGAAACCTTGGGTCAAATCTTCCCTAAAGAACTTATGAGAGGTGATGAAGTCCCCCTCATAAGACAAGATGTATAAAAATAAAGAAAGCATGAAAGTAGAAAGACTTTAGGGTCATTTTAAAGGTCACCCAAACTTTAACGAGTTTTTGGGGAGTGATTTACATGACTTTCTTTCTAAGCCTTGGACTAGGATACTTGCAATAGGAATGGTACTTTTCATTCCTAGGGTTCCCTATAGGGGACAAATGGAAGATCATACATGCAACATTCTTCTTTTTACAAAACAAAAATTTGATTAAACAACTATTTTAAATAATAATTAATAAGTGTGTTCAATTTTAGACCCAAAATGAAATATTTGGTGGTATTCATTTGACCCCTTAGTCTTAGTTGCAAAATTTGAAAACATTCACAAAAAACATCTAAATTCTTTGTTAAACATCAAAATAAGGTTCCTAATTAATTTTTAAGCATGCAAATGTGATTCAAACATGTTTTGAACAAATATATAGCTTGGTCTTACAGCAAAATTGTTAGCATTTCCTTTAGCTTTGAGGCTATTTTTAGCTTAAAATAATGAACATTGAAAAAGTATCTCTCAAGTCTGTGTTTTTAGAAAAACACAATGACTGACATTAGTTATTACCACTGACATTGGTTATTCTGGATAATCAAGATCTAACTAATCATGGTTTTGCTAACTGACGTCAGTTACTATGTAAAATTTTGGCAAACAAAAATAGAAAAATAAAATTAGAAAATCAATTTACAAGAGTTTCAAAGGCTCAAATAAATATTTTAGAGTTGTAAAATGGTCTTCTTTATGTGTAGGATGAATCTAGTCCCACTAGGCATGCCATTATGTGATCTAGGAATTTGACTCAAGAGAGGATGGTTTGTATGATGTTAGTTCCAAAATGAAAACAAAATGAAATAAACACACTAATAGCATAACATATCTAGGCCTAGATAGTAGGGAGAGCTTATTTAACAAAATCAAATGATAAACACAACTAAAAAGCAAGAAATGAAAACATAATAATTCCTTTACCTTCCTTGGATGTTCCAAATGCCTTTTTAGTGGTGGCTTGCTCGGCTTATGCCCATGAAGTCCTTGGAAATAGAAGCTTGGCTACCTCCATCTCTCCTTGGCACCTTGTGGCTTTGGCTTGGATTAGATTGGAATTAATTTGGAATTATAAATTTGCATTATCAAGTCCTTCAAATATATTTGAGTGTAATAACTTTGCACTAAAATAGCTTAGAAATGATGTTGTGAGGCCTCCTATTTATAGAATTTTGGATTTGACTAGAATCAACCTCAAGCATCCATCTCAATATTGAGATGTGTGGTTAAAGATTAATTCAATTTTTTGAATTAAGTTTGTAATTATCCTCATCATGAAATTATAAGAAGGGGAAATTATAATGCATGGAGGGCATCTGGAAGGCATTGATGAGGCATGGAGGGCATGAATCCTGATATTTGTGGCATTTATGGCCTAGGGATGTCTTTTCAAGAAATGAGGTCACTTGATGATGCAAATGTTTAATATTCATTTCCAAAAATAAGTATTCAACAAGTTTCCATGGAATTTTTTATTATTTCTTGATTTGGGTTAATTAGATTTTAAGCATGATTAAGCACTTTGTGCATAAATTACCCAAATTGATCAGAATGCCTTGTTATTGGTCCAAAATTTGACTGGATTGGAATTGGAAGTCCATGTCAGATGCATTGTAACCATTATCCCATTTAGGATTCTATTAAAAAAAAAACCAAGGTACATATCTTGTGTAGAATATTTGATAGGAAAGAGTAATCCAGAGCACCTAGGTGCAAATTTGGTATTTTGATTCAAAATAAACTGATCAAAGTTAGCTAGCCCATAAATTACATTGACCCATTTAGGGATACCCTAGCCAAAATCAACACTTGAATATGTCAATTTATCATAATTTATCATGTTTTAGTGTTTTTAAGCTAAATTGTACACTTTGGGTGGAAATTGGCCAACACCCTAATTGGGGGTTATTGGTGGCTAGTTTTAGGTTTCTACATTTAGCATCTTCTTCAATGTAACTTACTCTAATAGTTATCCTATAAAATTCTTATGTGTAATTTTTATCTATAATATTATTTTGCCTTATATTTTGAGGTCTCTTGAAGATATATATTTTTTAATATATTGTAATGAACTTGATTTTCAGCTTGGTCATCATCTTATCCCAATTCTTGATCTTGGATTTTACTCTTCCCCTTCTTTCATCTTATACTCTATCCCACTAGAGGGATGCATGTCCTTTCAATATAATAAATACAAACTTCATATTTTAATCATCATATTCTATGAATTCATACTCAAAATACTTATCCATGACATTGATCTAATCAACTATCTCTTCTACATTAAGTATACCTTCATACATATGTACCTCTAACTTGGGTTTAGAACTGACCCCCATGATTACTCTAATCAATAATTCTTCTACTCTCTCTTATGATTCCTATGGTTCTACCCATTATTATTGATTCCTCTCTTCCTCTTCTCTATCCCTAAGATCTCCCATGTTGACTCCTCTTCTATAAGCAAGCTCTATGGCCTACAAACTTGCTTGAATATTCCTCATCTCCTCAAGCAACACTACGTGAGTAGGATACCTCCTTTGACCTCTACCTCATGCTCTAATTTCCATCATTACAAGCTTCTATCTCATCTTGTCAATCAAATACAATTATCCTTTAAATTTTGTTACAAATAATACTATGCTTTGATACCACAAATGGTGCAATATAATATCTAAGGTTTGTAATTTTATTTTTAGACTATTTTCTTTCTTTGATAGACTTATAACCTTTCTTAAGCTTTGTGGTACTATGAATGATTGAAATAAGACTTAGAGTAACATAAAGTGAATTTATATATTAATTCACATGTTATACTACCTATAACATAGGTTACATATCCTTTTTTCACTTAGAATGGTCAATAAAACTCAAAAAACTATAGTTAAGCCCTGTTTAGGCCTAATTCTAGTCTACAGACACTCAGTCACTTATAAATAAAATTTTAAGAATATTAAAAACTATGAACCATTTTTATCCTCTATCATCTGTCTACAAAATTTTAAAGGATTTGGATCAATATTTTGTGAGATAAGTGATTTTTTGTGTCTTAAACCCTATTTTTCTTTGACAACCTATTCATTTGTCCTCATAACTTGACTTGAAGAACTCAAAAAATAATCTAAATACTTTAGTAACAATATTATGACACACACACACATATATATACAAATTTTTGATGGTTCATTTTCTCAAAATCCCACTTTTAGTCTCTTAAACATTGATTTCGGGTTTAAAGTCCTACAAATAACATGAGAGCTCTAATTTGGGCACATTTTGAAATTGAATGATTATTAAAAGGGTTTAACACTTGGATAAATACCACTATATATGCCTCCTATTATACTAATTGAAGTTTCTTATAAATATTCAAATAAACAAATAATTAACACCCTTTTTTGACTGAAACTCTGTATTTTAGCCTATAGAACCTTTTTTTAAATCTTATTATCATAGGAGAACCATGATAATTATTTAAAAAGTCAAGATAAAAATTAATATCATTTATATACACTTTGAAGGGTCTAATTTATTCTCATCAACACAAATAAATTATCTTCTTTATTCAAAAAAATTCAAATCATACATAATCATGTAGGATACTATCACCAATAGTAGCTCCAAAAGCTTGAAAAAATAACCCTTATCCTCATACTATTTATTTCTTGAGCTATAATTTATATGGTTCTAGGTCTAAAAATCATAACTCAACTTAGAACATGCTTGATTTGACTTACATTCTACACTCAACCATCTTAAATGAAATTTATGAAAATTACAAACTAAATTAAGGATTAAAAACACTTAAAACATGAATCTATACCTTAGATACTCCTAACTACAAGATCAATACTCTTGAAACATACCAAATACTTAAAATCTTTTAATAGTAAATTCAAATTTTTGAAATTCTCATTTTGGTGGGAAAGTTAGAAACCCCTAAAAATAATTTCAAAATGATAATGAATCCCAAATAATGATTATTATTGATCACACACAACCTCATATACCTCTTAAATACCAAAACAAACATAATAGGAATACCTATAATATGAACCTACATCACTATCACACTTTTATATCATCTTGGATACATAACTATGGATCAAATTCTTACTAATAAAATCATTAAGTGATTCAATGGTCACATTCAGGGCTCTATTGGCGAGATTGTACAACCACTACATATTGATATAACACATGTGGCAACTAAGTTTATAGTAAAACCCAATGCAATTGTCTTCAATATGTTAATGGGACATCTTTGGATTAAATAGGTTCACATATTTACTTCACTAATTCATAGATGTTTGAAATATATTTATGATAATTAGGTCATCACAATTCATGGTATTCAATAATAATATCCCTTATAGCATAAATTTATTGTTCATACATAGTAGATTGTAGTTGAATAACATAAAATGGTTAAACCTACTCAGAATGTTTAGAATCAAGTGTTCAACTTTTGAAGGATACATATCCTTGAAAAGTCATTCAATCAATGTTTTGTCATAGATTATATAGATCTAATCTTTACTCTAGAACGTCCTAGATTGATATTGTTAGGAAAATTAGTGTTTACATTATTATTGGTGATTTACCACATGGTAAATAATATTTACAGTTATGTTTTTATGTAGTTTAGTTAGTCATATATAATTAGTTAGAGTTATATTATTTTTTAACAATAATATATCACTTATAGGTTTTATATGGTTGGAAAAAACCCTTGGAATATGGTAGAGATATTGGAGGAGATATGATCTCCATAAATATAGAAATATATTTACTATATATTTTTAATATCCTAGTTGGTTTATATATGGTGTGTGATATTCATAGAGTGAAAAATAAAATAACAATATCAGTGTGTGTTCATATATTATCCTTACGTGTATGACTCCATTATTCATTGCATGAGTTGAAAAACTATGTAATATCATTAGATTATTAATAGTGGTATTGGAGTAGTTATGCAATTCCAAATATTATAAGGGGATTATCAACTCATCGCTATGGTTTCCCTAATTGATGAGAAAATATTTGGTTTGAAACACTTCTAGTATAGATTGATTTTCTAGTGTATAAATTTAAAAGAGTAAAGTAGTGTTTTTATATTTTTTAGAAATCGTGTGACTTGCCACTAATCATCATTGTTCTACCCAAAAGTGGCATCTTAAAAATAAAATTATATCTAGAATAATAATAGTATATACCACCTAAGTGAAGGTGTTTAGATAATAAGGAGGAATTGAATTTCTATTCATTCTTATTAACAATCCTATGTGCCTATCCACTATTGATTAATATTTGATTGTGGTGTCACCCAACTACTTCCTTATGGATGCATTAGGATCATAAATTTAAACTCTTTATCTTATAAAGATAATTCCACTCATACCATGATTGATAGAAATATTTATTAGGAATAATCATAGATTGATCAATTAAGGATCATTCATACACTTATACAACGTTCCATTCAAATCAAGAACAATGCAATTATCTAAAATAACTACCATGTATTACTTGTAGCTCTTAAGGAAAAAATAAACTCATCGCTAAATAAACCCATTTCCTCATTTGAGTTCTTACTTACCTCAAGGATGTGTTCCCATACTCCTATAACTTCCATGCATCTACTTTCATGTGGATCTATAGTTGATCCATGGATTGTGGACTGTGAGTGTGTTTGAATGCCCTGTCACATACCTTGTTTATGATCCTTTATACATTCTAAGATATTTAGAACTCTTTGTCACAAAATAACATTTCCAAATTGTTCTTAGTATACATCTAAAGGTTCCTTATTCATTTATTATTCTATAAAATTATCATTAGTTCTTTAAGCTCTAAGGGAGATACATACACAGGCCTGTACATTTCTTTATCACTGTCTAGACCAAAATTCTATAAATGAAATCATTTTTTGCATAACATTACCATGAGAATAAAACATCATTCTTATTAACCAAAAACATATAATTAAAATCAAATTTCTCAATATTACATGATCAATGATCAATGGCTTCCTAAAGCCTTATTATACATCTTCATACTTCTGCTTATCCTTACATCCAAATCTTTTCTCTCTCCTTTACTCTTACATTCTTACATGCTTTGATCTCCTAGATATTATCTCTATCTCTCCTCTCTCTAAAAGATATCCTCCCTCTCTATCTCTCCTCTCCTTCTTACAAGATGATTTGAAACATTATACTTATAACACTCTTAATGAATAAACTCCTCTCTCTCCTACGCCCATCTTGGGATCTAAAATAGACAAAGAAGATTTTAAATCTAACCAACATGATATATAGAGAAGATTGTCTAACAAACATTATATGGCTGAAATATGTCAACCATCCTCCTTATTTTCTTTGTATGCCAAGATTGGCTTCCAACATGTGAGATTCTTTTTACCTACTTTCACCCTTTCACTTTTGACAATTACTTTTACTCCTCCAAGGTGAAGATTTGGAACCTTATTAAAACAAAATTTTGGAGGGAAAAACAAGAATTTGAATTAAAATTAAAATCCAAACATGATTTGAGATTTGCATGCTTGATGATCTTAACTTGTCTATGTCTTCCATGAGGATATTTGATGATGCTCCTACATCAAATTGGCTCATATTTGTGTTGTATTTAACATAAACATTTTTTAATCAAATCCATGCTTACATCAAGAACTCATACTTTTTAGATGTTAAATCTATGCACAATAGTAGAGAATAACTCATTATCTAAGCTTTAAAATTAATTATAGATCTTTTACCTTTGAATTTATTGATGAGAGCTGTATATTAAAAGTTATACATTGTAGATTGCTTCAATGACTAGTGGTTTGATATGGTATCTTTGTTTACCATCCTCAAAACTAATAACCAACACTATATCGACTTCTAATTTTCATAAACTATGGTGAATGATTCACCATCTTAAAATTCAGTGAGCCATTGAAAAGAACCTCAAATGTTTACAAACCAAGTCAAAACTCACTCATCTCACTGGGAGTCAAGCCCATGGTTTGATTTAATTGGTTGGTTAAAATTTTGAAGGTTTATATCAAATAGTTTCAATTTAGGTGATTCATTTTAGTTTATAGTTATTTATAGGTTTATATTACATTTTCATAGTTCATTTAATCTTGATTTGGGGAATTTTTAAAAAAACTAAGTATTATTGTCAAAATTCCAAAAATGATTTATTTTATAATCAATCATCTTTGACTATATTAGAAATTGATTTTAATTTTTTTTATTGTCATTCTTATTGTACTATCATATTAATTTCTCATGATGTGTAAATTGGTTGAGGACTATGTTGATTCAAATAGTAGGGTGATATTTCATAGAGATTTGATATTGTCAAATGTCAAAGTCTAGTGTCATTTTTTGTCAAAAAAGTGTATTGAGTCATATTGTTAAGAGTCAAATAATTTTTTTATATGGATTCATTTTCAGTCAAAATGAACATTCAACAATTTTCACATTGTGGGAGGAAGTTATGTAAATAAATATAATGTGGAAACTATTGATCCTCAAAGTAAAATCAATTGAGTAAGTAAAGACATGAAGGAGGTCAGAGGTAATAGAGGAAAGAAGCTTTATATGCCTCTTATTAGCCACTAACAATGGGGCCACTTATGATTTAGTGGCATTATTTTTTAGTTGTTTTGTGTGGTAGATGAATTTACTTTTTTAGTGTGTTTTATAATAATAAAAAAGGTTCATTCCTATTAATTTTTATATGTGACTATTCATAATGTAGTACCCTAATTTAAACATGTATTGGAAAAATAAAATCAAAAAAGACAAGCAACATCATGATAGTTGTATAGGTTGAATAGTAAGATGTGTTCCTATTCATACCTAGGTTTATGGTAAACCTATGTAAAACCATTTGTGTAAGGTTGTTGGTGAACTTGTAAAACTTTTTGTGTAAGGTTATTGGTGAACCTATAAAATCATTTAATTAGGGTTATTTATGAACCTATAAAACCATTTGTCTAAGGTTATTGGTTAGCCTTCAAAACCAATTGTATAAGGTATTTAGTGGAAGCCTAAAAAACTATCTCTATATATGTGTGGAGGATGAATAGAAGCATGGGTGTTTATTCATACCTAAGTGGTTATTGTATCCATCCATGAAATACACTAAGAGAATATAACATGTTTGCAATCCCAATGTTGTATATTTGTATGCAAAATCCTGATGCATCACATATGTGTTGCAATATCATGAGCGAACATAGGTGACAAATATTTAGAAGAAGTATGATTTTTTTTGGGATACCATGTAAACACTAAGGGGGTAATGTTAGAAAAATTAGCGTTCACATTATTATTGGTGGTTTACCATATGGTAAATAGTACTTATAGTTATGTTGTTATGTAGGTTAGTTAGTTGTATATAATTATTTAGAGGTATATTATTGTGTAACAATAACATATTATTTATAGGTTTTATATGATTTGGATAAATCATTGGGATAAAATAGAGATATTAGAGGATATATGTTCTCCATATATATAAAAATGTCTTTCCCATATATTTTTAATATCCTAGATCATTTATATATAATTTTTATTATTCATAGAGTGAAAAATATAATAATAATATTAGTGTGTGTTCAAATATTATCCCTATGTGTATGAATCCATTATTCATTACATTATTTGAAACACTACAAGTATCATTATATTTTAAAAATATATTACAAGGTGTATACATATAAAATTTCTCACTTATACTAATTCCATCATTATTAGCATCCTTACATCACATACCAACTTTACCTTTCATCGCATATCAATTAATCACTTATTAATACCACTTATCACCCTCTTATAACATTAATTAACATCCTAACACATCCTCATAATATTTATGAATTTAAAATTCACCTCCCAACTACCATTAATAACCCCCACTAATCTCTCCTACAAACAACCCTTATAATCCACCAACTAACCTCATTTACTAATCTTAATGACATATAGACTTTTCTAATTTACCTAGAGCCCCACAGTAATATTCTAGTCATTATTTTCAATTACATTTCAATTCCTATTCTAAATTTTAACTAATACTGATGGAGGTACACACCACTAAGAGGGGGCTAAATCAGAGGTTTAACAATATTACAATCCAATTCCTAACTCTTCAAGCTACTTAAACAATCATATCAATATGCAAGATAGATGAATCAAAGAAAAAGCATGAAGGAAACCATAACATAAACATTTATGTGGGAAACCCTCATGGGGGAGAAAACCCACTCTCAAGTATACAAAACAATGGAATATAGTCTTATATGATGATTACAGACAAGAGACTTTAGTGAAGCACCCACTTCACAAAGAGTACCAACCCCTAAAGATGACAATCACCAACTTGCTTAAGATGTTAAGGACAAACATAACACATATCAACTGAACAACTCTTGAAATCTTATTGGTTCTCAATTTAATATAAAATCCCTAAAATAACACCCTTTTATAATTATGTAACTCCATACAAGTCACCAATCACCAAGCTATCTCTTCAACACAAGCAAATAACTCCTCAAATCTTTTGCTTATATTCAAATATGCCCTTATAAATATGATAAAAATAATCAATTGAATCAGAAAATTATGCTAATCCTAATGAAAATTTTCTTTTATCAATCTCATACAAACATTAGTCATCAAGACCCCCAATGACCTTCGCATAAGGTCTTCAAAAATCAATACACACTTGTTTGTCTAACTTCATTCCCTCTCTCCCAAAAGGTATAAATCACCTTATATATATACCATTCAATATTATGGTTGGTAATATCACTTTAGATTATATTATAAATAATTATTCATGTCCCTCAATGTCAGCCATGATTCTTTACACAAGCTTTCTATACCATACCATGAACTCATCTCACAAACACCTCACAAATGAAGCATAGCCCCACTTGTGTGACTATATTTGAATAAATAAAGACTATTAAAATATTCAAAATTACTATATAATATCTTGAAGAGATCCTCAATACTATCCAATCATTATAAACACTTGATCTAACCATCTACCCTGCAAACAAACTCAATCATCCAAAATAGGTTCCTTTTGCTAGCAAAACCATCATGGTCAACTATGAGTCAACCATTAAATCAAATCCAAGTGACTAAAAAAAATAATAATCTTATGGATAAAGGAAATACATCCCCTAAATAACCTTCAAGAGATCGAACCCATTCTTATTCACTAATTAGGCCTTACAATTCCTCTTTTCACTCTAATCACTCTTTCTCACTTAAGACACCATTTCCTTCATATTGACTAGTCAACCTTAACCTTCTAGAACATTGACACAAAAAGATTAATCTCACTAAAAAATTTATGGATATTTTTTACAATTATTGAGATTGAAGAATCAACCATTAGATCATCTGGTCATTCACAAGAATCTTACTAAAAACAAGAATATTGTTAACAACCCATTTTTTATGGGACCCACACACTATCAAGAGACCAAAAATACTTTCTCATATACCTGAATGATTACTATACAGCCTATAATAATTTTATTTTATCACTCAATCTATTTTGAGCCCAAAACATCAAGATATTCTCTATCAGGTCTAAGACTAGGGTTTTTGAACATAAAAACTTGCTTAGCTTCTTAACGATCATTCATAAAGGATAGAACCGTAATATATGAAATAATAGTTGAATAATATTTATTAATTACCCTCCAAAACATATCCAAAAGGATTATCTACCCATGCATACCCTGCATGTGCTAACAAACATAAGAAAATCCTTCTCTAGCTCACTAGACACCTTTCTAGCACCTCTTGAAGCTTCTAAACCAAATTTGTGATTTTATAGCTCAAAATCTGACCTAAAACCTCATCAACATGTTTTAAAAACTTTAATAACTATATATCATGTATAAACAAGCTTCACCAACCTATAAACACCCTTTGACCCTTCACAAGGCCTCACAAGCCTATCTAGGCCAACTAGGCCAATGGCCAAACTGCCTTGTAAACCACTAGCCATCTCTTAAAAACCATAAAAATAACCTCGTAGAATATTATACATGTATAAAGTTCATATGAAAATCATAATAAGCTCCTCATCATGTCACATAATCCATACTACTTAAAACCTTATAGGTAATCATGCATGATCAAGCCTATAAGACATAAATTGAACTACATACCACATGAAGGCCATATGAAGGAAAACCTTGAGCATATAAAACATCAAAAATAATTCAAAAATAATAATAATAAGATCCATTTATCCATACAACATCCACTTAGGACACCTATGCACATCCTTGCAAGTATCACATTGTACTAAGCACACTATGCCACCATGCTCCATTTTACTAACATCACAGACCATTTTGTCATTGATAATGCCTAAAAAACATCAATGAAAACATATATCATAAATATCACAATAATCTCCCCATTTTTCATTGATGACAACATACCAAATTTTTCTCCCCCTTTGCTAAAATAACAAAAAGGGCTCATAATGATGAAGCAGAGAATCTAAATGTTTTCAAAGCCAACATCATGTAAGACTCACCTTTTGAATATACTAAGGAAATATCCCCCTATTATATATAAACTAAATCACTCCCTGAATACCATCAAATAACTTCCCAATCATGAAAAATCCTTATATTGGTTTGCAAGCTATAAAGATCCTCAGACCTGTCATCAATTTATAAGGCACCATATCCCCCCTCAAACCTTGATCTATTTTAAAGGTCACCCATTTATCTAAATGATCTGGACAACAATTTAGATGACAATTTGGGTGATGAGTCCACCCCAATTGATGGCAGAACTTTTGGGAGCCATAACTTTTGCACCATAGCTCCAACTGACTCACCATTTGAACCATTGGAAATCTAATAATGATGGGAATGTAGTGAGATGGAATGAGCTTTAATAAATGAATTTTGACCCCCTAAAACCCAATGGAAGTGCCCCAAATTTCAATTTTAGTAGTGTAGTCTATAAATAGTAAGTTTCTAAAAATAGTAATTCCTCGAGTTTTGTATTATTGTAAATCATTGATGTTGAACCAAATCATCTCCCTCGAGATTGGTGACCTTCCACATCCTCCCCACAAATTAAAAACATTTATAAATGAATATGTAACCCAAAATGGAAATTAGACATCTCTTCTCAGAGATAAGCATATGTTTGGGTCTGCAAATTTGATCAATAAAACATCTCTTATTAGAGATAGCATTATTTGAATTGTTTTGTTCTTGTTTCTTGAATTATCTTTCAACCAAATATTTTGAGTTTTGGATCACTAAATAACCAATTCATACCTATATAATCTCCAAGAACTAATACCATCAACTCAAATATCAATATGAGTAACAAAGCACCATGCAAGCTCACTTACCATCATTCACAAGGCACTATATAGAATATCATAAGCAATATAAGCATATCACCATACATTTATCACACTTATAATAGTCCAAAATTCTCAACTAGAACTAAAAATTCTAACCTTATTTGAAAAGATATCACAAAATTGTTTAATTTCTCCACTAGACCTACTTAGACCCCTTATAGCCTTATCTGGCCACTGCAGATATCATATCTTTTTTCCCTAATCACTTCAAGTCATGAAAATTCATATTTAAATACCACTAAAATTTCCCCTTAGGAATTACAATAATGAGCCTCCAAATCATCCTTCTTAGCATACTTCCTTTTTTAGCCTACTAGCCAATTAGGCCTCCTAGTGAACTAAAAATTGAATAAAATGAAATATACTCACTATATACCACTGTAAAAGTTGATTCAGATACAAATTAATCCCATTCAACTACTTTTGAAGCTTTCAATCTCTAACTCCAAATTTTGACCACTTTTCCAAACATGCCCAAATCACTAGGCTTTCAAAGCAATAGTTGGTAAAAAGTCAACCTTGGTTAATGTAGACACCTAAGATAGATAACACACTTAGAGACCATCAAAACTCACTTCCATTCCAAATTTCAGTCCTCCACACCTTTGGGAACCATGACTTCTTTTATGCCACCAAACACTTGTTCTGAGAAGAGAAGCTAGTGACTACTCAAAATGCTCCACCTAGCACAAAATCATTCATCCACCTATGAGACCACCTAGAAAATGTCTTAAACACATGTTCAGACCTTATTGAGCAAAAATTACTTCATGAAACATATTCATTCTTCAAGTGACCCTTAAAACTAAGCATTTTAGGCAAATAGAGTCATCATCTACAACATGCACCTTGACCAAATGATCAAAATCACACATGGGATACCCTTATTTGACATGAAAAAACCAACTTTAATCACTCATTATCTACCTTATATCAACCTTAAAACACTATATGAGCTATCTTGGCACTTTCTAGGCAGTCATCACTACCAAAAATGGTCAACTCAAACTTTTGACCATAAAAAACATATCTAAGCTCATCAATACCTTAGAACACCTAGGAATGAATCATGAAAATATTTCTCAATACCTCATACAAACCACTTATTCCTTCTCCTTCAAATCACCACTCAATCAATGCATCAAAATTTGATAAAAAAGACACTTTAGGACCAGGAGACCTAAACATACATCTTGAACAAACGATCTTGCTTCTTCACCTATAGGAGTCTCTTATGAAGCATAGATAGAGACCTTCAATACCTCAATACTATTATAGAATAGTGTTAATATTGGAGTGTCCCACATCTTCTCATATTCTTCTTCCTCTGTGGTCAATACAGTCCTATTCTTCTTCTTTTTCTACTTTAACTTGCATGTGACTACCTCTTCTATCTTTGAAATTTTCTCTTCCTCTCTCAAAAATGAATAGGTAGAAAATGAAGATGCAATAATGTCTTGATATATATTATCAATTGAATTAACCTTTTCAAGGTCTATCAATGATTGATCTATATAGGAAGTATCATCATCTATAGGTACATAATGATCCATACATATCTTAATGTTATCTTTGTCTTCCTTCTTCAACTTATCATTTTTTTTATCTCTTCATTGAAAATATGAGTAGATAATGAAAATTGTTCAGTAAAAGGACTCTCCATCTTTGAAAATACATAATCCTGATCTGTAGACATATCAAATGTTACTTTCTTTTCTTCCTTTGGCATGTATAAGACTTTTTTTTCCTTTCTTTAAAACTTAGAGCCCGATTGATCTTGTCTTGATTAAGAACCTCCTTTTTCTTACAAAATTTAGCAATATGATTAAATCACTTGCAATTAAAACATATAATACTTCTTTGATAATGACAAAATTTGGCTAAGTGACCAATCCTTTGACAATTAAAACATGGTAAATTCTTAGGAGTAGATTCACTTTGCTTTATCTTCTTTGGACAACGATTGGCTAAATGTCCTATCTCCAAACATTTGAAGCATTTTATCTCATTCATAGAATTAGGCATATTGATTTTCTTAGCCTTCATCTTTCAATCATTAGCCTTATGACCAAAATCATGACAAATATGATAGTATCTATTAAATTTCAAATGCTTTATGGCATTAGGTTGTCTTACCTTATTGGAGTTAACACCCTTAGCTTGGATATTGATTTTTACAAGTTTATCTTTCTCCTCTTCAATACTTTCCTCCTTTTATTGATATACTATTAATGGATTATAAATGAAACCCAAGCCTATTATATCACTTGAATAATTTTGATTCATCAACACATTGTCAAGATCATTTTTGCCCTTTTCATACTTGGAAAAATATTTAGCTTTATTCAAAGCTTTCTTTAATTCATCATTCAAAAACTTTTTTTCTATAATCAACTTAGAAAATTCTTCTTCCTTACCTTTTAGGCTTGAGGATATAGATTCCAATTTGTAATTTAAGAACATGATTGCTCTTGCCTAATCCTTGTTATCTTTAGTTATCTTAGCCCCAAAAATATTGAATTGAACTTCATAGTCTTTCAAATTGGCCTTCAAACCTTTACATAAATTTCTTTCAATTTTCAAATCTTCAAGAGTAATTTTTAGTTCACTCTTATAATTTGGAATGTCTTCCTCATCTTCTTCATCTAATCCACTCAAATTTCATTTAATTTGATATGAACAATCACCTTCATCATCTGATTTGATTTCCATGAAAAGGACTTTATCATCATCCTCTGATTCATTTTTATTATTATTTTTATTATTATTATTATTATTATTATTATTATTATTATTATTATTATTATTATTATTATTATTATTATTATTATTATTATTATTATTATTATTATTATTATTATTATTATTATTATTAGATTGAATATCATGCCTACTTTTGAGTCACTATAATCCATTTTTGTGCATAGACTCATTTTGTCCTTATAGATCTTATTTTTGTTATCAAACTTCCTAAATTATCTCTTATTTATGTCAAACCTAAAATCTTTCTTACCTTCTGCTTGGTCCTCATCCACATCTTTATTATGCTTGTGAGGACATTTGTTTGTAAAATGACCTACTTCACCATAGTTGAAGCACTTAAAAGGAAGATTACCTTTGTACTTACCTAATATAATCTTCAATTTTCTTGAAAATAAAGTAATTAAATCATAATCAAATATATCATTTAACATAGTATTTTTTCCATGAGATCCCTTAATTTGTATATTCTTTTCTTTAGGTTTGTTCTCTACCTTGAAAGCAACATCCTTCTTAGGGGGCTTGTATTCATTTATCCTCATCTCATAAGCAGTGAGAGATCCATAAAGTACATCTATATTCATTAGTGTAAGATCATGATTTTCCTCAATTGTAGATACCTTAGAGTAAAACCTATAAGATAGAGAACTTAATACCTTTTTAACAAAAACATCTTCTTTAATATCTTCTCCAAGACTTTTGATCATATTGACCACATCATCCACTCTATTCAATAAGGATGCCATAGACTCTTCCTCCATTTTGAGACTCTCAAACTATCTTCTAAGAGTTTTTAATTTTTCTAGCTTAACTTTTGAGTCTCCTTCATATATTATCTTCAAATTAGTCTACATCTCCTTAGCTATTTGATAGTCAATGACCTTTGAAAACTCAGTCTCTGATAGACCATTGGAAATAGAATCCATAACCTTTGAATTATTTTCAAATAGTTTCTTATCAACAACAATAGTAGGAACAACATAGCCATCAACAAAATTCTACCAAACAAATCCTAGAGCCATAATAAAATTCTACATTCTTAAACTCCAAAAGGCATAGTTAGAACCCTTAAACAATTGAGATATTTGGAAGAGAAACCACCTTGCATTCCTTAAACCATTGTACCTTAGAATCACCTTTATAGATATTAAGCCATAAAATAACTTTCTCTAATACCAATTTATGGAGATACACACCACTAAGGAGGGGGTGAATTAGTGGTTTAACAATATTATAATCCAATTCCTAACTCTTCAAGCTAATTAACCAATCATATCAATATGCAATATAGATGAATCAAAGAACAAGCATGAATGAAACCATAACATAAAAATTTATGTGGGAAACCCTCATGAGGGAGAAAAACCACTCTCAAATTTACAAAATAATGGAATATTGTCTTATATGATGATTACAAACAAGAGACTTCAGTGAAGCACCCACTTCACAAGGATCACCAACCCTTAAAGATGACAAGCACCAACTTGCCTAAGATGTTGAGTACCAACACAACACCTATTAAATTAAAAACTCTTTAACTTTGATTAATTATTAATATAATAGAGAAACCATACAATAAAAACCTTCTCCAAGTTTTTAACTCCACACAAGTCACCAATCACCAAGCTATCTCTTTAACACAAGCAAATAACTCCTCAAATATTTTGCTTATATTCAATTATTCCCTTATAAATATGATAAAAATAATCAATATAATAAAAAAATAATACTGATTATAATGACATTTTTCTCTACTCAATCCCATAAAAACATTAGTCATCAAGACCCCCAACAACCTTCTCATAAGGTCTTCAAAAATCAATACACACTTGCTTGTCTAACTTCATTCCTTCTTTCCCAAAAGGCACAAATCACCTTGTCTATATACCATTCACTAGTATGGTCAAACATATCATTTTAGAGTATCTTAGAAAGAATTATTTATGTCCCCCAAGGTTGGTCATGATTCTCTACACAAGCTTTCTATACCATACCATGAACTCATCTCACAAACACCTCACAAATGAAACATAGCCCCACTTGTGTGACTATATTTGACTAAATAAAGATTAGTCAAATATTTAAAATTAATAAATAATATATTAAAGAGATCCTTAATACTCTTCAATCATCATGAACACTTAATCTAACCATCTTCCCTATAAACAAACTTGATCATCCAAAATAGGTTCCTTTTGCTAGCAAAACCATCATAGTCAACTATGAATCAACCATTAAATCAACTCCAAGTGACTAAGAAAAATAAAAATATTATGTATAAAGGTAATAAATCCCATAAATCACCTTCAAGATCTCAAACCCATTCCTATTCACTGATTAGGCCTTCCAATTCCTCTTTTCTCTTTGATCACTCTTTCTCACTTAAGACACCATTTCATTCATATCGACTAGTCAACCTTAATCTTATATAAATTTGACATATAAAGATTAATATCACTAAAAAAATTTATGGATATTTGGTACAAGTCCTAAGCTTCAACAATAAACCATTAGATCATCTAGTCATTAACAAAAATCTTCCTAAAAAATAAGAATATAGTTAACAACCCATTTTTTATGGGACCGACACACTATCAAGAAACCAAAAATACTTTATAAAAAACCTAAATGTGTCTTATATAACCTATAATCATCATATTTTATCACCCAATACATTATAATCCTAAACCATCGATATCTTCTCTATTGGGTCTAAGACTGGGGTTTTTACACACAAAAACCTACTTAGCTTCTTAACGATCATTCATAAAGGATATTACCTTAGTATATGAAATAATTCTTGGATAATATTATTAACGACCCTAAAAAAACATCTCAAAAAGTCTTATTTTCCCATGCATACCCTTCATGTGCTAACAAAAATAAGAAATTTCTTCTTGAGCTCACTAGACACCTTTCTAACACCTCTTGAAGCTTTTAAACCAAATTTATAACTTTGTAGCTCAAAAACTTAGAATTAATAAACATTATTTAAAAAAATTTACTTACCATATCTCATGAAAAAACAAGATTCACCAACCTATAAACACCCTTTGACCCTTTACAAGGCCTCACAAGCCTACTTAGGCCAAATAGGCCAATGGCCAAACTACCTTATAGACCAATAGCCATCTCTTGAAAACCATAAAAATAACCTATTATCACCTTATAAATTTATAAAATACATATTAAAATCATATTGATATCCTCATCATGTCACACAAGCCATAGTGTGAAAAACCTTATAGGTAATCATGCATGATCAAGCCTACAAGACATAAACTGACCTACATACCACATGAAGGCCATATGAAGGAAAACCTTGATCATATAAAACATCAATAGAAAATAAAAAATAATCATACCAAGATCCATTCATCCATACAACATCCACCTAGGACACCTATGCAGATCCTTGCAAGTATCACATTGTACTAAGCACATTATGCCACCATTCTCCATTTTACTAACATCATAGACCACTTTGTCATTACTAAGGCCTCTCAGACATCAATGACAACACTTTTTTCAATATCCAAAAAATACACAAATAAATAATGGTATTCCACAAATAAAACCAACATAGAGTTATCACACTCCAAAATGGGTTCTAAAGACACATATATTTTATAATGTTATGCAACATACATAGTTTATTATAGATTATCATGATAGTGACACTGGTTCATATCTCTTTATATTTTAATTTTAGATCAATTCATTCACAAAAAAATGATACTTTTCATTCATGATAGTTCATCCTTCCCATGTTTGATATAATACATATTGATTTTGAGGAGCTTGTGGGAGTCATTGGTTAGTATGTTCCTTTTTTAGTTTTCTATATTAAAAAAATATATAATTTAAAAATTAGGACATTCTCATGCTATGTGTAATTCATTTTCATCACTTTATTTGTATGTAATATATTTTTCTATCATTTTATATATAAAATGATTCACAAGTATACATGTGTGAGTTTCGTAACACATAGGTTATCATTACTAAATAAAATTCTAGGTGGTTATATTATCTCAGACCTAGAAGCTTAATAGATAAAAAAATGCTCTATCTTATATAGTTATGTAATACACTCTTATCTAATTCTATCATACTTGTCCCAATAAATACAAGCTCTACTTTCTTATATCTAAACCAGTCACGGGACTTCTAAAAATTGTTTACATCATAACAAGTTTAATAGGGGCATCCTTTTACTAATTTTTTAAATTATATTTCTATCATTATTTTTCATACTCATGTTCAATACATTGTAAAAAATATAACATTTTTTCTCACTTGCATTCTCTTAGAGTGGGGCCATAATCAAGGATTAGTCTAAATATGATTAAATGCATGAATAAAACCCTGTATGGAGTAGTAAAATCCAAAAAAAAACTCAAAAGGAATAATATTGAATTCACAATAAATAAATTATATTAACAACATTTACTCATTATCCATAAAAGTTTTAAGAATGTAAATTATGTAGGTGAAATATAAACATGTCCTTACATCCTCATGAATGTGGGATTATCTTTCATAATGACATTTATTAAACACCTAAGTGACACTTAATCAATCTAACTAAAAATATGTATTAAAAACCATTAAATGAAATAAAAACCTAAACTAACACCCCCATTAAGTTTATCTTAGACTGGTAGTAGAATTAGGTCCCAAAATCAAATCCTAGTAAGGTACCAAAGTACAAAAAAATTCCCCTTAGAGGAGGATTTTAGAGCTGCCCAAATCTCAAAGAGCTCTCAAATGATTATAATTTCTCTTAGTGAAGGGTTTGTTGAATATGTTAAAAATTTACTCCATTATTTATATATAGCAGAGATCAAAGACTTACTCATGGATGAGGTCCTAAATTAAATGCATGTGAGTCTTGATATGCTTGGTCCATTGATGAAGGAGTTGATTCCTATAGATCTGGATTGTTTTTTGGTTGTCATAGTACATGACTATTGGTTGTCAAAACTAGATGTCAAAATTAGTGAGAATAACCTAAACCTAAATACCCTTAATTATAACATTAATATCTCCTATGTATTCTACCTATGTAAAATATAAAGCAATAACAATATTATTCTTACTTGACCAACTAATTAGACATGAACCAAGGGAGAAACTATAGCCTAAACTAGACTTATGATTTTTAATATCATTAGACCAATAGGAATATGTATAAATAATTATGTTAACATCAATTCTTGATCCATAGTGAATCCCAAAATTTAGTACCCTAAATATAGTGGAAAATCTACTTAGCTTCTTTCTAGTGTAGCTCATGTAGTTCTTGCATGAGTCAAGAGACCATTATGAAATTTTAGGTTTAGTGTGTGTAAGGTAGATGATATTTCCAACAAGTTGTTGATACAAGGTAGTACTAACCAAAGGAGATGGACAATTAGCCTCAAGCTTCACATTATATATAAATGTAGATGGATCTGGCTTACAATCAACCATGTTAAATTATGAAAGTAAATCAAGAGTATATTTAGATTATGAAATAGTGATCATAGAGTCAAAATAATAAATTTAAATCTCAAAGAAGTAATGCAATAAGCCAAAGTTAGTCATTGATAACCTTACAAACAAACAAAAATTCATTATTGTAATAATGGATAAATAAATCCTTATGATCAATAGGTCATCCATATAGAGAACCAAAATCAAGAATGAATCATTGAGCTACAATATGTAGATATTCAAATTAGAATGGAATTAGGTAAACCCAAATAAAATAATAAATGAGTCCATCTTGGCATACCAAGTTAGAGGAGCTTGATTGAGACCATATATAGATTTCTAAAATTTTAAAACTAAGGAGGAATCTTCCACAAATCTTTTTAGTTGCTCCATGTATGTTTCCTCTTAGAGGTCATCATGAAAAAAGTCACTCTTCACATACATATAATAAAAATCCTAATGATGTGTTATAATAATGGTGAGAGTGAGTATGATTGAGTTCATTTTGGCAATTAGGATGAAAATTTTGGTATAGTTAATGCTAGGTACTTGAGAAAAATTATTTACTACTAAATTTTCTTTAGACTTATCTAAGGACCCATTTTCTATTAATTATGTTCAGTAGATCCACCTACATAGAACAATTTTTCTTACCTTAGGAAGAGGGACTGAATTCCAAGTTTTATTTCAAAACAAGGAACCATATTCCTCTTCTATATTAGTATCCCACATAGGAGTGATTTAAGCCTCATGAAATGACTATGTATTGGAATCAAATGCAATGAAATAATGTGGGGCATTTTAGAATTGTGAATAGGTTCACCTCTAATCTGATGGATCTCCAACCCATTGGCCAACACTTTGTAGTGTCTACCTTGATTAAATAGGACTAGTGCTAAAAAAATTAGGAGGAGATTCTTCATCCATTAAATATATTATGGGAGGAGGAGGTTGATCTTGATCATTACTCTCATCATTAGAACTAGAATAACAATTTGAATCATAAATAAATTGCTTGGACAGATCTGAATCATTAGAAATGACATAAAATCCCAATGCATCTAAGGAAGATGAGAGGTGTCGAATGTGGATTTTGAATAAAACTCTTGAAAATGAACCCTCCTCTTAATGAATAACTCATGAGTGGTGGGATGGAGAAGCCTATATCACTTAACACCCTCAAGATATCTAATGAAGACGTAATGCTGACTCTGAAGTTCCATTGCCTTACATTTATTCTTAGGAATGTGGGCCATAGCAGAGATATAAATACTTGGAAGTGATTTAATTTGGGATTCCAAACACTGCAAGATTGAAAAGGAATGACTCCCTTCAATGATTTATGATTAACTCAGTTTTGGATATAACAAGCATAGTTGATGGGCTTAGCCCAATACTAAGGTGCAACAAACTTAGAGTGTATATAGTTGTCCATTTCCTTCAAGGACCTATTATTGTGATATATAACAATATTATACTAAGGACTATATAGAATTGTATATTGTAATTCAATTCCTTTTAAAGTGTAGAATTGTTTAAAATGTTTAATAAAATACTCACCACCATTATCTATGCATAAAATCTTGATGGCCTTACCTGACTATTTTTCTAAAGGCACCTTGAAGCCTTGAAAATGATCAAAGACCTCAGATTTATGCTTAATAAATTCATCAATTAAAGCATGTATTTAGTCATGTTGAATGAAGGAGATGGAAATGGTCCATAAATATCACTATGAACTAAATCCAATATTTTTTTAAATCTCCAAGATTTGCCTTTGTCGTATTCCTCTTTAAGATGCTTACCAAGTATGAAACCTTAGAATATGCCATAAAAAACTTAATATGTGGCATCCCTAAAACCATATCATGATGATTGGGTTGCTTCATATATAGATATTTAATATGGCTAAATCACTCATGATAAAATTTACTCACCCCATCTAAAAGAGTGAAAATTATAGTAGAGGATTGATTAGGAGAAAAATGTGAGAAAGTTTATGATCATGTCTATTTATATGATTTATAAAAATGTAACTGTGAAGTCACTATTTGCTTTTGTAATAACCATTAAATTAGGTGTGAACTCATCTCTCTTGCCCAAACTAATGTGAGTGATCTGATAAATAGATAGGATATTAGTCAATAAAGAGGTAATAAATAAAACATCATGAAATGTCCCTTAATTTTTAACAAATACTTTCCCACTAACTTATATATAAATATCATCACCCACCAATATGGAAGGCATAGAATAAGGCTCTAGGGATGAGAACATTTCCTATGATGAATCCATGTGGTGTGAGGCACTAGAATTAATTAGCCATGTGGAAGGTTGGGATGCAACTATAAAAAGTGTTTTTACCTTTCTATTTTATTTGGCCTTAGAATACTCCTATGTTGATGAAATCTAATTGGATAAATTAACATTGATATATGCTTCTCAAGTATCTTAGTTTCTCAATCTACTTCTTCATTTACTTATATTCATCATGCCTAGATTTCTTACAATAGGCACATGTGAGTCACTCTTTCTTGGGTTTCCCATCTAAAGAGGAGGAATCTTTTGATGATTTATATTTAGCATCAAATTTTTTACCCTTTTTTTAGTTTGGGTCCTTTTTCTATTTCTTCTCCTTGCTACTTGAAGCCTTCTATTTTTCATGACTCACAATTAAGGCATGTGATTTAGATGACTTCAGTGTACCCATTTGAATGATATTATCTTCTTCCTTAGTCAAGTCATCATCAAAATAACCCAATGATAGCATGGTACATGTAGCTCCAAAGCCACACTTTGTGGCATGGAAAGTAGAAATAAATACAAAATAATCAAATCCTAATTTGATAAGATTGGAAAGAATTAATTGATTATCCTTTTTGTCAATGTTTCATAGTTTTAACTATAACTTGAGTGATTTTATCTTTGTGAATAAGTCACATATCATATCAAAATCATGTGGGCTCAAAATTATGAGCCCATTCTCTAATTCATGACTCCTCATTATGTCTTACTTCCCAAATCATTTTTCAATGTCGTCCAAACTCTCAAACTAATGAGCTCATTCTCCAAATCATGACCCCTCATTATGTCCTTCTTCCCAAAGAGTTTTCCAATGTGATCTAGACTTTATTATGAGGGGTTATATATTTAATATAAAACAAGTTAGGAGACATAGACAAGCATATAAGATTGTAGGCTTCATCACTTCTGTTAAACTAATTCACTATCTCTACATCAAGTATTTGTTCTTTTACTATACCCATCATGATTCAATGTAAGAATTTTCTCCTAAAGAGGATTTTCACTTTGTATTTCCACTCATGATAGTTTAATAGTGTAGGAATCAAAACTAAACTCTAATCCATGGTGTAAAAAGGAAGTATGTGTTAAACTACATATGTTGAAAGACTAGAAATGTATAACCCTTTGAATATATATAGGTTTAATTTGAAAAATCATGAGAATATTATTAACGTGATGAGATAAAAAATATTTATGCCTAAAAAGGAGTTTTCAACTGAAATTTATGAAAATTTGAATGTTCTTTCTCATAAAAAATAATGTTATCCACTTTGCATAATTTTTTTGTGTGAAAATAGTTTGGCCCAACTCTTTGAGGAAAATTTAATCCCCATTAGGTTGGTTGTGACCAAGGGATACTAACACATGTGACCAAAGGATAAGTACTAGGATGAGTGCCCCCATTGATGATGTCACTTTACAATATGATGTGATTAGTAGAGTGAGGTCACTCTAAAATTACCTCTAATTTTACCAATGAATAGTGCCACTTGGAACTAATTTAAATTTGATGGTTGGATGGATGCCATTAATGAGTGAGTAAAAGTGTATATAAGGCAAGTGTTCATATATTTGGATAACATAAAAATAATCATGGTGAGGTGTGGCATACAGGTGTAGTCAGGCATGATGAGAAGATGCAGGTGAACATGAATAGAAAACATGTGAGGCCAAGGCACTTGGGCAAGCATGATAACATGGGAATGCTTGGCATGTAGATCTAATAGATCACATTCATGGGTTCACATGTGTAGAGGATGCATAGATGATAATATGGAATCAAAACTATGGTAGATGCAGAGGGTATGCATTCACAGTCATTTAAGTATGGAGGACATTAGGGCACTGGCATGCTAGTGCAAATGTATTAAACATTAGTCACATTAACATGACTAGTATATACATGTAGGTGTGGGTCACATAAACATGGATTTCAGATATGCATCGGTATAGAAGCTAAAGAACTAGAGGAAATTTTCTAAGTCCAAGTTTTTTTATAAAAATCATCGAACTAGCAGAAATGTCATGAAAGCAACAAGGAAAACATAAAATCTTAAAAAATATTTATAGTTTCCTTTAAAAAAAAAGGCCCACTTCATATTTTGGAAAATTAAAACAAATCCAAAAACCTTTTTTATATTGAAGACTTCAGTAGTATGGATATGCATGAACACTAAGAAAAATACCTAGCTAAAAATGGTTGTCATGACTCTATAAGTCATTTTTACAACCATTTATAGGGTTTTGGCACCCTCTAAATCTAATGACACTATCTATTTTTCATTTAGAGACCTTGGAAATATAGATATATAGATATTTTATATAAACCCTACCAAACCCTTGAAATCTAAAATCAATAAAAAACACCTGAACAAGCTAGAATGCTAGATCTCACAATAGGAACAATGGCATTCAAATACTAGAAAAGACTATAATACCATGTCAGATTGGGTCATAATAAAGGATTGGTCTAGGTAATATTGAATACATAAATAAACCCCATGAAATACAAAAATAAACTCAAAAGGAAGAAGCTTGTCTTCATAATAAATAAATTTTATTAGCAACATTTACTCATTAGCTATAAAGCTTTAGGAAGGTACATTATATAGGTGAAAGATAAACATATCCTCACATCCTAATGAATGTGGGATTATCTTTCACAATGATATTTATTAAACACCTAAGTGATACCTAAGAAAAATAACTAAATATGTGTAGGGAAAAACCTTTATACGGATTAAAACCCTACACTAACACATTCACATTGTTATTTTACTATATGATTGAGTTGGTGAATAAATTGATGTTATAAATTACCTATGTTGATTAACTACACTTATTCATGCATGAACATGTTCTTTTTTGGATATTTAAGCCTATTATATGCTTATAGGTGTTTTAGTGAATCTTAAACATGTCCCTTATATGTGTCCCCTTGGAATTCTTGATTATTTAAGTGCTTTTACATGTGTTTCTTGTGTAAGTGGCATGCCCATGAATATTATTTAGTTTTTGATGCCATGATGAAAATCATGCATTTTTAAAGTTTTTTAATGCCATGACAAATATCATGAATCCTCTACATGTTTTTCTATATCAATTTTTGGTACTCAATATATGATGATTATTCATTATGTTTCTCTTTTATAGCATCTATCTATACATGAAACTATGTATGATTAGTTACACATGCATATTATGTTACTATATTTCTAAGTTTATCTATGATGATTCCATGATCTATAATGTTACCATTACTACTAAGATTTAAATATTTTTCATAAAATTATTTCATATAACTTCTTATTTTTAGTTAATTTATTATGCAAGTTTCATAAGTGACTTCAAAATAAGGGGCATACATAGTAGATTATCTTAGAAACTAAGCTAAAAAAACCCAGTACACAAATAGGAAAATGCAATATTTACTTAGTTGTTCATAATTTACTCTCATAATTTATTTCCAATTCATTCCAAAAAAATAGTTCTCCATTTGGACAAGGGTGCAATCTAGATGTGTCAATAACAGAGTGTTGTCCTAGCAGTTAGAAAATAGTATTTCACATAATTTATCAAAATCACATGTAGTTATAGGATATTTTAAAATAGGTATCCAAGATAATTTTAGAATTATACTCAATTTGTCATAAAATTTTGCTTAGAATGGGGGTATAATGTGAAATACGTGTTCTAGGTTATCACATTTTTTCTCAAAAAGTCATTGATATTACTCAGTCTCATTATCATTATGCTCACATATCAGATTGGGACCGTACGATGGCACATGACCACCTCCTTAGTTTTTTCACCAATTTCATAGATGAAATGGAAACTTATGTCATTATCTACATTTTACATACAAAAATTAGATTATACTATATTTTTCACCAATTTTACACTAGAAATTAATCTTATTCCATCTATAATAGTTGATTCACCCTTTTGCACCAATTTTGAAATAGTTTTGCACTAGAATGATCTACTAAAATTTATTCATATATTTTAAGCTAATATACTAATTTGGGTATGAAATTATGGATTCAATAAAACCTTAAGTTAATAATCATACTCACCTATGAATGAGGGTTGGAGTATGCAAAGTCCAATCTAGGCTTGTCAATGAAGAGAAATCTCTAAGGGTCCCACCCTCTACAATCACCAATTTTACACTAGAAAAACACAATGGTTCATGTACTTAAATAAGTGTATTCATTGATTTTTATTTAATCTATAAGTTTATTTTATTTACCTTTTGATTTTCATGTTAATCAAGGATTGATTTGTACATGTGTCATTGTAGGTTTGCATGAAGCATAGTTCCATAAGTGGTTTACATCGAAACCTACTCAACATAAGTAAGCTTAGGTATAGCTCTCTTTCTTTTAATATAGTAATTTATATATATTTTAATTAATATATTAATATGGATGGATATTTATTCATATAAATTAACATTTAATTCTAAAACAATGTATTCATTATCATCCTCTTACATGTACTCATGCCCAATTCCAGTATTATAAGTCATTATTTCCTATTTCTATGTGTATGATCCCTATATTAAGTTATCTAAATACATAATTCTTCCTAATCTTCACTCTAGATAAATTAAACTAGTCTTATTACTAATTCATAGTTCCATCTTAACTACCTCTACTTCTTAAACAAGATTAATCCTTCAAGACTATCCCACCCGTTAGTAGCATCTTAATCTGTTGGTTGCATCCTCTCACCAAATATGGACTATTTGTTCAAATTTAAAATCACTTAACAAGTATTCCCAGATGTTTTTAAATTCCCGTCCAAGTAATTTCCCAAAATTATACTATAAATACACATTTCAAATCATTTTTCACACAAGATGCTTATACATGAAAAAGATATAAAACATCTAACTTCACATTGAGAAAAAAGAACATATTCTTATCAATTCAAATGTCACACAACCCTAGTATCCCTAAGTTAATTTTTTAAAAACCTCAAAGGTCACAAATCATGATTTAATCACTTAATTACACAAAGATTGTACTAGTATATATTTCATTACACTATTATTTCTTATAAACCACCAGATCATGGGATAACTACATGGAGTTTAATACCTCTTCATATTATTGGCATGTAATAAATAATCAACACATGGACTATTGAGGTCAAGGAAAAATTCAACTACTAACCCATTTTTTCATTTTATTCCATTTATTCATCATTATATACCAAGATATGGTTTAAAGTGAAGAAGAAGGTACAAATTGGCTTCTATAGTAGATCATGCATCACAAAATACATACACATGACCAAAAGGTGAGAACACACATACTAATATTTTCATAGAGGGAAAAAACCCTATCATAGGTCTACACTCCCTATGGACTACACTGAAAGTTGTAAATATCTAATTAAAAAGGCATTATCCAAAGATAAATTGAATCTTTATTCCCAAATCTCAATTAGTCAACATAGTCACATAGTCATATCTACAGTCATATACATTGTCATGTATTATCAATTTATAGCTGAGTAATTTGTCAATGCTATTTTCCATTTTAGAATATTTCTAAATTTATCAAGTTTTAAATTAGAAACACTTAATTTATTGAATATTTTGATTTTACGTAGAAGTTTTTTTTATAATTAGGATTTAAGCTCTTTCTTAATTTCCCTAATTTTAATAAAGCACACACTCCAAAGATTCCAAGTCCTTATGATATTTTTTCCTATGTTATTTTTGATTATGCTCATTTTTTAGATCCTATGGCTTAGTTGATAGTTTTTTTCTTTGTGGAGTAGTATAGGGTGATGAAATAGAAGCTAGGAAAAGGTGTGCTTAGTATGTTGCATGTAATGTACCTAGAAGGGTATAATAATATAGGGAATAATCCCATATGCATTAGAATATGGAGTGGACAATGTAAGAAATAATATAATTATAGGGGCATATGATGTTATAGGGCATTGAAGAGTTATTGTAATTGAACTTGGCTCAAAGGAGATAGTCCCCTCTAAGTGGCCGATGATTCAGAGTTGTTCCTTCCACAAAAAGAACACAAATTTAATATATCCAATATTTGCCAGCATTTATCTAATTTTGTATATTGCAACATATGGGTTTCTAACATTGGTATCATAGCACTTTCATGAGCGGCTAAATTTTTTTTCTATGGCAAGAAAAATTTGAGTTGGTGAGGTTTGTAGTTATTTACAATATCATGAATTTGTAGGATTCAATTAATATTATAGTTAGTAGTAGTGAGTTATTATTTTTGAGATATAGTTGTATGCAAGGGTATTCTATATCATCATGGTGAGACTTTGTATGGGGCATCAAACCACATCAAAATAGTGAAGTTGTAAGCTAGATCATAAATTGCATTAATTTTTAGAATTATATACTACAACAATTTTATGTATTATAGTTTGATTTTAGGAAAATATTTTTCCTTGTTTTATGCACCTATTCATCTTGTGTGTACTCTCTATCTAGTTGTATTCAACAAGGGTTTCAATTTCTACATTGAAGGTATTGAATATCTAATCTGAGTAATTTTTGGTTGTATTGAGTTGATTAAATTTTCCTTGGTAGATCTCTTATGAACTTGACTTGGTTTCCTTGAACATAATTTTTAAGATAACCAAGCTCTCCAACCATGCATCCTTCCATTGGGTCATGATCCATAACTTTTCTATTGAGATTGTATTCATGTATTAGATATATTCATACCATATTTAGATTTACTTAGTATTAGCAACCCTCAACATGGATTTTTCATGGCTTTTGGCATAGTTTTGTGTGCATAATCCTAGATCTAGATATATAGGCCCTTTTTTACAATATTTGGTCTAAATGCCCAAGTTATACTGGTAGTAAATCTACAGATATTCATTTTGATTCAGAAATTGTGAGATCTTAAATTGGTTCTTTGAAGATCTCCTCTTAGAAAACTCATGATTCTACTTACACCCTCACATAGGCTTGATCCCACTATAATGGTGACACCATCTCAACCTTCCACTTGATTACCACACTCTCTAGGTTCCCTCCTACTCACTATCCTCACCATTTCCAACACTTCATAGTCCATGACTTTCCTTAACCCAGGATCAATGACTCAACCAATTGCATTGAATAATAGATCTTACCCCTTGATCTCATTTTTCTCCCACAAATCATTAACATCTACCATCCAAGAATATCAATTAGCAATTGAAGAACTCACCAACATAAATATACGCTTCTTTGATTCCTTCTTCCCATATTACTTCATCAATGGTCTTAATGATACAATTCAACTTGAGGTTAAATGTTTACTGCTCACATAATGATGGAATCTGTGGGTTTAGCCAAGCTCATTAAAGACTGCATCAATTAGAAACATCTCTAAACAATGTCCCCTTAGATCTCAAAAACACTATAAAAAGCACCAAAAGTACATGAGCATTCCTCTAATGAGTCCATTCAGGCAACCACCATACTAAAGCAGACCCTAGAATAGCCCAAGTTGACAATCACATATCCCAAACAAGGAATTAAAGCTCCACTTCCTAGAGGAAATAATGTTAAGAGGGATGTACCCTTAGTTGGTTCATAAAGACAACAATTTTATGCACCCCTATTCTAGATTTGAGGTGATCATTGCCAAGCTTCAACTTTCATTGCTCAACTATCACTAATAGATTCTAGTTGTAGTTATTCCACTCATCGATCACATCTACCTCATATTTTAGTGTTTATGTTCACTTTATTATTATACATGATTTTATCACAACACAAACAAAATAAATGGAAGCATAAATAAATGTATGGCAGAGCTTACATTTAGTATTCAACCTATTTTTTGTCTAGCTTTCATTTTTCATATCATGTTTCAAGGGTGAAACATATTTAAGGGGGATGGAATGTAATGTACTTAGAGGGGAATAATAGTATAGGGAATAATCCCACATGCATTAGAATATGGAGTGGGGTAAGTAAGAAATACTATAAGTATAGGGGCATATGATGTTATAGGGCATCAAAGAGTTATTATAATTGATATTGGCTTAAAGGAGGTATCCCCTTCAAAGTATCCCACGATTCATAGTTTCTCCTTCCATAAAAGGAACACACATTTAATATAGCCAATATTTGTCTAATTTTGCATATTGTAGCATATGGGTTTCTAACATTGCACCACTTATATGTTTGAGAGTGGCACCCACATATTTAGTAGTATATTTTGTAGCTATGTTTATTTTTTACATTTTCCAATTGGTATTTTATTGTGTATGGTCCTAAAACTAATTAGCCTACACATGAGGATGGTCAAATTTGGCTATCAATGGACATAGTGGTCTTAATGAACCTTACTAATAGTGGTTTCAGAGTGAATCATTTTTATGTTGGTGGTAGTAGTGTTATGTGTTATTGTGATCTTAATAATAAATATGAGAGTGGATATGATCACTCTCCCTTTAGATAATGTGATTGGATGTTTGATTCATATAGGTTTATATCATCCCAATATTTGTTCCATATATAGAAACATTTGATTCATATATGTGATGATTTTTTATTTTTTACATGTTTTTAACATGCTTATTTTTATGCTTTTATTTTCCACTTTTGAATTTAATTTCATAATTCTATGGTCTTATGTTTTGGTTTGATATGTAATGATAACATATGATGAGAAGTAATAAATATGTTTTAATAAAATGAAACAGGGATGTGATGTACAATAATAATAATAATAATAATAATAATAATAATAATAATAATAATAATAATAATAATAATAATAATAAGAGATTCAAAGATTAGTAAAAATATATATGCATTGAATACCATCTTAATCATGTAGGAGAACTATCAATAATATAATGGCAAGCATATTCATCAAAGAAAAGAATAATTATACATGGTCATGCATAAGTTATCGTATGAGGAGGTGAAGTATCCATATTAGATAGGTCATTATCATAAAATCCCATGCATTGAGATATATCTTTATAATGAATGTTATTATCTATAGGATATATTATGACAAATTTTTACACCCCACTCAATTTATGAAACTAATACTTTTCTGCCATAGAGATGACTAAGTCATAAAGTTTAAAACTGTGTCAAGGACCTAGTCAATTAATAGTATATTTAGATGAATATTTTCAATTACATAAGTTGACTATGATTGGTTTATGAATTCATATTTATATTTTAAGTGGTTTAAAAAATCATAAATATATGAATGAATAGATTATGCATATGTATTTATCACTGATGAATGTTTGTGATCAGTCATTTTGCTTGTCAATTGATTTATGCTCAAATTACAATACAACATTTTTATTGTGAAATAGAGACACTTTATATGGTTTATCAAAATTGGAAGTATTATATGATTGTCATGATGAATTTAGATATATATATTTTTCTTTAATTGAGTATGGATTTATCATAACAATTTTCATATTAGTTTTCAATTTTGATAGCTTGAGCAAATTGTGGTAATCAATTTCATATTTTCATGATAATATGCAACTTGGTTTTGACTCAGATGGAAGATATATTGACTGGTAATAATGGTTTTCCTATTAATACATTTTTAGTTACAAGTATATAAATAGATTGTCATGAATATTTAAACAAATAATGCATCTTATGGTTATTAAATCAAATACATCATTTAATTTTTCATGAACTTCATTTGAAAATTCAACTATGAGCTTTATGTGGATTTATCATTATGATGCATGGATCGGTTTCAAATAATGATTTTTTACAAATATAGTTAACTTTTTTTTTAAATGTTGACATGTTAAGGTTGGATTGACATTTGGATAAATTATTTCTTAAGGCTATCAAAGAATCCTAAATGGTCTAAGTGGTTAATCGCAAGTTATTTATTTTTCTAAAGTTCCTAATTCAAACATTACCATACTAAGTCCTAAAGTAATATGACTAGATTTTTTTATAGCCTAATGTTCAAAGATTAATATGGATTATTGTTTTCAAAGATTAATGTTTATGTCTAAAAACATTAAATTTTTGAAGGGGACAAATTTTGATATCAAAAGATGATGTATTTGAGTTTAATTAGTAATTCGAGACTCATGAATGATATAGTTGGCAAGATTGGTTGGTATTCTCAAGATATATAAACATTGTAATGGCAAGTTGAGTTGGTAATCCATTTGGCTAACCTCATGGTAACTTTGCTGACAAGGTGAGTTAATGTGAAGTATATCGGATGCTTTGAGATCTTGTAATATCATTTAATGGTTTGAATGACTTAATGCTAAGATTACATGCCTCGATTAATGGATATTAGTTAAAGGTTTTTCAAAGGATTTGGTAGTCATTAAGTTTGAGGGCATCGCTAACTTGATTGGTAGAATGCTAATTACTTATATCAATTTGAATGCAGCCAGTAGAAATTAGGATTGTAATCAAGGTAGTTATATGAAGGGACCTAGCTTAAAAATAACTTCATTTTCATTATTTTGGTCATTTTTTGAAGCTTTATTGCTGAAGTGCTACTCTATCAAGTTGGATTATGAAGTTACAGATGGTATTTACAAATACAAAGTTTGAAGAAAGTCCATACAGGTATGCTGTGAATAAAATGAATAAGTTTTGAGAATTTTTTTGAGTTTATTTGATACAATTTTTAGTTACATGGAAAGAAGGGGGTTTATAGTCTACATGTTGATAAGATTTATATAAGCCATGCATTTAAATCTATGTATGTCTATTTTTGGAAAGTTGAATGATGCTTACAGTTTAGTGGTTGAAAATATCACTTCTTTGAAAGAGATGTTGAAATAAATGGCTTTAGTTTTTGATATATTCTCAAAAAAAGATGAGATAAGAATATATGGCTTTACCAGTTTGGTTGAGCATGATATTTGAGAATATTTGAGGCTTTTCTTATTGAATATGCATCCAATTTTGGCTTCCAATGGGTAGTATAGACTGTTATGGTGTTTTAAACATGTCATTTATAATTTCAAATGTCTCATTGAAAATTTGAGTTTTTATAGATGAATTCCTTGTGTTTTGTTTCATTAATATTTTGAAGGTTTTTAATAAATGTATGGTCTATCATAAGAAGTGATATAAAATAAAATGAATATACTCTAATTATTTTAAAATAGTATCATTCAATGGTGGCTTTATTTTCTTTCAAACTATAATTTCATGTATTCATGGCTTTTGAAGAAACAATTCTGCATGTTTATGACATGCAAATTTAGTGCATTTATATTTGTGTGTGAAAACAATTGGGGATTTTCATGGACTTGTACATCTCAATTTAGGATTTCATAAATGATGAAACACTAAAAAACCTATTGGATTTGAATTTTTTCTGAGTATAATAGAAAACTATTGAGATATTTTTATGGATAATTTTATTTTGGCATAGAAGGTAGTTCAAGGTTTATTCAAAGTCTTGAAAATAAAGGAATTAGTTAATATTTTTATTAAAAACTATAACAAGTTATCTTAGTTTTAAAATATGATATAGAATATATATTATAGACATACAGTGTCTTGTTTTGAGTTTCTGTTTAAATGAAATTTGATAGTAACATTTCTTGAAATACATTACTTTATTTCATTGATATTTGGGTTTGATATTTGATGAAATTAGTATATATTCAAAAATATTATATATAAAAGCTTGGTGTGTTCCTAGTCTATCATGGAAAATTTGTTTGGTAACAAAGCATTTTGAAGTTCTAGGTTTATGTTTTGATGTTAGATTTAAACATGTCATAATGATTGGTGATTTGAGAAAAAGTGATAAGTTATTTGATTTAGATAGAATGAATTAGAAAGAATTTATCTATGTTGAATCTCTATATGTGAATGGTTCCTTTTGAAATTTATTTAAAAGAATGCATGTAGAAATTATACATAATATATGTGTATAAGATAATGTCCAGGCAAAAAATAGTAATAAGAGAGTGCTAGAAAAGTATATTTATGAGATATTATCAAAGTTTCATATTGAAATTTTGGGGACAGTATGATGTTGATATTTTCATATGTCATAATGATGTGGTTTTTAGTTGAGAAATACTTTTCAGGAATAGAACTTGTGGAAGTATTGCTTTCAATTATTTGAATTGATTTAGATAATATTCATATAATGAACAAAACATCATGAGGATATGATAGAATATTATAGAAATAAGATTATGAGTATATAATTTTATTTTTTATATGGTTTTTGATGTGATAAAAATGGAATATTCCATTGAGATTTGAAAATGTTAGAATAATTTAGTTTTGTTGTAGTCAATAGATAGTGCAAAGATTATTTTGCTGATATAGGTGTATAGTTTGGTTTCATATTGAATGAATACATGTTAATTTTCTAGTCATGATAATTAATTTTATTTAAATATATTTCAAATACATAGGATGTCAGGATGGGATCAAATTGGATCAAGTAGAAGGAATGATAATAGAGGCTAGGACCAAAATTTAGATAATGTGAATTAATAGAACCTGAATAGACAATTCCCAAGGGGAGTTTTAGGGCTATAATATTTAGCCCTAGGTATGCCAGTAGGGGTGTTAGGATGTGAATCCACTTTGATGCTAATGACCCTAAGTTCTATATTGTATTGAACAATTTTCCCTTCAATCCTACAAATACTAGATTTTATAGAGGATTTCATAGTCATAGATTTGGTGCTGACTCATTCTCTTAGTAGTTCATCTCACCACTTTCAAAATAATCCTCATCAATTACTAGTTTAGTTACCTACCCCAAAGATAATTTAACATCTTAGTGAGCCACATTAGGTTAATAAATCCACTCAGCTTGATATTGAAGTAGCCCATTTCAAGAAATTTGTTAATCTTGCCTTGCCTTGAGTTTCTAATGAGCCCTCATCATCTCAGAGAGATCCTATTTTAGGATGTAAAATATTAAGTTTGAAGGAGCCTATATCAGGTTGAAGAAAATACACTCTTGAAATTTAGCCAACTACTTCAGACAAATGGTCATATAGTCAAAATGTCATAGACACTCTAGTTGAGGTCAGAATTTTGAAGAAGATTAAGTTGGATATTGATGATGATACAAGTGATACTTAGACTAAGTTGGTTCAGTTTTTAGCAACCAAGATGGAATATAATGAATGTGTGAATGAGAAAGAGAAGCCAATTATTGATGTTTTTTTAAATTCTAATGATTTTTGGATGTCATCAAGGTAAACTTTTATTTTCATGATGAACTTCAAGTTGGCAGAACTCTATACTCTCATATTTGATACTTTAGTTTTTAAATTTTGATATTTTGGTGATGATGTTTTGAAGTATAATAGATTTTAATTTTTTGATATATACACCTAAGTAATTTTTGTAAATATGCATTATGGTATTAATATAAACAAGAATTTTATTAAACTTTGATTTATCTATTTATTTAATGATACATGTTATTCTATTTTATTATTAATTAATTAGGATCCCCACCCATTAAGAAGTGCCTGGTTTATATTCAAATACTTGATCCATTAAGAATTTTAAGTCTTAATTAAGCCTAATAACTATCTGTATTAATTATCTTTTAAAAGGTCAATTAGTTAAGGTAAACTAGTAACTAACTAAGTCTGGTTACAACTTCTTTTTCCAACCAAATTTGAAGGATAAAAAGAGATAAAGGATTCATTTAAAGAAGAGAAACAACAAAGATATTGAGGAATTATACATTATGAAGTCAATCATTTATCTCTCTTCTATGCAACTTCTCTAAGATAACATGACTTTTGAAAATAGACCCAATGTTAATTTTTTTGATGGTTAAGTAATTACTTAAGAAATGCATGTATATCTAGTTTTCAATTATCAATTATAATAGATTATTTAAATTTTATCAAGTTTAATATATTTTGAGGATTGATCATTACAGTCTTATGTACAAAATTTGAGTATTCAACCTGAATAATGATAAAAACTTCACTTCTATTTGATTGTAAAATTTGTCTCTTGTGATATTGGAATTTAACTCAAGAGAGGATGGTTAGTATGGTGTTAGTTACAAAATGACAAATAAAATGAAATAAACACACTAATAGCATAACATCTATAGGCATAGACATTAGGGAGAGATTAGTTAATAAAATCAAATGACAAGTACAACTAAAAAGTGAGGAATCAAATACAAGACTTATTTCACCTTCCTTGGATGCTCCAAATACCTTTGTAGTGGTGGCTTTGTTTCACTAAATTTTATCTATTTTAAGTCTAAAGGAAAATAGAAAGAAGGATAGGGATAAGTGATTATAATGAACCTAAATTTGGTTTTTGCACCATATCTAGATGTTTTGATCACTCCTTTTTAGCTAGGGAGGACTACCTACAAGTAAGAAAGCACTACCACAAGATGTTTGTTAGTAGTTAAATGAGTGGGCTGTAAAGCTATGCACTTATTCTAGGAAGTGTGAAACTTATTTAGAAATGATAGTACACTTTTGAGAGATAAAAGAATAATAAACAACTGAAAGAGAGTTAAAGATAGAGTGAAATAAAGATAAGATTACCATTATTAACAACTTGTATTCAGTAGAGAGTGACAAGGTACAGGTGATGTACTCTATTTATATTTTAGAAGTTATCTAGTTAGGTTTTGAAGAGGTTAGGGAACCCACAATAATCGATGTCAGTAGGGGAGTGACTGATATCAATTATACTGCTAAGGTCGGTAGTGAGGTGACTAATGTTAATTAGGCTATCGAGATTGGTAGGGGTAATAATTATATGGGAGCTTACAGAAGGCTTTTTTGGGTCTAAAAAATGGTTTGGACTAGGTCTGAGAGGTTGGGAGAGTTATAAGAAAGAGATTATGGCTTGGGTAAGTCTGGTCAGAGGTTTGGTATGTCAGGTTAAGGGGAAATAAGTGAGGAATCTTTATAACTCCCTCATACGGGTTTGATTAGAAGTACATAAAGCAATACATAGTAGATATAAATAAATAGTAGAATTGATGTTTAAATGAACTACAAGATAAGTGATATACTTAATTATGATTACTAAATGATATATGCTAGATTGATGATTCTTAACAAGGAGTCCAAATCTAAATTCTTGAATAGAGAGAACAAGTAGGTGTTGTTGGTCCTCAAGGGCTCAGTTGTTGATCATGATTGACTTATTCAAGATGATTGTAAGCCAAGATGTCAAAAATAGAATGCCTAAAGCTTAAATTTTCTTAATTTCTATTAACCTAAACTTCAAGTTAGAGTTTGGCTTATATTACTAATGTTAGTGATCTTGCTAATGTCAGTCATGGATTCACCAATGTTGGTAGCCCTAGAATAGGTAAACCTTACTATTTTTGGCCTATTTTATATTATTGTTCATGTCAAGTGTGACACCCATTATGAAATATTAAAAATAAGAAGTTATGAAGGAGTTAGTTGATTAGGAATTTAGTTTGGGAGTAGGAATAAGTCTTGGGTAGTTAGGATGAGGTGACCAGGTCTTGAGGTGACTCATCAAGTGTGAATTAGTCATAGGGTGAGGTGGCTAGGTAAGGTGACAACAAGAGTTTTTAATTAACTTTTTAAGTATTTTAAATTAATTAAATATGTGAGGGGTAAAAGTATGGGTTATGGAGGTTAATTGTTATTATTAAAATGGGCTTAAAGGGGGTTTCAACATAGGGAGTTATGCACATGTGTGTGATGTAATTTTGGTGCTTACATTTTCCCCTTTTTGTCTTGTAATTTTTATTGGCATGTTACAAGACAAAAATAAGAGCTAGATGCTCCAAGTATTAGATGAGGTATCCCCCCTCAAAATGGGAATAGATGAAGGAGAAACCAAAATTAGGTATATGTTTGATAAAAAGATAATTAGGTGAATGGTGGAGAATTGAGTATCACTCTGTATGCATATACTACAATGAGCTATAGTTAACAAATTCAAGAATTGGTAAGGTTAAGGAGGACTTAGATATAAGTAACTAAAGCACTTATTATAAGTGATAGCTAATAGGTCAAAACAATCAAATTTATAGCTCTAATGGTCAATGTGTCATAGGTATCTGAGGTAGGAAGTGCCCTTGGGAAACACAAAAGGGTTGAAGGTGATAGGTTGAGCTTGGTTTCCATACATAACACATAATATACATGCATGTGCATAATATCCAACTATAGTGGAATAAGATAAGTGGTCAAGCCAAGCAATGCAAGGTTGGTGTAAAAGGGTTAATGAGCAAGGAGATATTCATGATCTCCAAGAAAATTCATCATGGGTGAAGATTTAGGTGATCTTCAATGGCATGTGTCATGGTTGGGGGAGATATATGTGATCTCTAGTTACCCCAGTGTATGGGTAAAGTTTGAAAAGTTATATTTGATTGGTGAGGAAAAACATTATAAGAATGGTGTCAATGTTAGTTATATTTACCAATATCAGTAATATAAAGTGCTAACATCGATAATCACAGGGTAATGTTGTTGATGTCGGTAGACATAAGTATCAATGTCAGTAGATTAGGTCAAGAATGCTAACATTAATGGCTGACCAAACTTGACAAAAGGGGGTTTGGTGGCTGACCAAACTCATTTGGAACTTTGTGATTAGAGATAAGAAATAGAGCTTAAGATCAATTTAAGATGGTAGCTCAAGGAGGGGACCCAGTAGGAGGTGCACAACCATAGGAGCCAATAGTGCCAGCTAAGAAGAGATAGAGAGATAAGGTAAGAGTCTCTACTAGTTGGTTTGAAGTTTAATTTTGATAGTTGTAATTTTTAGGCTAATTGAGAGGTGGGGTGTAGAAAATGTTAGTAGAGGGGTAGAAAAAAGGGTGTGGTAGTTATAGGATAAATTATAGGGTTTTGTGGGTAGGTTTTTAGGTGAAATGGGTAAGTTTTGGTTTGGGTCATTTGGCCCTAGGGTTAAACTAGTTGCCAACATCGATGAGGTCTACCAATGTTAGCCAACATGACACCAAGGTTGGTAGTTGCCTACTGACATCGACTGATACTTAGGTTGATAAAGCATTAATGTTAGCATTAATGCTGACATCACTGACTATAGAAAAGTATCAAAATATGAGAAATGGTGAGTTTTGGATTTCCAGTAGAAGTAGTCAACTAGCCCAATGGCTGACCTAGCCTTAGAAGACCTTGTGTCTACTAAGTGCTACCTACATAGCTTAGTTTAGGGCCTCAGGACAATATAGTTCTCCCAAAACCTAGGAAAAAGATCTAAAAAAGTGTGTTTAGGGAAAAAGGTAAGCTGAGATATGTCGAAAGGTCTAGGGATTAAAAGATAGGTCATAGTGTTAAGAATCAATAATATAGGCCATGAGGCCTAGAGTTGTAATAGGTAGGGAGGCCTAGGGTAGAGAGAGAGAGAGAGAGGTAGTGAAGCCTAGGGTAGAGAGAGAGGTAGTAAAGCCTAGGTTAGTTAGTGAGGTGGGTATATGGTTGAGCTAAACTTAGAAGACCTTGTGTTGACTGAGTAATACCTACATAGCCTAGTTTAAGGATTTAAACCAATGTAGTTCTCCTAATGAGATGGGAAAAAGGTGATGATAGAGTATGTTAAAAGGTATGTGACTTGAGTTTTTATATGTATGGATGTAGGCAAGGATGGAGTTGATATTATGAGATCATCTGCTGAGGTTATTAACACACATAAGGAGGGATGCTATTCTAGATGAGTGGGAGAATATGGAAGCCATGGGGTTAGGATTAGTGAGACAGTAATATCAAATTACCCAAGATGTGTCTCTGATGATAGTATTGATTGAGAGGTGGGATCACACCACCAACACCTTATATCTATCGATTAAAGAGTTGACAGTAATGTAGGAGGATGTGTATGGGATTTTATGGCTACCACTCTAGGGTAAGGATATTTTCAAATGCTTGAGAGAATAACATGATATACACATGGTTGCTTTATATGGAGAGCATGTCAGTGAGGTGACGTAAAAATTTATGAGTTTCACGTATGAGCCAATCTATATGGCTAATGAAGAATAACATCATTTAAACATATTGATGATGATTAAGATTAAGGTGTATGCATTACCAAATGTAGATGATGGGAGATTTCCAATTAAATTGACAAGTGTGCTTGCATAGATGGTTGAATAGTGGACCATTTTTTCTTGGGGTTTATTATTTTTGATGCAGTTATACAGAGAGCTATAGGGTTTAAGGCTATGATGATAATATAGTTTGGATGTTGACCATCTACTACATTATTAGGTGTATGAGCACATCATGGTGAAATGACCACTGGGGTTACCTACCACTATCTTATCTAGCTTTAGGGTTGGTTTTAGATGGTGGAGAGAGGTCATGGAATAGACCCAAGTAGATGGTTTGGTGTGAGACATTTCCTACTATAGGCACATGATTGAGGGCTTGATCCCTATAGATATTTTGTGGAGACTGTATCTGACATACCTAATTTTTAGAGGACAAGCATAGCCACTTATTGGGTTATAGAGATCACTATGGGTTAGGTGGAGATGGGCTAGCGAGTTGGAGATGGTACCCATGGAATGGGTCAGGAGGTAGTTTGGTCTTCTATAGTATATTCTACCTACTTTCCCTTAATATAAAAGGGGTGAAATAGATACACCCCTACCATTTCCCTAGGAGACATATGGGTTAGATTTTGAAGACCTACTAGTAATGCTAGGTGTTGGAGACCTGGGGTGCATAGTGGCCTATACAGCTTATTGGGTAGGGTTACATCCAATGGTGGAGGTCAAGAGGCCACCACCAGATTTACAAGGTTGGTTAGAGAGAGGGATGTAGCAATATAGGCTTGATATATAATAGTGTAGGCCTAAGATGTAGTAGTGTAGGCTTGACATAAAACCTAGGCATAGGTTTTAGCCTTATAGGGGTAGGTGGTAATGTTTTAGGGTAAGATTGGCGCTTTACAGGGCTAGGTTATAGCACTATAGGGCCAAGTTATTATTTTACAGGGTTAGGTGACTATAGTGACAAAAGAGAGTGATAATCTAAGTGTAGTAGGCTAGGCTACTCCTCTTCCTCGACCACCACAAGGACTAGTATAGGTTAGGCCATCATAAAGTGCCATGGGACCTCTATAGACTATATCTATGGTGAGATATTCAACTACCCTAGATGAGATTACCTACTATGAGATGGTGATTAGAGAGTTCCCATAGATTTAGAGATATTTAGAGTTATAAGAGTAGGAGAGGTTGATGTCATGTGTGATGGCTTCTAGCTCATACAAACATAGATGGACAAAGAGTGGTGTTGATACTACCTCTTCATGACCACATGGAGAGCCTCAAGGACCTTGAGTGTCAGAGTTTGCTAGTTTTGAGTATATATGTCATATGTATACCATCTTTCAAGATAAAGATATGAGATGTATATTTTGAGAGAGAGCTATGATTTTATGATGATGTAGATGATGATTATGTTATTCTATGCTAATTTTGATGTTGATGTTGATCATGTTAGTTGAGTTAGACTAGCCTTTCTCATATATGTGATGGTATATGTATATTTGATTGAGTAGTTTCATCTTAGCATTTTTCCATATTTAATGATGGTGTATGACTAAAATGAAGAGATTGGTTATGTTAGTTTATTTCAGAATTTTTCCATATTTTTTATTGTGTATATATAATATAAATTGATTAGGATTTATTATTGTTGGTATGACATTGTTTCTTCATCTCAAATAGAGATATTGACATGTGATTTGGATGGAAAAATAAAGAGGAAAAATGCTCATGTATTGGAAAAGACCATAATTTAGAACATAAATAGGCTCAAGAAAATGAGCCTCTTTCATGCCTTATATCTTTGAACCATTGTGATTGTTAGAGAAGCATCGTGTTTACCTTATACTAAGTGAGCTTCATAGTCCCTTGAAATAGTATGAGCGGAAAAAGGGTAAAATGAGGAAAAATGTTTAGGTAGCATAACCTACAAAGTAGGGATGATATGCCCCTACTATGGGTGACCTAAGAGCTAATATAAGCAATTCCATGACTTAAATCTTTTTTTTGTGTAAGTTGATCAATGTGGGAAGCCTACAATGGGATTTTGTATGGGTTAAGGTCATATAAATATGTGAGAAGCCTTTTTCATTTATTTTTCCCTTTGAGAACAAATCGTGGCTTAGCCATCCTTCAAGGGAGTGGTCTAAGTTTTTATTTTTAATTTTAAATAGTTGTCCTTCAAGGGAGCAGTCTATTGATAGTAACAAAGGGAAGTTATGTAGTTGTCCTTCAAGGGAGTAGTCTATGTTGAAAAACATGACCTAAGATTTCATAAAATTTTCAAATATCTCATTTTTATTTAATTTTTTTCTTTTAGTCATGAACAAGACTATAAAGGCTTAGGATTTTTCCACTTTAAGGATAAAACCATACCACTATGTAAGCTAACTAAGTATATAGGACTAAGGGTGAAGAGGAAGGGAAATGAATGTAATAGGGATGCTCAAGGGACAAACTCAATTTAAAAGATGCTTGTTTAATAAAAGAATGGTCATAGGTGTAAAGCATCTAAAGGCTCAGGTTCTAGTCTTCCTTCAAGAGAAGACAAGTGATAAGTTCCTGAGCCATATTTGTGAATTATGATATAAGGTCCAAGCCAATTAAGAGTAAACTTACCCTATTTTCTTTTCTCCATGTTCTTCATGTGTTGATTTTATTTTAACATGAGATCTCCTATATTCAAATCTCACTCTTTGAGGTTTTTTTTATAAGCCTATTTGATATGCTCTTGATAGATTTGTAGGTGGTTAAGGGATATAAGATGACACTCATCAAGGAATTCAAGTTGAGACAAATGTTCTTGGAAAAAATCATTGTTAGTAAGTATGTCTTGTAGAGAAATGTGAAGAGAAGGAATCTAGACCTCAAGAGGCAAAACAACCTCCATCCCATATACCAATGAAAATGGTGTAGCACCCATAGGGGTTCAAATGCTAGTTTGGTAAGCCCATAAATCAAAAGGAATATGTGTGTGCCAATCCTTGATCATATCATTGACTGCCTTCATGAGAATTTTGGTCAATGTTTTGTTAGAAGCTTTTAATTGTCCATTAGCTTGTGAATAGTATGGTGATGAGAAGCTTAATTTGATTCCAAATGTATCACAAAGACTTTGAACAGTCTTATTTTTGAAAGACTTGTCATTATCTATTATAATCTTATGAGTGACACCAAAATGATAAATGTTGTGATGGTTAATGAAGTCAACAATGTTTTTAGCTTTAGTGGAGATGAGAGGGATGGCCTCGACCACTTGGTAAAGTATTCAGTGAGAGTAATGATAGAATGATGATGGAGGAATTAATGAGGTTTAATCTCTTTAATTAGTTCTAAGCTCCATTGGGAAAAGGGTTAAAAGTATTTGGCAACTTGTAATGAATGACTAGGAATGTGAAGGAGGTTAGCGTGTTGTCGACACTTGACGCAATGCTGAACATAATCATCACAATCTTGATGAAGTATAGGCCAATAATATCCTAGTCAAAGGATATGTTTGGAAACTGTGTGACCATTAAAATGCCCACCATAAATCCCATCATGGAATTCTTTAATAGCAGAGGGAGTCTCAGTACTAGTTAGGCATCTAAGGAAAAGACCATCAAAACTTTGATTATAGAGAAATCCCCCTAGTATAGTGTAACAAGTGGGATAATGGAATTCTTTAATAGTAAAGGGAGTCTCAGTACTAGTTATGCATCTAAGGAAAAGACCATCAAAACTTTGATTATAGAGAAAGCCCCTAGTATAGTGTAACAAGGGGGATATTTTATGAAGGCCCATTTCCCATTATTGAAGAGATCAAAAGGGGTAATAGAGAAGGAAAGATAATATGTGAGTTGTTTGTACCATAATTCTTATGGGTTCACTATTACATTTCTAACAAAGAAGATGTTAGCTAAGACATAGGGGGATAATGTTAAGCGATGCATAGTGAAATAGATTCTTGAAGAGGAGGATGAAGAGGGTATGTGTAAAGCAGTGAAGCCATCATGTTAGCAAACTTGTTTTTATATTGAGGAATATCTTGTAAGAGATAGAGTCAAATGATCCTAATAACATATCTACACAATGTTTATACCACTATATAATTTCATTTTTGCATAAGTAGGAACCATTAACTTAGTTAACCACTAGCTGAGAATCATAACAAATGGTTATGAATTTGATACCCAAGAAGAGAGTTGTTTGAAGTCGTAGAATCAAAGCCTCATATTTGACCATATTATTAGTGTATTCAAAATCTATTTTAAATGACAAAGGCATAGGCTTACCATCTAGAGGAATAATAATAACCCCCACACCCCCACCATGTTGGCATTTAGATCCATCAAAGAACATCATCGTTTGATAGGAGATGTCATCAGTGGAGAGAATTGTAATAAATTCATCATATAATTTGAGGTTTGAAGGCTAATTATTAGGTAAAGGGGTAGCAACTAATTGGTCAATGATTGTTTTCCCTTTAATAGACTTTTGTTGAATGAACTCTAAGTGAAATTTAGCAAGAATCATGAGTCACCGAGCTACACGTTGGTTTTGATATGGTGTGAAATGCATGTATTTGAGGGGATCAATATGGGTAACAACATAGGTTTTGTGATTTAGGAGATAATGGCAAAGCTTGGAGGTAGAAAAGACCAATGCAAGGAAAAGTATTTTAGTATGGGTATATTGAGTCTCATAATCAATAAGTGTGTGGCTAATGTAATAAACCACTTGCTCTCAATGTTGGTCATCTTGATGTGCAATCATAACACCTAGAGAATGGTCTACTACAGAGATGTATAGGTAGAAAGGCTAATTTTCCTTAGGTGGAATAAGAACTAGTGGGGAAAGGAGGTATTGTTTAAGTGCATAAAAGATTCCTAACAATATATATTCTAATTTAAGGAGACATCCTTTTTAAGGAGATGGTGAAAGGTTTGGAAGCAATCTAACAACTAGGAAATGAAGTGGTGAATTGACTGAAGTTTACCCTGTAGGCTATAGAGTTGTTTGATATTAGTAGGTTGAGGCATCTCTATGATTGATCTAACCTTATCAGGATCAACCTTGATACCACAAAGAAAAATGATAAAACCTAAGAGCTTATCAAAATAACACTAAAGACACATTTCTTTGGGTTTAGTTAAATGTTATATTGAAATAGATGAGAAAATATAATTTCTAGAATTGTCAAGTGATCCTAAAAAATTTTAGACTTGTTGATTAAGTAATCCATGTAATCTTCCATAATTTTGTGTATGAGATCATGGAAAATGTAAGTCATGGCATGTTGGTAGGTTGCATAAGCATTTTTCATGCTAAAAGGCATGACCTAATAATAGAAAGTTCTCCATGGAGTAATAAAGGTTGACATGTGCTGATCCACAAGAGCAACTAGGATTTGATTATATCTAGAGAATCCATCCATAAGTGATATCATCTCATGGTTGGCCATTAGATCAATAAGTTAGTCGATACTTGGCAATGGTAAATCATCTTTTAGATAAGTGAGGTTTAAATCATGATAGTCAGTGTGAATGAAGATTCCCTTGATCGCTTTTGTGATAGGAACAATATTAGAAATCTAATGTAGGTAGTTTATGGGTTGGATAAAGTTAACAAAAAAGAGGTGTTGAAGTTCTTCTTTGATAATGAGAGTAATAAAAAGATGTATTTTATGAAGCTTTTGCTTAATAGGTTTAGCATCTCAATTGGTGATAATGTTATGGTGATGATAAAGGGATCAATACCAGGCATGTCATTGTAAGACCAAGCAAAGGCTTTGTTATGGTCATTAAGAAACATGGCATAATCATCTTGCTCATAAGAATCTAAAGATTGGCCGATCTTGAAAATGTGAGGGTTATCATGAGAGGGCAAGTTGATGTTAATGGTTGATTCATTTAACATAGCTTATATTTTAGATGGGAGTGATATTTGGATATAGGAATCATCCATACTCATGTAGGAGAAAATTGCATGATCATCTTGGCATTAGATGATGTTAATAGTGGGAGATTCTTCATCGATTATTTCAATATAAATGAGAGTAAGGGACCTTGTTTCCTTACCTTGATTATAGGTGAGAGGCCCAAAATGGATGACATTTATTGAAAAAAAATTAGGAGGTATAGATACCTTTGATTTGGTAGGTGATGGTTGAGAAGAACATGGAGAAGGAGAGAATTGTTCTTTGACAATTGGTTCATGTGAGGTTTTAGTGAGTTTATTTGGTTTGTCATATCCCACTTCATGCCTCTTTTGGAATTTTCAATGGTCTTGTTAGTAGGGTATTCAATAAGTGTATGGACACCTTATTCATAATGACCCAAACCAAATCCTTTCTAGGCACACCTATGGAGATAGGTGTGAGAAAATCTAGGGTTACTCAAGAAAGAGAAGTCATAGGAAAATTGTTGTGGTGAAGAAGATAGATTGCTAACAGTGGGAGCTTGATCAATTCCCCCATATATGAAATTGGTTCAAAGGTTAGGAGGCCCATAAGGGATGACCATCCCAATATAGGGATCATAATTTGGGTGCATGTGAAGCCTTCCATACTCTTATTAAGTATAGAACATGTCGAGCATCAAAAAATGAGATTTGCCAAGTCATAAACATTGAAAGGTCTCCTTCATGGGATCTTTGTCAAGAATTTGTGTTGCCAGTATCTATGTAACCATAGGAGTGGAGCTTGTGGAAACTTCAGAAGAACCATGTGAGGAAGATGATGTTTTCAATGGGATGAAAACATCATTGGGACTATAGGTCATGTTACATGTTTTAAATGGAGGTGGGTCAGTGGGTATAACATGTACTTAGCTATCATGTTCAAACTTGAAAAGTGGTGCAATGTTGAGTGTACACATGCCATAACATGTATCCAAAGTCATCCAAATAATATGTTATATTATAACTCTCCTTCCAAAACATAAAATATCTCAATAATTTTATGAGGACTTACATGGATATGTAAGACAATAGTGTTATCCATAGTAGCTATAGTATCATTAAAGGACTAGAGTGCCACATCGATTTGAGACATGTAATTATCGAGAAGGGCTAGTTGGTTGTAGGCATGGATGGAAATAATACTAATATTATCTCCCCCATTGATTATAACTCTCTTGATATGTGTTTGATCAATATATGTAGTAATAAAAAGGGAAAAATCCTAATCTTCAAGGTGTTGAAATGGAATTTTTGGATTACTAAAAGAAATTAGGGTGATAAAATTAATGGAGCTAACCAAAGTTACAAGAGGTTTGGGATCATTCGATTGTACCTCAATTACTTTCAAAGCACTAAGCAAAGCTTGATGTTATTGGGATGAGTTTTAGATTAACCCATACAAAGACCTTTTCATAGGAGTTTGGTGAAGCTATTTCACCATTGATCTTTGAATAACATTTGAAGATGTCATTTTAGGAACACCCAAGATGGAAATCTTAGGATTAGGAGGGAGAGTTTCTTTGGTGAAAGGATGAGCCCAAAGAGTAGTGACCATTTATTTAGATTTATCCTTTTGGTTTTGTGATCGTGTGGCCACATTAACTGTGTCAATTTGAAATGTTGGTGAAAGAGGTGGTAAAGGGGTTACAATGACATATTTAGGTTTGAATTTAGGTGGAATAGTAGGAGGAACTATAGATGCCAATAGTGGAATAATAAGAAGGTTAATAGTAGTGTCATCAAAGAGAGTGTTGACATTGAAGTGTTGTTGAATGATTGTTGTGAGGGATTTACAACTCTCAGTATCATGTCTAGATGAATGATGATATAAACACACTTGTGTATCATCAAATCAAGATGGATTCATTCCAAGAGGAATACAAGGCTTAATGGGAGGAAGATTTATTATGAAATATTGCAATAACTAATATAAGAAAAAGATTTGAGAGCTTATAGGTGGGATCACACTTGTTTTTGATAAAGTAAGGTGGTATACCAGGGGTCAAACCCTTACAGTGCAAAGAAGACAAGAAGGCAATCAAATAAAATATGCCTTCTTAGAAGAGACAACACTAACAGACTACTAATAGACATAGCAAATAAAAATAAATAAGAAATGGAAAGATGAGAGTCAGAGAATTCTCTCCTTACATAACCATTGATTTAAGAAGATCATTTAGTTTCTTAGTATTCTCCACAGTGATAGCAGGCCCAGTATTACCCACTTCCTTTATCATAGACATGTTCAAGAGAATAGAATTTTGGAACCTAGTGGTGACCAGCTTCTGAATACGATCCTTCAGGGCATCAATTTTAGATTTCAAACCAATCTTGGGATCACACTTGTTGTGCTAATAAGAGTGGACACCTTCTTTTGTTTCAGTGCTAAAAAGGACATTTTATGTGGTGCTTTGTTTAGTGATGGTAGAGTTACATCTTTTGTTATCATTTAGTGTCAGATGTGAGAGGCCTACCAGATGGCAAAGGTAGGATTGAAGGTAGATTAACTTTTTATTTTTCTTGGTTAGGTAATATTCCAACTAAAGTAGAGGGGTGTGGCCCTAAAATGGATGGTAAAGTTGAGGGTTAAAGAAGGGATCGATGAGATCTAGGATGCTTAACATTCATTTATAATTTAGTACATAAAACTCCAACTTATTGTTGAGGAGTTAAATCTAATTTCACCTATGGATGAATTAAATTATAAATGGGGTATATACCTAAGGGCCTGATCTACTTTAATGGGGTAGATTCCTATGAGGGTGAGGGTTCTAACATAGATGACTAAAATTCAAGTGCTTTTGATGAAGAAGCTCTAGCTTTGTCAAATACCTTAGGGTAAAGGGTAGTAAGGGGATTGGAAGTAAAGGTTGACATTTGTTGTGTTAGATAGGGAGTTTTAAGCCAGTCCCAAAATACCACATGGTCTAGCTTTGTGAAGTTAAGAAATTCTAAACTTTTCACCAAACATGAGAAGGGTTTAGATGAAGTTGACATAGGCCTTACAATTGAATTTTTAGAAGGCTAGGTGTTTGAGAGAGGGAAATTTTTATTTTCTACTACTTCAAGCTAAAGATGAGAAAGAATCAAAACAAGGTTCTCTTTGATAGAGACAGGAGAAGAAACATGGTTTGCCATGGGTGGAGGGGAGGTAGGTGAACAAGGTTCCTTAAGAGGGTAAGGCATAGGTATTAGGGTTCCCTCAACATGTGGGCAAGACATGGGTAAAGTATGATCCTCCATAGGTAAAAGAAGGGGTAAGAGTGGTACAATTGTAGTAGGCACAATAGGTATCTCATCCATTATGGGAGTAGATGCTACTGAGTCCTCTAAGTGTAAAGGTGGAGTGGGTGGGGTAATACTCTCTATAGGTGAAGGAGAAGTAGGAAAAGAAGGTTCCTCAAGAGGGTATAATGTAGGAATGTGTTCCCTTCAATATGTGGTTGAGGAATAGGTAGGGTGTGGTCTTCAAATGGTAAGAAGATAAGTAATATTGGTGAAAATATAATTTCCATGACAAGCTTCTCAGGTGGTAAAAGGAGTGGTAGAGGAGGCTCTTCCTCACAAGGGAGTGGAATGGGTGAAATAGTCTCTTCTACTTGAAGATGAAGAATGGGTGAAATAGATGCCATTGAATGTGGGGGAGGAGTTGATGAAATGGATGTATATTATTGAGGGGAAGGTTAAACTAAAGGTAAAGGAAAGACCATATTAACCATATGGATATTATGATCACCTAAGTTAGTTATGGACTGGACAATATTTTGATTATATGAATGGTTAGGAAAAGGGTGTTTGAACACATCCATACTTTGATTATGGGGTGAATTAGGATTATCTAAGATGAGATCACCTCTATCAAGCATGTCTTGACCTATGTTCTTGAGTGTCTTACAGTTATTAGAATTGTGGCCTTTAACTTGATGGTAACCACAAAATTCATCTTCTTTATACCAAGTTAAGATAGGATGAGAAGGGTAGAATTGTATAAGAAGTTTGATTTGAGGAAGGGTTATGACACCTTATTGCAATAGTTTCTCCAAGATGGATGTATATGACTCCCCAATGGGAGTGTATTGTATTTGTTCATACCATTGTTGGAATTTCTTGGTCAGATTTTGGGAAGTCAAGGAATTCGATTGGTTTATGGTTGTGGAAGAGGCTAACTTAATGACCACAATGTTGGTAGAGCCTTTAGCCTTTGGTTAGAGGGATAAGTTTTAGAGCAGGAGTCATTTGATTTAGAATTGGGATTCTTATTATGTAACTTGACTTTGCTTTCATCTATTGCATGAACCTTAAGTTTTCATGCCATTATAAAGTCATCATCAAATGTGTGAAATGTTTGTACCCAGAGTGTGGATGAGATGTGCTTAGAAAATGCCCTTGAGAAGAGCTCAATAAGCTCAATTTGGGGTAAAGATAAGAAGAGTTGATTGATCAAGCTTCTCCAATGAGTGATAAAATTTGCAATAGACTTATCATCAAATTGTCTAATAGAATAAAGGTTTGTTATATAAACTTTTTTAGAAATGTTAATAGAGAAATGGTCTAAGAATATTTGTGTGAGTTGGGTAAATGAGGGAGTGCTGAGGTATAGAGATATAACAATCTAAGGTAGCACATGAAAGAGACATAGGGAAAGTGTGAAGTAGTAATGCATTATCATGCCCTATTAAATAACAAACATGTCTAAATGCTCACAAATGCTGCTAAGGATCTTTTTTACTCTAGAAATGAGTAAATTTAGGGAGTTCCCATTGGCTTAGATAAGGGAAAATAGGAAAAAAAGGATGGATCAATTCATTGCATATTTGATCATAAGATAACACATGTTTTGAACTAGAAATGGATGTCTCTAGATTAGACATCTTATCCATCAACATCTTAATGAGGACTGGAGGGGGATTAATTTGGGGGATACCTCATAAGTTATAGGGAAGCTAATAGAGGAGGGAGTGTATGACATATCTTGTTGAGGTTGTGTTAGAGAAACATAAGGATAATGAGTCATAAGCTAGGGTGCATAAAGAAAAGAGGCTTGTCCCATTGGGTTGGAGACTATGCCTTGGTTGGTTGTTGTTACTATAGGTTAGATTATTGGCATGGTTAGACTAGATGAAGGGTGAGTCATAACTCAAGTAATCATAGTTACAAGGGTAGATGGAATAGGTACCACTAAATTTTGGAATGGGGTGTGACTTGGCTGAGCTAGTTGTGATTGTGAAAGTAGAGAAGTCACACCAGGGTTTAGGTGGGATTGGGAAATTAGAGATGCTACACTTTAAACATTGTTTATATTGGGTTACTTATCAAAGTAGTGGTTTGGGTAACCATGGGGAAAATAGTGGAGTCAATTGAAGTTGAGGTTGTCTTCATTAGAGAGGTTGGCATACCATAAATTAGGTCACCCAAAGAATTATGGGTTTGGCTCATAGCAAGGTAATGCTAAAAGGCTACCACATTATGATCGAGAAATTTAGAAAAATCTTGATCTCCCTCAAGTATAATGGGAATTTGTTTAGGCCTGGGAGTATGCACTATGTCTAAAGTATGCTCCATTGCAAAATCATAAACGAAAGGGGAAGATGGAAGTGGTTTCCAGTTTGCATAATCAATAATAATTTTGGCTTGAGCTCATGTTAATACCATGCAAGAGGAAGTATAAATAGTCTTACTACCTTGTATTTGAAATAAAATAAAGAAAAACCAAGTTTGAGTGTAGGTAAGTGGGTTATTTTAGATTATTATTTTGAGAAAATTAAATTACATAATCATCAATGTCGGTCACTTGACCGATGTCAGTAGAAATTTTTTATCAATGTCAGTGGTTTAACTAATGTTGGTATGTAAAATATACCAAATTTGGTAGGGTTAATCAATGTCGGTCATTGTGATATCTTGGGAAAGTAAAATATGATGTTTTAATAAATTAGAGGTTGAAACTAGGTAAAATAGTGGATCTAAAAGGTTTGTGTAAGAAGGAAGAACACTCAGAAAACCTAAGACAACAAGTTATAGAAACTGAGTATTAAGAATAGTATTGATTTTGTGAATCAATAGGAAAATGTCCTTACCAACTCAAAAATATAGAAGGCAATAAAAATTAGAAAAAGAACATATAAATAGCAAATATTAAGTCTTAGAGATTAATTTTTAGTCTCGTGTTAGCTTATGCCTTAATCAGATAGTGAAAAGAGAATTTGGTTATCAAAGGTACTAGAAAACAATCTACTATTGGTTTTAGGGTAGTTTTAATGATCAAGAGGAAATCTATGTTAGAATAGGCATGTGGCTTATTATAGGAGCTTGCTCTTCACACTTCATGAATGTAGATTTAAACTAGGCTACTTAGCCAAAATATACCTTTTGTCTAGAGATTATACTCCACCAGAGAATGGAGTGGGTTCTCCCCTTGGTGGTGAAATCCAAGTGGGATAACCGGGTAGGGTAAGGTGATCCACCAGGTGATGAGATCTTGATGGACCTTTTATTAGGTGAGTTTAGATTTTTTTTATGTGAATGTGATTTGGTTGTATAACATAGGTGAACTACAATTTATTCAAAATGCTTGTGATTAACTAGGTGAGCTAATATGCAACAAGCAAATTATGAAATGTAGTAAGTTTTAAACCCAAATCTAAAATGTTTAGATTTGAATGAAAACAAAGATGAAATAGGAATATAGTATGAATTTCACTATCCTAATGTGCATGTAAGAAGAAATAAACAAGACATTCTTTTTTTTTTGTAAAAGAAAATGATAAATTACTTTTAGAGGCAAAGAGAAAAGAAAAAAAAATCTAGTCTAATGCTTTTTAAATAAAAAATAAGATATTGAATTTTTCATTTTAAGAGAAAAAAGGAGGAAGTGCAAGAAATGAAATTTTCACTATAATGCACCTATATGAATGCTTAAAATAAGAAATGAACATGAGGAAAACTCCAGGGTCTCACCAAGCATGTCAGAAATGTTTTACTAAATTTTGTCTATTTTGAGTTTAAAGGAAAATAAAAATAAGGATGGGGATAAGTGATTAGAATGAACCCCAATTTGGTTTGTGTGTCATATCCAGATGTTGTGAGCACTCCTTTTTGGCTTGGGATGACTACTTGCAAGTAAGAAAGCACTAATACAAGATGTTTGTTAGTAGTTAAATGAGTGGGCTACTAAGTTACGTGCTTATTCTAGGAAGTGTGAAACTTCCTTAGAGATGACAATCTACTTTTGAGAGACAAAATAGTAATAAATAACTAAAAGAGAGTGAAAGATAGAGTGAAAGAAAGATAAGATTACCATTATTAACAACCTATATTCAGTAGAGAGTGATAAGGTATAGTTGATGTACTTTGTTTATATTTTATAAGTTATCTAGGTAGGTTTTGAAGAGGTTAGGGAACCCACATTCATCAATGTTAGTAGGGGAGTGACTGATATTGGTTATACTACTGAGGTCGATAGTGAGTTGACCAATGTCGATTTAGCTGCTAACGTTGATAGGGGGAATAATTATATGGGAGCTTACAAAAGTATTTTCTGAGTCTAGGAAATGGTTTGGATTAGGTCTAGGAGGTTGGAAGAGTTATAAGAGAGAGATTATGGCTTGGGTAAGTTTGGTCAGAGGTTTGGTATTTTAGGTTAAGGGGAAACAAGCAAGGAATTTTTGTAACTCCCTCATAAGGGTTTGGTCATAAGTACATAAAGAAATGCACAATAAATATAAATAAATATTAGTATAGATGTTTAAATGACCTATAAGATAACAGATGTACTTAGCTATAGTTACTAAATGATATATTCCAAATTGATGATCCCTAATAGAGAGTCCAAACCTGAATGCCTAAACAAAGAGAAAAAGTGGGTGTTGTTGGTCCTCAAGGGCTTAATTGTTGATCATGATTAATTATGCAAGATGACTATAAGCTAGGATGTCAAAAATAGAATGCCTAGAGATTGAATGTAAGAATGAATTTTCTTAATTTCTACTAACCTAAATTTTAGGTTGGAGTTTGGCTTATATTTTTTATGTCAATGATTCCTTCGATGTTAACCATGGGTTGACCAATGTTGATGGCCCTAGAATAGGTAAACCTTGCTATTTTTGGCCTATTTTATATCATTGTTCATGCCAAGTGTGACATCCATTATAAAATGATAAAAAGAAGAGGTTAGGAAAGAGGTAGTTGACTAGGAATTTAGTTTAGGAGTGGGAATAAGTCTTGGGTAGTTAGGATGAGGTGACTAGGTCTTGAGGTGACTCATTAGGTGAGAATTAGTGATAGGGTGAGGTGGCCAAGTAAGGTGGAAACAATAGTTTTTAATTAACTTATTTAAGTATTTTAAATTAAATAAATATGTAAGGGGTAAAAATATGGCTTGGGGAGGTTAATTGTTATTATTAAAATAGGCTTAAGGGGAGTTTCGAAACAAGGAGTTATGCACGTGTGTTTGATGTAATTTTGATGCCTATAGGCTTACTCAGATTGTGCTCATGAAGTCCTTGGAAATGGAATCTTGGCTACCTCTATCTCTCCTTAGAACCTTTGGCTTGTAGTTTGGCTTGGCTTGGAATCAATTTGGCATGGTAACACTAGTTTCTTAAATCTTTTAGAACCAATATTGCATTATAACTTTGAAAAAATCAATCTTAGAAATCATGTTGTGAGGCCTCCTATTTATAGATTTTTTTATTTGTTTAGAATCAATCTCAAGCATCCATCTCAAGACTGAGATTTGTGGTTGAGGATTAATTCAATTTTTGGAGTTAAGTTTGCAATTATCCTCATTATGGCATTGGAAGAAGGGAAAATTAAGAGGCATGGAGGGCATCTTGGAAGGCATTGATGAGGCATGGAGGGCATGAATCTTGATATTTATGGCATTTATAGGCTAGGGATATCTTCCCAAGAAATGAGGTCACTTGATGATGTAGATATTCAATATTCATTTCCAAAATAAAGTATTCAACAAGTTTCTATGAATTTTTTTATTAGGCCTTGATTTGGGTTAATTACCTCCTAAGCATGATTAAACACTTATGAAAAATTACCAAAATTGATGAGAATGCTTTATTATTAATCGTAAATTTGACTAGATTGGAATTATAAGTCATTAGTAGATGCATTGGATACATATTCCCATTGAGGATGTTGTTAATAATAAGTAACAAAGGCACGAGTCTTGTGTAAAATATTTGATAAGAAAGAGTAGTTCAGAGCACATAGGTGCAAATTTAATATTTTGACTGAGAATGAATTGATCAAAGTTAGCTAGCTCATAAATTATATTTCCCCATTTAGGGATACCCTAGCCAAAATTAACATTTAAATATGTCAATTTCAACTCATTTAATAAGTTTTAGTGTTTTTAGGGCGAATTGTGCATTTTGGGTGGACATTGGCCAAAATCCTAATTGTAGGTTATCAGTGACCAATTTTAGGTGTCTATAGTTTTCCCCTATTTGGGAAGGCATTTCAAGCTATAATCATAGTAATGCCTTCTCAAATAATGAAAAGGTTGTGTATGCCTACAACTGTAATGATGACAAACTAAATGTATGATGCCCCCTTGAGGGAATGGTTAGCACAAGTAGGGTCGGCAAATGATCCCTTGAAAATAAAAAAGAAAACAAAGTGGACCAAATAAAGGAAAGATAATGGGGTGAAAACACAATGATACTAAAAAAGTAGTCAAGATCATTGAGAATGCAAGTGGGATGGTGTGCAATGGTTTGCCCAAAGGTGGTTATAATCATTGTACCTCGATAGTGGCAATACGCTATGATAACATAATGATTTTCCCAGAAGATGTTACAATCATTGAGAAGATGGATCTACCCTAGTTAGGATAGAAAAAAAATATAATAACATGTCCCTATATAGGTAAAAAAATTAAAGTGGTGACAACACAATAATTATCCCAAAGGCAATTATAATCATTTAGAAATACAGGTGGGATGGTGTGCAATGATTTGCCCATAAGCAATTATAATCATTAGACCTTGATTATGAAAATCATGCTAAATTTTGGCTGAGGATGATGCCAAATTAACATAGATGGTAATGATGAATTGGAACAACCTACTAGTAGGGAGATGCTCATCTAAACTAATAAAGGTTGAAATTCTTTCATGGTTAATTACTCTATTTGGGATATGATTGGGAGTGAATCAGGATGGTAGTGTCGAAGAGATATTGCAATTGTTGAATAGAATTATTGAAGCTAACATTTGTTGTAGCATGTGATGGTAGGCTTTATGATAGAACACCATAAATAATTGGCCAAAATATGCATAAAGACTAACTCCTGCAATCTAATACTCAATAGAAAATAATGAACCAATGATAGAAACCATGATGACAATGTAAACATATGAATATGGATGGTTTCAAGTATAAGTGTGGGAAATAAATCACCTAATCAACACACAAACTAAATCAAGGAAACAGTGCCAAAAGTAAACAAATAGGTAGACAAGCAAACAAACTAAGTAGAAACAAACAAACAAATAATGTCATAGAAATCCTATGAACATTTCCCCTATAAAATAGGCAAAAAATTAACAAAAAAATAAAAATTGGGGAATAGAAGAAAAGGAAAGGGTGGCTAAGTTGTCTCCATATGCACTAGGCAAGTGGATGTTACCTACATAGTTCTATGGATGTAATATCCAATAAAAAACTTCAGAACAAATATAGTTCTCCTAGGGAATGGGAAGAATGTGATAACTGAGGAAAATAAATAGAATCGATGTGATATAAGAAGAGGAATGGTCTTGCAAAATGGCAAGTGCGTGAGATAAAAAAGACAAAAAAGATAGGGAAACTAAATGACAAGTGATTTACTTGTAACTTAGTAAGGGTTCCCAGAATCCTTAAGGCAAAGAAGTGGTCAATGTTTTTATTTTTTTACCAATTTTTCAAATGTTTTTAGAATTTTTTGAAGTATCTCAACTCAATCGAGAATGATGAGACACTAGAATAGTTCAAGCTCACAAAATGGAGAGAGCATGAAAACTGATGTTTCTCATAAAATGGCGAGAGCATAGCTTAGGTTACTTGTAAAATGGTAAGAACATGCTTAGGTTGCTCACAAAATACCAAGAGCATGGCTTAGTTTGCTCAAAAAATGGTGAAATCATGGCTTAGGTTACTTTCAAAATGGTGAGATCATGGCTTAGGTTGCTCATAAAATGGTGAGATATTGCTTAAGTTGCTCGTAAAATGGTGAGAGCATGGCTTAGGTTACTCATAAAATGGTGAGAGATTGGCTTAGGTTTCTCAAAAAATGGTAAAAGCATATGAAAAGGGGTGACTGAGCTGACCTCAAAAAGTATTGAACACTGCCTACATAGTCCCAGAATAGGACCTCAAGTCACTGTAGTTCTACCATTTTAGTGAAGGAATTCAACTAGTGCAGCAGCCAATTCAAACAAAATAAGCACAATTGGTAAAAAGACACAGTATGTCATAAGAAGTGGTAAGTTGGTACATCAAGGCTTAGTGTTGCCTCTAGTTTTCTTATAGGTGGTTATAACTAGGACACAATGACATAGATTAATGGTACTAATTTTCTCAAAGGTGGTTATAATTAGTAGCAAGACTAGTGGTAAGAAAGGAATAAAAAATGAAGGATGTAACTGTCAAAACTTTTGTCATATTATCCCAAGATACACTCCCTATCTAAAATACTTAAACTAACTAATGAACTAATTAGATAACTTGATGCTAAAACTATGTAATGAATGACAAAAACTAAGGTCAAATGGGCTAGGCTTTAGAACATGCTAGGTTGATAGGTCAAAAATGGAAAGTAGATACAAGAAAGAGGATGAACAAGGGCAATATGTGTACAAAGAAGAATAGTGATAAAATGGTATAACTGAAATGGTCCTTATAGACAATACACCTTAGCATTAAAGCATAATATCACTTCAGATGAATAATATTCATTGGATTTAGAAGTTCGTTACCATCTAGTGTGGCAAGCTTGTATGCTCCTGATCCATAATTTGTAGTGATGATGAAAGGCCCTATCTAGTTTGGTTTGAATTTCCTTTTATGTTTCTTCTAAACTATGATATTCTTTAAGAACGATATCACCAAGTTCAAATGTTATATATTTTACACACTAATTATAGTGGCATTTGATTCAATTTTGATATGCTGGAATATTGTTGAGTGTGGATGTGTGTTTTTTATCAAGTAAATCTAGCTCTTGCAGGTGAAATACTCGATAGTCATGATCATCTAGGATATGCTTGAAAGAGATGCATAGTGAAGGCAACTCAACCTCAATGGGAAGGATGGCTTTAGTACCATAAACAAGTGAGTATGGAGTGGCTCTTGTGGGGGTGAAATTATTGGTATGATATGCCAAAAGGGTAGGGAATATCTAGAGGTGCTAATCATGACTAACATCATTGACAATCTTGTTGAGAATGTTGATAATGGTTTTGTTGGATGCCTCAACTTAGCCATTACTTTGAAGGTAATATGCTATATAAAAATGTTGGGTGGTGTTGTATCTAGTATATAACTTGTCTACATCTTTATTCTTGAATGATCCTCCATTATCAGATATAATGTTAGAAGGGATACCATAGTGGCAAATGAGATGGTTGAAGATGAATTTGGAAATTTTCTTTATAGTCATGTAAGTGAGGGGTATAGCTTCAACCCACTTAGTGAAATATTCAATGGTAGTAAATATATGTTTATGGCCATTAGATGAAGTGGGATTAGTCTTCCCAATGAGGTCAATTCCCCATGTAGAAAATGGCCATGGTATCACCATTAGTTTTAGAGTTTTTACTAGGGCATGAATCAAATTATCATGCCATTGACATTTGTCACATTTATTTACATATGTAGTGGCATCTGTGTCCATTATAAGCCAATAATAACTAGTACACAAGATATTTTTAGATAATATTGCTATGCTAGAATGGGCTCCACATACTTCTTTGTGAACTTATCTTAACACTAGTGTAGACTCTACTGAATTTAAATAATGAAGTAGAGTTCCATCAAAACTATGATGGTAAAGAGTGGATCCAAGTAAAGTATAATGAGTAGAATGATTAATGAAGGATTTTGTTTGTTTTTAAGATAGGTTAGGTGGCATAACTTATCATGAAGGTAGTTTTAAAGGTCTGAGTACCAGATAGAATTAGAACCAACAATATCACAAATTATGGTAATGATTGAAGGTTTATGAGCTAGTGTTGACAAATTCTTGATAAATAACTGATACTCTCTATCTTTATTTTTTTGTCAAATTAGAGATCCAATAGTGGCCATGGCATCTATATATTTGTTACTAGCCCTTGATATATTCTCAAACTAAATGTTGGTAATTTGTTTTTTAAGAGTGTTAACGATGGTTTTATATAGAACTGACTTGTCATCTTTGGTCTGAAAATGATATGTGACCTGATTGATGATTAACTGAGAATCACCATAAACTTGAAGATGAGATATATTCCAATGCACTACTTATCAAAGTCTTGAAACAAGTGCTTCATACGCATCCATGTTGTTTATACAAGGAAAATTGATTCTAAATGATTTAGATATTAAATCTCCCTATGGTGTAATAAAGAATAGGCATTCCCTCGATCCATGTATAGTGAATTAACAATCAAAATATAACTTTTAGGGCTTCTCATCAAGGGGTGTATCCATGATGGTCATGATGGATTCATCAAGAAATTAAAATGTGAGTGGTTGGGTGTCTATGAGAGGTGTTTTAGCAAGTTCATCTATAATAACTTGTCCTTTGATTGCCTTCTGATTGACATACTCTATGTCAAATGCACTAAGAAGCATGATCCATTTAGCCATTCTACCTTTAAAATATGTTATAGATAGTAGATACTTGAGAGAATATAATTTTTAAATGACCATAGTTTTATTACTCAACATGTAATGACATAGTTTTTGAGTTGCAAAAACTATGGCTAGACAAGCTTTTTCAATAGGTGCATAGTTATGTTCATATGTAACCAAGGTATGACTTAGGTTGTATACATCATACTTCTTTCCTTTGTCATCATGTTGAGTCAAGTGTGCCCCCATACCATGGTTGGTAGCTAATAAGTATAATAAGAATGTCTTTTATGGCATACGAGGTAATAAAATAGGTAGATTGACAAGATAATCTTTGAGCTATTGAAAAGTTGTTTGGAAGTGATCATCCCAGTCAAATGTGACTCCTTTATTTAAAATGTGTATAAATGGATGGTACTTATCTGATAATTGAGATATGAAACATCATATTGGCTAGATCTTACCCTATAAACTATAGAGTTATTTTAAATTAGTTGGTGGTAGCATCTAGATTATAGCATGGACTTTAGCTATATTGAATTTAATACCTCTATGAGACATGATGAATCCAAGTAATTTTCTTTAGGTTACACCAAACACACATTTATTTGGATTTATTCTGACTTGGTACTCTAGTAGTCTTTCAAATATCTTACATAACATTGTTGGATGGTCAGTGCTGATTTTAGATTTTCCTAATATGTTATCAATATAGTCTTCAATAATATCATGCATCATATCATGGAATATGATATTCATGGCCCTTTGATATGTAGCTCCAACATTATTAAGGCCAAATAAGATTACCTAATAAAAAAATGTTCCCTATGGAGTGGTGAATGTCATTTTACGTTGATCTTCTAGTGATATTCTAATCTGATTATATCCTAAAAAGCCATCCATAAGTGAAAACATTTCATAACCTATCATGGAATCAATGATTATATCGATATTAAGCAAGGGAAATTCCTCTTTAGGATAATATTTATTGATGTCTCAAAAATTAGTACAAATTTTGATCCCTTCAGGCTTTTTACTAGTAGGTACAATATTAGAGATCTATTTAGAGTAGTCAATAGATCAAATACATCCTGCTTCTTAGAGTTTTTCCAACTCTTTATTTACCAATACAACAATGTAAGGATGCATCTTACATATCTTTTGTTTTACCAATTTAGCATCAGGATTAACCACAAGGTGCTGTAGAACCGAGGTGGGGTTTAAACCTAGCATGTCAAAATAGGCCCACATAAAAATATCCATAAACTCTATTGATAGAGCTAAAAAGATGTCATATTCCTTCTTAGTGAGGGACACACCTAATTTTATCCATTTCAAGGCTAATGGATTATTGATGTTTACCTTTATTATATATTCAACTAGAAGGGTCAAACTATCTTCCAGGATATTAGGCAATGACTTGAACTATTAGACTATGTCAAGGTCCTCTATTAGGACTTGCTCTTCAACTTCTCCTAGGCATGATGAATCTGAATCCCCTAATGAGAGATCTATGCATGTAACAAAAATATTCAAAAATTCTTAGAGAATTTGATCAAATACTTGTTATTACTCAAAGCTAAACTCTGATCTATAAACAAGTTAATCATTGGTGGCCTCTTGGTCTAAATTTGATTAAAGAATGAACACCCCCATCTAATGGTGCTTGAAACAAGTTTTCACCACTAGACTGGCCTTTATCTTTACTTTTTCATTAGTCAAAGATGTTTTCACTTTGGGACCTCAATGTTTTACTTATTTGTTTTTGGCTAAGGGTGTTCACTCGCTCTCCAAAATAGTTTGTAGGATATAATATGATTAAGAATCCTGATTTATGATCTCTCAACAAAACATTGTCTCTAATGCCTAAGAAATCATATAATGCCTCATCATTCTATAACTCATTAATCAGTAGACTAGATACATTTTGGTCCCAATCTATCATTTGGGGATAATATAATGGAAATGGATTGCGATGAATGCCTAGGGTAAGGGTATAAATGGCATTGTTATCAAATAGGTTGGTTTCAGCTAGGTTATCAAAGGTAAGGATATAATTAGACTCTACTTTTCTATTGACATCATCATCACTAGTCATTGGTGATGGATTTTGAATAAGATATGTGGGGTCACCTCCAGGTGGTTTAACTTCAAGTCCATAAGGTCTTTCATACTTAGTCATGGAAATTGGCTCGATGGTTCCTTGTTGATTTGGTTTGAGGCCTCTTCATTCATAATTGTGATGCTCCATGATCCTATTGGGAATAAGATACTTTTCATTTTTATAACAATCATCTTGGTCATCATTGTATAACCATGATTCATCCCCTTCAAGAAGGTCAAGTCCTAGGCTAGATGCTGGTATAAATGTGACAAGTCCCTTATCTTTGTTTTTTATTACCAATGCATATGTGGGATAAATTTAGGTCACCCAAAGGTTTTTGGATTTTGAGGAAGATTGGTGATATGAAATGTGTCATGGGTCACATATTCTCCCAATCTATTATCTAAAATGGTGAAATGATTAGAAGCTTCAGGAGGTAGCATATGGGAAAGTGAATCTAAGGTATTAGGATCTATGTAATTATTTAGGGAAGAATCAATATGTATAGCCTTTCCTTTATCCTAATTTGAACTTAGATTCATGTCATACTAATAATTATAGCTTTGAAAATTGGCCTCAAGATGCTTATAGTGTTCATATGGGTGTAAATCTCTCAGAATATTTACCTCCATTCCTGAGTGGGAAAACTTGATACATTGGTGTAGTGTTGATGGGACTGCACAAATATCATGTAACCATGGTATACCTAAAAGCATGTTGTATGATAACTCTAGATTAAGCACATGGTAAAGTGTATCATGGGTCAAAGGCCCAATGATAACTAGAAAACTAATGGTGCCTTGAGATTCTTTTTCTTGATTATTATAGGCTTTGATAGTTTTTCTTTTGACTGGAGATCTGTCATTGTGTACCCAAGAAGCTTGATGAGCTTAAGAGACACTATGTTGAGGTTGGATCTATTGTCTATAAAGACACATTTCTTTTTATGTCATCTTGTATAAACTTTTATGTATAATGGATTATTATGGAGTAGACCAAGGGAAGACATATTGCTTTGGTTGAATGTGACTTGTTGGGCTGGAGCTAGGTGTCCAACCAAAACTTGAAATTTATCAAGGGATATACCATTATCAATAGAAGATTGGGTCAAGAACTCATTCAAGATGTTATTATGGATTATTGACATCTATAATAAATTTAAGATAGAAATTTGTGCTGGTGTCTTCTACAATTGTTCCACAATATCAAACTTCTTATCTTGGTTAGTAGTGAATGGTTTATTCTAAGGCTAAATGGTAGGTTAGATGATAGGCAAAGTGGCAGATGGTTATGCACCTACGATAGTAATCTTTGACCTCTAAGTTGTGATTATACAACTAAGATTAAATATTAGACCATTATTACTAACTACTATTGGAAATGGTGTGGGACCAGATAAGACAAGTCTCAATTGCTAATGCACTTGCATGTGGTCATGTGGCAAGAATGAGTTATCACTATAAGATCCAAAAGGGGAAATCCTAGTTTGTCATTTTTCTTGTATGCACTCCCAAGTCAAAGAAGGATTATTGATGTGATTTGGTTGAATATTGTTGTTTATTAATGGTCTAGGTTAAATATGCTACCCCCTACGATATGACCTATAACCCTGTTATAGTCATGTATAACTACATGGTAGGTTTGTTGGTTGTTATCATTCTAAACTTGGTTTTGTCCATTTTTCTATCATTATGGTTTCTACTACTAATTTTATTGTTTTTGTTGGTTTAGTCTTTGATTTTGATATTATTGATTTTGTTATTGCACTAGTCATTGTTGTTGTTGATAATTGTTTTGTTGTTATTGATTGTTATGTCAGGGAAAGGGGTTTTGATAGATTCCAAGAGCTTGATTAGAAGTGAAATCACCATTATCCAATTCTATCTCCCCATTCTCTAACATATTGTTGATTAAATGCTTGATTTTGACACATTTTCATAGATTATGCTTGTTAACCCGTTGATAGTCACAAAATTTATTTTCATGGTACCAATCAAGATAAGGAATGCCTTGCAATAATGCTTTGGTATGAGCCAACTAATCAGATTAGTTGTATCAAGCTTATAAAATACAAACTCAATAGGTTCTCCTAGGTCACTAAAGACATGACGTGTAGTGACGATTCTTCTAGGAGGAGGGGTTTGCAATGGTAAAGGTTGTTGTATTTGTTGTGCAAGTATTGGTTGTTACACTTGTGACATTGGTTGGAGAAGTTTTAGGGTAAGAGTAAGATAAAAGGGTGGTTCAAATTATGTCTACATAATTTGGACATTATGAGATTTGGTTACTCAATTTCCCATAACATTCCTGTTGTGGTTGAATTACTTCAGTCTTTCATTATTGTTGGCTTGTGCCGGTTGTGATGCTTGCACTTGGATGTGATGTTGGTCATTTCCCTGATTGGTACCTTGATTTTGATGATTTGAATTAATTTTGATGACTCCTTTATTGATGAGCACCCTCTCAATCAACAAACCTTTATCAATGATCTCCTTAAACATATGCACACATTATAATTCTAGATGATAAGCTATCTCACTATGTAAATTTTTGATAAACACAGTGGCTAATTGTTTATCTAGTAAAATATGGGTGAAATAGCTTTCAAGGGCTCTCTATCGCTATAAATAACTTGTAAAACTCTCACCATCTTTTTGATTTTCTTGTGTTAGATCCACTAATGAAATATCATGTTCAAGATTATAGGAAAAGCGCTACACAAAATTATCAAAAAGATCATCAAAATCTACTACTAAGTTTTTGGGCAAATTTAAAAACAACTCCAAGGCTTGTCCAACCAAGCTCCTTGAAAACCAACCAAAGGTATTTGTCATTGTATGCGACTAGTTGACATGCGATAAAGAATTCGATCAAATGAGCCTTAAGATCACAATTCCCTTTGTATTTATCAAATTTTGATGGTTCATATCCTAAAGGAAATAGTATCTATAAATAATTCATGTTGAATGGATAGGAACATACATCATCCAACTTGAATTTTTTGGTCTTCTTCTAAGCTTTAATGGTAGTAATTACATCATTTATTATAGTTCTTGTGATAGGAAACTAGATGGAATATTGGTTTAAGGGAGAATTAGGGTTTGGATAGATGGTTTAGAGGTCACAAGTGAAACACTTTGTCTAAGGTATGATGGAGATATCTATTGGGGTATATTGGTTTGGTTGGGTAATGGCCCAAGAATACGCATATATAGATTGGGATGCACTTAAAATTACACATTTGGCTACATGATATTCTACTTTGGGTTGGTGATAAAGGTTTGACCTAGGGGATTTTGTGTTTGGGATGGAGGGATATAATTATATTATGTCTTCTATGGTTGAAAAGGGACATGATGCCAACTAATCAAACCTTGCTATTGAGTGAGAACTTGTGGACCAAAACCCTATCTCTATATTTGTGGCATCTTTTGAACCAATGGTTGTCTAGTAGGTACCTAAGAAGCACGAGGACCTCCTTTTTGCATGAATCCCTATGAGGAGGTGACAGTAGGTTATAGATTCAACATCTGTCATTGACCAATATTTGTTAGTTATTGACTAGTCATTTCTTGGTTTTAGACTGGCATATTAGTCTATGATGAAAAAGGTATGTTCATAATTACCTGGTGGGGTGAAATATGTATTTCCCTTGATTGAGGTGGTAATTTATTCATCTTTTATTTCATTTATACACTAGACTATGTCTACTATTGTGGAATACTACTCGCTACCTAATTAGGGGGAGTAGGTTTCATCACATTCTATCATTGAGGTATGATATTAACCACTATTTGATTACTTTACCCTATAGGTTGTAAAATTTAGGAAGTAATTGGTTGAGGCTAGGGTGAAAAAACTCCTATCCCTTGGTATGATGACCTATTCATAGGATGGACTATAGGCACATATTGTTGGCTAGTTGTTTGTGTATTAGTACCACTTTGATTGAGATTGGATGTTGTTTACATATTATCTACTATGTTTGGCTCACTATTCAGTGTAGAGGCTAAAGACACTTCTTTAATAATGGGCATATACATCAGGTTATCTATTAAAGCAATTTGTAAAAATGGGTTAGAATTCATATTCTATTGTCTAGTTAACTCTATCATCACTCCTATTGAAGAAACTAGGTCAATGAGAGGTTTACTTACCATATTCATCTGATTAAAATCACATGCTAGATTTAGGTAGGTTTGATATGCTATTTTCATTTTGTTAAAGTGATCTTCCATGATTTTTTTGCCTTGATCAGATATATTAGGATCTTGGTATGTTGTTTTGATTACAATCATAAGATTTCTAGAAGAATCATGTTGATCATAAATGATATTGGGGGGTCTCTTACTAGACTTGGTAAATTTTCATGGGGAAATTCTACTAGAAACTCAACCCCTACCTCTATGGATCTAACTAAAATATCATCTTTGTTCTCTAACAAATGTTTTTAAAAAAATGGATCATATGTGGAAGATGTATTAGTAAAATATGACTATTGAAGAATTGGCTCATCCACTATGGATATGGTGGCTAGGTATTACGTATTTTGTTCTTGGTCATATTCTATGTAAGGTGATGTGTTAAGAAAATAATTAACCATGGATCTTAGATTTATACCCCTAGTTGAGTATTATAAGAGGGATAAGAATTCATCTCATAAGCAATATTATCTGCATAGGGGTCTTACACCATTTTTCCATGTGTAGCCTCATTATTAATCCCTAGATTGTACATGAGTCCATTACAAGTGTAATAATACATGTTGGGATCCATAGTCAATGCTTTGAGATAAAAGGTCAAAGAGTTATACAAACTCTAAAAAGGATATAATCTAAATCAAATGATGCCTTAAACTTGGTTTAGATTTGTCAAAAAGGATCAAAAGGTTTATGTAAATATTTGTGAGGAAATAAGTTAGTGTAAAGTATCTAACATTTCACCATTCACATAAAGGTAAGCAAGTCAATGGACTAAGAAAGCAGAATACCAAACTCTAAGGTTGAAGTGTTTCAAATCAATCTAATATAGGAATTTAAAATTTGCTAGGTCTTTTGGCCAAAGATGGTGTCAAAATATAGGCTCAAACAAGGCATGTGCTAGGACTCTTGGCCAAACAATGTCAAAAGCTAGACATTGAAATTAGATGAAAGTTTTAATCTAATGGATTTGAAACACTTCTAACAAACACTAGGCATTTGATTCTTGGTCATGAGATTTGTCAACTAGGTATAAGGTATGAAACAAAAGTCACTTTAACTATAGTTTATTTTCTCACAAAAAATTGTATAAAACTTGGTTCTTTTGACAAACAAGCTAGACAAAGGTGATCATTATAACTATTTTAGACAAAAGATCATAGAAGTACACTCGGATTGGTCTAAAAATGTAGGAAAAATTTTGAAACTCTATGTAAGAAGGTCTATGAAACAATATTCAAAATGTTTTGGGTATCGTAACAATGCTATACTACCTAAAAAGGTGTGATAAAAAGGTTTGCGTCAAAAACTTTCTAAGGAAAAGATGTTTTCATACAATTTTGGTAGTATAACAATACCTTTCTTGACTCAAAATGTTGTGGTGTATAGACTTAAAGTGTAAGTGTTTAGCACAAATTGGATTAAGTTTATCAAGTGATGTTAATGATTATAAGTTTTAAATGGCCTTCAACCTAAATTAGAAATTAAACCTAAGTTCTGTCAAGTTTAGTGCAAATGGTGAACCCACTTAACACATCAACCCTCTGAACTTGTAAAGGTATAATTTCAAATTTAAATTATAAGTGAAGGACTTAAACAACTTTGGTAAAGGTCTAGGCTCAATTAGGTAGCATAACTACACCAAAGTGGATGATATGACTCTCAAGCTTTTGATGAACTTTGAACAAGGCAAATGGATGATCTCACATGGATAACATAACACCTCTTTGTTCAAAGGAAAATTTAGACTATGTGTATGGTTTAAATTATTTGTTTACACCAAGTTTTTGACTCCACACAAGAATTTAAACTAGGACAAGATCATCTAATTAATCACCCTTAGATCCTAAATGGACAAGGTTGCTTAGTATTGTTAGAATCCATTAATATATGTCATTTGAGAGGATTTTAAGTGTTCATTCAAGAGTAAATTTTCATTATATAGTAGGATTTTTACACCACCCGTATCTTAAATGATAGTACTATGAGATGCACCTTAAGGCACACCTTACACCAATAATACTTCCATGGAAAGTGGATATTTGTCTAAGATATAACAAGTTTCTAAATGATCTAGGGGAATCAATTTCACAATATCTTTCAAACCAAACAATGCAAAAAAAAAGCACAGATTTTGTGTTCATATCACTTGGCTTGTTGTAAAAAGGTCTAGTCCTTTTTACAACCACTACATCATATTGTTCACTTAATGTAGTGAAATATCCAAAGTGCCACTATGTCTTGTGTAAAAATCCAAAGGAGCCAAATAAAGTTAATGTTAGGAGATGAAACCCCAGGTCAAATCTTCCCTAAAGAACTTGTAGGAGGTGATGAAGTCCCCCTCACAAGCCAAGATGCATAAAAAAAAGAAAGCATGAAAATAGAAAAACTTTAGGGTCATTTTCAAGGTCACCCAAACTTTGATGAGTTTTTGGGGAGTGCTTTAGATGACTTTATTTTTAAGCCTTGGAATAGGCTACTTTTTAATAGGAATAACACTTTTGATTCCAAGGGTTCCCTATAGGGGACAAATGGAAGAGCATACATGCAACATTGCTCTTTTTGCCAATTTTTTTTTGATTAAATAACTATTTCAAATAAAAATTGATAAGTGTGTTCAACTTTATACCCAAATGAAAGATTTGGTGGAGTTCATTTGACCCCTTGGTCTTAGTTGCAATCTTTGAAAAAAGCATTCACCAAAAACATCTAAATTCTTTATTAAACACCCAAAACAAGGTTACTAATTGATATTTAAGCATGCAAAAGTTATTTAAACATGTTTTGAGTAAATTTTAAACTTGGCCCTATATTAAAATTATTAACATGTCCTTTATTTTTGAAGTTCTTTTGAGTTTGAAACAACAAACTTTAAAAAAGGAGGTCTCAAGTCTATGTTTTTGGAAAAACATAGTGATCAACGTCGGTTATTACCACTGACATCAATTATGGCTAACCGAGATCTAACTAATGTCATTTTTGCTAACTAATGTTGATTAAGTTAGTAATCAATGTTAGTATTTCTATCGATGTTGGTTACTGTGTAAAAACTATGGCAACCAAAAATGGCAAAATAAAATTAAAAAATCAATTTATAAGATTTTTAAGAGCTCAAATAAATATTTTAGAGTTACAAAAGGATCTCCTTTAGTTGTGAGATGTGTCTGGTCCCATCAAGTGTGCCATTATGTGATCTAGGAATGTGACTAAAGAGAGGATGGTTAGTATGGTGTTAGTTCTAAAATGACAAACAAAATGAAATAAACACACTAATAGCATAACATCTCTAAGCCTAGACACTAGGGAGATATTAGTTAATAAAATCAAATGACAAACACAACTAAAAAGCAAGAAATCAAATACAAGATTTATTTCACCTTTTTTAGATGATCCAAATGCCTTTACAGTGGTGGCTTGCTCGGCTTGTGCTCATGAAGTCCTTGGCAATGGAAGATTGGCTACCTCCATCTCTCCTTGGCACCTTTGGCTTGTAGTTTGGCTTCGCTTGGAATCAATTTGGCATGGTAACACTAGTTGCTTGAAGATTTTATAACTAATATTACATTATAAATTTACACAAATTAAGCTTAGAAATGATGTTTTGAGGCCTCTTATTTATAGATTTTTGGATTTGATTACAATCAACCTCAATCATCCATCTCAAGATTGAGGTGTGTGGTTGAGGATTAATTCAATTTTTGTAATTAAGTTTGTAATTATCCTCATTATGAAATTGGAAGAAGGGGAAATTAAGAGGCATGGAGGGCATCATGGAAGGCATTGATGAGGCATGGAGGGCATGAATCTTGATATTTGTGGCATTTATGGCCTAGGGATGTCTTCCCAAGAAATAAGGTCATGTGATGATGTAGATATTCAATATTCATTTCCAAAATAAAGTATTCAAAAATTTTCCATGAAATTCTTGATTAGGCCTTGATTTGGGTTAATTATCTCCTAAGCATGATTAAGCATATTATGCACAAATTACCCAAATTAATCAGAATGCCTTGTTATTAGTCTTAAATTTAAATGGATTAGAATTGGAAGTCACTATTATATGTATTGGATGTGTATTCCCATTTAATATGTTGCCAAGAAAAAATAACAAAGGCATGAGTCTTGTGTAAAATATTTGATAGGAAAGAGTAGGTCAAAGCACGTAGGTGAAAATTTGGCATTTTGACTTAGAAAGAACTTATCGAAGTTAGCTAGTGCATAAATTACATTACCCTATTTAGGGATACCCTAGCCAAAATCAGCATTTGAATATGTCAGTTTCAACTCATTTAATAAATTTTAGTGTTTGTAGGCCAAATTGTACATTTTGGGTGGAAATTGGCCAAAACCCTGATTGGAGGTTATTGGCGACTAGTTTTAGGTGTCTACATCTCTCAAAATATTTTATAACAAAAGATGTTTTTTAAAATAAAATTGATCTATTTTTCTAAGATGACTCTCTCTTTTGAGACTCGCATGTTTTATCCATATTGTACTTTATATTGACTTTGACTTTAGTCTAATTTAATCTAATTTAGATTAATCTATAATAAATCTAATTTCCTTTTCTGTTTCTTTTAGTTTTAATATATTTTAATTTGATTTAAATTTTTATCCTTTTCTATTTTTACTTTAAGTTGGTTTCTTATTTGAATTTCCTTTATTTTATTTTATTAGAGTTAGACTTAATTAGATTTCAGATTAGATAGTTTTTACAACTCAGTTAAGTTATATTTGTTCATTTTTGTTTTGTTTAATGTTTTATTTCTTTAAATAGTTTCTTATCTCTCTCTTAATTTGTTTTTGTTCTATCTTTGTTTCTTTTAGTTTGATGGTTATTGTTTGTTATGTCTCTTGTGTGTTGATTTTGGTTTGGTGCTTGATTTATAGAAGATTTGATCATATTTGATTTATCTCAGTTCTTTTTACTTATATTTCTATTTTATTATATTGGTGTTTGGAAGTTATTACAATAGAAACAAGATATTACTTCGATATATGTTATATTATTGAATCAAATTTCTTTCCTTCAAGAGATTATCTTATTCATAGGCCTTCTCTCTCAGATATGATAGATTACATATTCATATTTGAACTAATTCATTATTTGATAAAGTAGATTTCTAAAATTATAATGGAATATGTTATATTTGATATCTTATTTATTATTTCCTAGAATATTTAAAAAAACCCTCACATCTTTAAGATCGTAATTGAATTTTTAGAACCTTAGTATTAGATTGGTACGATTCTAACTTAACCTTCATAATAGGTGAAAGGATTGATTAGTTGATGGTATAATTCGCATCATCAAAAAATTTGGTAACTCTACTAAAGATATCTTTCAAAAATCTTATTTTTTTTTAAGTTGTGTTTCTTTTTTGCTCATAGTATTTAGAGGTCAACCTCCTATTATTCAATGTAGAATCGATATTGTTGATGATCAAGTTGATGTTGATTTTAATCTAACTCCTTATGCATGGTATAATCATCCTCATAATATTCAACATATTATTCAAGTCATAAACAAAGAATAAGAAATTGTAGAGTTTGAGACAGATTGGTATTCTAATCTTACTCGTGAGACTCAATAGAACATTTTAAATAATAATAGATGAATTCAAGAAGATAGAGCTAGAGTTTTAGTAACTAATCCTAGGTTTAAAACTCATTTCCTTTCTGATTTTTTTATTTTTATGATTTGGTTATGCCCTATGAATCTATTGATATAAATATACAATTAAATAAAGTTAATCAAGTTCAATAAAATCAACCAATTCAAGTAGAAGAGACTTTTGAAGTTTTTAATGGGAGATCAAGTAGAAGTGAGGATAGAAGAGTTGATTCACAGACTACAAGATAATAGAGATAATAATGATCTCACTAAAGGTGAAGATGAAGTTGAAGATGAAGAAGAACAATATATATCTATAACACCATGAATTTTTGTAAATCCAATTAATATTGGAAATCATCTTGGTAAGTTACTTTGTAATAAAGGGTTAAATATACCAAAAAATTTTGGAGCTCTTGGAGAATCTTGAGAAGATCATTTAGAAGAATTTAAGTTAATTCATGCTACTCTTGGTATAACAAATTAAAATATATGTTTAAGAGTTTTTTTCTCAAACACTCAAAGGGAAAGCTTACCAAGCATTTATTAGTTTATCTACTAAAGTTATCAGCACATGGAAAAATATTGAACAATGGCTAGAGTTATCTTTTGGGAAAGCTAAAGAAGACTTTGACCTAGTCATTGACCTTGTGAAATTTTCTATTGATCTAGGTAAAACCATTTATCATTTTATTATCAAATTCATTAAGTTATGTCAAAAGATTCCTCTTGATATTAGACATTCTAAGAAGTTATTTAGACATTATTTTTTTAGTGTTTTACCCCTAAAATATAAAATGGCCTTAGAGGATAGGGATAATTTAGAGTATGATGAAAATTCAACATTATACATTGAATATGAAAATAAAATAAAATTTATTGGATTTAAAGATAGATTATCTAAGTTTTAAATGCAGATAATATAAATTTTTTAAAAGTCATTCAAAGTCTAGAAAATGAACTGGTCATTATTAAAATACAACTAAATGATAAACCTTCTTCATCTAATGGAAACAATATTATAAGTAAAATATTAGAAATTTTTTATTACTGTAATGTTTATGAATTGGATCATGATCCATGTTCATGTGTTGTTATCCATAATTTTTAAAAATATATTCAATGGAAAGATCTTATATTTGAAGATCTAGAAGATAATATAAACATGTGTGCTCTTGATGTTCTATAAAAAAATTAAGGTGCTTATGTTGTTAATACTAAAAATAAAGATTATAACTCTTCTCAAAATAATAAAAAAACAAATAATTATTCTTCTTCTAATGATAAAGGTAAAATAGTTTAGAATAATTATTGTAGAAAAAGTTCATCTTGCTAGTTCTACACTTGGTCATGTGCTTAGCTACCAATCCAGTTAGGTTCTAGACTTAGGGAATCTAGGTATGAGACTAGAAAGGTCTAGTGCTCAATATTTATTCATGTTATGGTTTTGGCATTAGTTTTACAAAAGATGTGAGATTTGTGCACTCACCCAAATCACAACAAAGGGATCAGGCCCACGTTGGGTTAGTTGCATCATGGCATAACATGGGTTTCTAAGGGAGTTAGTCCATTGCCAAAGGGCTTAGTTGGCCTTTTGCCACTAATTCCTAGGGTACAAGTGGTTCATAATTAGGTGGCACTATAAGCACATGTCTTCAATACTTGGCATATTTTGGCTCACACCTGGGGTACTTATAGGTTGGTAGAGGTCACTAATGGCATAAGGATGCCATTAGTGGCAAAATTGAGTCTCCATTTCAATATCTTACATAAATAATCAAATAGAACTTGAATAAAACTAAGTCATTAGTAAGACATATTACAAATCATAAATGCAAATTAATACTTCATCCTATCAAGGCTCTTCTTTCATTAACTTAATCATAAAGTTCATTACAAATGACAATATAGGTGCATATCCTAACTCTACTCACACCCAGTGGCTCACATACTAGCTTGGGATATACATTTAAACTCCCAAAACCTAAATGTAAAAGTAAGTTACTATGGTTGGCTCTCTATTTTTCTAGACCTTCACTATCATTTCCTTCCTCTCTTTTTTCTAAAAAGGCCATCTTCCTTTTATAGGTGAGAGTCATATTCTACTAGATCAAAGGGCCATGTACTAAGTGATGAGCTATCTTGAGTTTGATAGATTCACTCTCTTAACATCCATTTTCCTTGAGCTACCTCATATAAGTCCTAATAGGGACATCCTTTAATAGGTTTAGCATTTCCCAACTACCTACCAGCTGGTGCAGATTCCATGAGGACTCCTCAACTAGTTCCAAAATGCTCAACAATGCAAATAGCCCAAGGGTTACTTCATGTAAAGGTTTTATAGGTGGGTGAAGTCCACATATTAACATAAAATTGGCCCTAACATTCCCCCATACAAAATTACTAGTCTACCTTGGAATAGTCTTTAAATGCCTTAGGTGCATAGAACTTAGGCACACCTTACCTCAAATCCTCCTTAAAGTCCTCAAAGCCTTAGATGGTGACCCTAATTTCATCGATGGCTCCATATAATTCAATAAATGTTACTTATAGATTAATCATGTTCTTGTTCTCTAAATCCTTCTAAAAGGCTTCTAGCCTTTCCCTTGCCCTCTTGACCCCTCCATCTAAAAGTTCACCTTGTTCACTGGCTTTTGTTTAGAAGGAACAAAATAATGTCTCTAAATCCTTCTCTTAAGTATTTAATTGAGTGATAAGGGAGTTAACCTTTATCATCACTTATACATGCTTTGCTCTAGACACTATGAAGGATTATTGGAGCAAAGTGTCCTTCTCCTCCTATATCCCTTTTAGGTGTGTGTCAATGATTTTTTCTTAATTGGTGAAATTAAAAAATATGGTATCTACTTCCTTAGTGCCCTATTCAATATTGGTGAAGAGATATTTGATAACTTCCATCTTCTTTGTTAACTCCTCTCGTGTGTCCTCTTAGGGGTCTAGTTTTTCTCCTAGCATTGAATTCATCCTTAGTGTCATTTGCTCTATAAGCACATACATAGTTAATGTCATTCATATCTAAGGTGTCCACATTATTTAGGAGGGATGGATCTACCTCCTTTATGTGTTCTATTATCTATCTAAGCTTGAGTTTGGTTTCCTCCTTCTCTTTTTCTATATTCTTTACAATTTTCCTCCAACTATTGCCATGAACATCATTCATGATGTTCTTGTGCACCATTGAGGTCATCATCTTGATCAATGCATTCACTGATCACATAGGATTCATGATGTAGGCATTTAGTAGATGGTATTCATGCCCTTATTTACTCTTCTTAGTGCATTAAATTGCCTTTGAAATTAGGTTTAACCATGTAGTGGCTCTCGAAGGCATGCATTCCATTAATTAGAAGTCCTCATCCTCTTTGAAGTCCTAATTCACCCTTTCTCTATTCATAATCTCATATTCGTCTTCTCCTAGCTCTTCTTTTTTTGATAGCACTAGTTTTTGATCCTATGTCTTCATCTCTCCCTCCTTTGTTGCTAGATCTACCATCATATTCTTATAGGGGTTCTTTTATGGACTTTTCCCCTCCATCTATCTCCTTTTATTATAGTCCTACCTCCTCAATTTATTGATTTTGGGAACCAATATCACATTATTTTTCCTTAAGGTCCCCCTTAGAAATAGGACACTCCTTTTGTCTATTTTTTTCTACCATGTTGGTGGTGGCACTAGGTGTTACTTATGATGATCTTTCTACCCTACGTTTTGCACCAGTGGGACCCTTCCTTTCCCTTTCTTAAAGCATGCAAACCCTTTCATCCTAGACCACTTTCCCCTCTTCTTTCATCTTGATATTATGTGCCTCCTATTCCTTCTTGGCATGCTCTTTCTCAACCTTTCTTTTTTTGGCTTGTACAACACTTTCCTTTTCTCTTTCTCTTGCCTCCTCAGCCTCTAGTTGGTCAATTTTGGCTTGGCTCATGCCTTTGGCCTTCATCTCCTTACACTTCTAATGTAATTCTATTGTTTCATTGATATGACCTTGGTTGAGGCCTATACTTCTCTATTTCTATAGTATCTCTTCTTCTTCTATATCCAAACTAGAGTGAATTGTCTCTTTGGGCTCCTTACCCTTCCCTTTTTTCTTTTATCATGTCTTGCTCTCTTATACATGCCTCCATTCCTCTACTTCCATCATTTCAATAATCTCTATACCCACCCCTACTTTAGTCATTTCTTCTTTTTGTTCCTTTAGCTCATGTGCCCTTTGGTTCTCAACTTCATAGGAGTCGAGTCTTCTCAGCCTGTACCTAGACTTTTTTAGCTCTATCTAGGGTGGTGGGGAAGGGTTATATTCTCTTAAGAATTCTACTTCCTTTGGTGTAATGGTGGTACCCCACCTCCATTCTTCCTTAGATTCCTCTATTTATTCTTCTTCAAAAACAACTACTTCAAGCATAGGGGAGGGGGTCTTTCTAATCTTTTCCCCCTCAGGTTGAAGGTGTTCTTTGGGGAAAAGTGAATGCACTTTTGGTATGAATTTGATGTAGACGCTTCCCCTTATAAAGTGATTTTCATCCTCAAGTGATCCTCAATTTCTTCTAAGGTTTCTCCCTTCTTCTTCATTGGGAAATTATTTTTCTCAAGGGGTGTGAGGGTTCCTTCATATCTAACCAAAGTTGGGGGGTATATTTTGCTCTTGGCATTAGTTCCTACATTAAAATCCTTCTTTCTAGGCTTTATCTCATAGTAGATCCTATGAAGGAATCTTAGGATGGTAACTTATTAGATTAGATCAATGTTTATTCAATATAAGGCATCCTCCTCATCTTTAGTTGCACTCCCATCTACATGTGAGAACCCATGCCATATCCTTCTACTCTCTACATCTAGCTCCCTAACTAGGATGTCTATGTTTTTCACATTTAGTATCCAAAGGAGTATGTCTTACAAATACTTGACTGAGAAGGTAAAGGGAAGATTCAACCATCCTAACCTATTCCCATCCTTTAACTCTAGTTAGATGACATATTAGTGTTGTATTATGATAAAAGTAGCTATTTAAAACATGCTCATGAGGATCCCCTAGGAGATGCACCATTCTAGCCTAAAGGCCTTAATGTAATGCTCACTCTAGTGCATCACATGATTTTTATATTTTTGACTAAAGGTAAGTGAACAAGTGTAGTCCTTGTACTTTTGTATAGGTGACTCATGGTCTTCTAAGAACACCCAAAACTTGTCCACATTCCCATCTGGGGTCCTAATCTCCTCCATAATTATCAATATTAGGATGGAACCCCATCTAAATGTCCCTTTTGCACTATGGCATTCAACTACATTCTTGGTTAGTTATATGGTGATGAAATGTGATACATTGAATTAGACTCCCTAGTTATGTGGTAATCCAAGTAGAGATATACTTTAAACACATATGTCCATCATCCACTAGGACATAACTTCAAGCTCACGAGGCATGCTACTACCCTCATGCTTGGGTCCTCACATTTTTTGATGGGGAAAGTATAGCCCCCTTTGAAATAGTTTAGGAGATTGGTGATGTGTTCCACCTCATCCTCATCACCCATCAACTGATGGATATCTCTAACTATATCTATAAGTCTAGTGATTTTCTTTATCAATTGCATTGATATCTTCATGCACTAGCCTACAAAATATATGTGGTACTCATGGATGCATTAGAGAAGGAACTAAAAAAGTTCATCTAGCTTTTTGAAGTAGGGTAACTCATAGAGCTAAGTAATTCTTGAGGAATTTAACATATCTTTAATCAAGACATTGAAAAGGGTGTTGCCTTAAGGGGTCATGCACCCTATATCCACCATCCAATCCTACACTAAGTCTTGAAAGTTGCTTGATGTTTAGTGGTTGTAATCCTTCAGATGACAAATGTGCATGAAATAATGCAATGGTTTTCCCATCAATGCCTCTAGTGGGAATTGTATATGTTAGTATGACATCTTTGTCAATACCTCTAATTCTATCATTGTGATGTTGACTACCTCTACTACCTATGCCTTAGTCTTAGTGGTAACAACTTCTTCCACAATCTTGACCTATTTGGGTTTTAGCTATTTCTCTATATAGCATGATGCCTTTTATTTCTTCACCATCCTGAAACTATTAGTATTAAACCTTGGAAGGTGAGGCTTACTAATGCCCCTAATAGTGATCAATACTTTTTCAGCCACATGATCTATGTCTATGCATTTAGCTCTAAGATTTGTTGGGAATTAATGGTGACCTAGCAATAATGTTGTTCTATATTTGGCTCTCTACACAAATTTATCATCCTTACTTTTTGCACACTAGTTACACTATGAGTACACTCCTTAATATGCATCCTTTCACTATATGATTAGGTTAAATATTTACTTGTGGTGAGTTTTCTCTTGCTTGAATTATTTGGTCTTTTTCTTTGGTCATTCTTTAGTTTAGTAAACTTTGTAACTTAATCAAGTTTATTATTGATCAATTTATATCCACCTCTTAGGAAATATAATTTTTAATGTAGGTGTGATGGTGTCAACTCCTTGGGTTATTAGGGAAGGCAAAAATCTCTGAGATCTTAAAAAATCTATTATTTTATATGCCTTAAATGTCTATCTTTGTACTATCACCAGTTCATTTAATGTTCTTAAAAGATTTTTTGGTGAAGTGATGTATGGTTCAAATAGTCACTTTTCACTCCTTTTTGGGTGGATACCAACTATTTTAGATGACTTTTCTTCTATGTGTGTATCTATGGCATGACCTTTGCCTTTCTTATGGAAACCTGGGCATAACACTTCACATGCACATGATTTAACCTCCTTGGTTCCCTTCTTATAGATACACTCTTCATTCAACATGCTTCTCTATCTTGGTCAATTTATTTGCACATCATCTTACCTTAACTTTGCCTACCCTATACAAATTCCTAGTGTTGACCCTCTAATAATTTGTCTCTTCTAATTTTCATGCTTCTAGAGAGTGCATGCTCACTGTCTACCTTGCACTCAAATAAATTGAGCATATTCACTTTCCAATATTTCACTCAATTATGTTGAACATCTTTTTTGGCCTCAGGTTTCTAGTGCTAGATCAAAAGATGCACCTTCTTCCAACTATTTATCTTGTGCACACATGCTTGTGCCAAGTAACCCTCACATGCCCACAACTTATATGTTTAGCCTCATGTACTTATTGGCACAAGTGATCAACTCAATTGATTAGAATTATGTGTAAAGTGTGGATAAATATTTCTTATGGCCATCATATACCACTCACTATCACTATAAATTGTACAAAATTAGTTTAGAACATGCCAAACTTTATTATGGTCATCCTAACCCAAACTAACTATTGACCACATAGTTATATTTTTCTTGGGATGAGTGTCAACCTACTATATCCAAGGCTTAAATTGGTTGCCATTGAAATGCCCTAAGAACATTTAGCTAGACAACATGTGCAACTTGTATGCACTTATTTCTAAGTTATGGTGGATGATGTATGGACCCATCCACTAAATTTGTAACTTGTCTGAGTACTTAAATTACTTGGATTCATATAGAAACACCAATTATCCTTCAATAAACTCCTTATGCTTGATGTGCTTGTTATGCCACCACTTTTTTTTTACCTTTTCAATTTGTTAGATCCACTTTGCTTGGGCATGTTTCTCATCTAGGTGATCTAAATCTTATAACCTTATGCTTAGAGACTCCTGGTCATCTAGGTAGCCAATTCATGAAATATGTAGGGAGGGCACTATGAATTCTATGGGAAACATTGTTTAAACACCAAACACTAGCTATAATGATTTAGCCTTGTTTAGGAATTTTAGGTCATGCAGCATGCCCAAAGTACTACAAAGACATGATCATCCCAACCCTTGTGACCAACATCACATATCTTCATTAGGCACATCCCCAATATTTTTTTAAAGGCCTCAATTATGTCATTATCTTGAGGATGATATAGGGTGGTCTTGTGGTGCACCACCATGTATTTTATTAGGAGTGTATGCACATCATCTCATTGATCAAATGAGTGCCCTTATCGCTAGTTATATTTAATGGGCACCCATACCTACTCATGACATTCTAAAAAATGAGTTACATGATGGTTATGGCTATAAAATATTTAGTTAATGAAACTTTAACCTACTTGGTGAAATAGTTAGTGACCACCAAAATGTACCTAACACCACTTCACCTTGTTATAAGAGTGATTGGCCCAACAAAGTCAATGGCCCATTTTTTGAATGCCACCTAGGTAAGGATGGGGATGAGAGGCATCTCATCTTGATGGTTAGGCTTCCAAGTGTGATAACATATGTAACATGACTTAGCATACTCCTTGGCATCTTATAATAGATTTGGCCACCAGAGACCTAACTGTAGCACCTTACATGCCATTACATTGCCCACAAAATGGCCTCATATAGTTACTTTATACACCTTTTAGAGGATGGAGTCCTTTTTATGTTCTAAAGCACAGTGGTGTAAGACTTCATCTCTACTTAGTTTATAGATCTCACCTTTGATGAGATAAAAATGGATGGTACAGATATCAAGTTATTTCTTTTCCTTGGTGGACTTGTCTTATGGCATAAACCCTAATGTTAGGAAGGTGGTAATCTCTGCTAGATCTTTTGTAACATGCTAGACTCTATATAGCTATGCATCCTTAATTAATACCACCATATCATCAGAGGTGATGTGGAACAAGTGGTTTGACCCCAAGTTTTGCTTCCCAAGTTTAACCATAAAAAAAACTGGAAGTCCTAAAAGAGAACAACCTATCTACATATACACTCATGTAAGACAAGTTTGTTTATGAGGTACTTAAGCACCTCATGATCTATTAAGAATATGAATGGGGTTACTAGAAGATATTTCCTAATTTTTTATAAGGCATAGACCATTACCAGTACCTCATTCTCACTAGTGGTGCAGTCTTACTTAGCTTGCATCAATTTCTTGCTTGAGAAGGAGATGGGGTGGTTCATTTTTCCCTCCCTTAGTTACACTAATATGGTGCCAATGGTAGAGACTAAAGAATCAACATGGATGTGGAAAGGATTTATCTATTCATGGAATTAAATAATTGGTGCATTGGCCAACTTTAGGTTTAGTGTATCAAAGGCCTCCTCTTGTGCTCACCCCAATAAAATGGGTCATCCTTACACAAGAGTTATTTTAGGGGCACTATGATTTTAACATAGCTCTGAATGAACTTTCTATAGTAGCCACAATGTCTTATAAAGGCATGTGTGTCCTTTTACATTGAAGGGGTCTAGAGCTAGATTATGATGGATATCTTTGATGGGTCAACAATAAAACCATCCTTGCAGATGATGTATCTAAGTAATGTTCCAAATGGAATTATAAATATGATCTTTTTTAGATATAGAGAGATCTAGAGTTGTCTGCATCTTTCAAAAATGAGGCACAAATTGTCATAGTGTTATTTTAAAATACCATACATAGTTTAATCATCAAGGTATACTTATAGGAACTTATGGATAAAGTCCTTAAAAGCAATGATCACTACCCTAGAGAACATGGCTAGTCTATTTTAAGCCCAAAGGGCATTACGTTATATGTGAAACAACCCCATTCAATCATAAAGGTTATTTTGGGCTTATCCTTGTCCTCAATTTGCACCTAATGGTAGCTTGAGAACCCATTAGTGAAAGTGTAAATTTTGCAACCTATAATGCCATCTAGGACCTCATCGGTGAATGGGGTCAAGAAGGGGTCATTGATATAGGCAACATTAAACATCCTATAATCAACAAAAATCTATATGCACCTATCTTTCTTAATATTAATGACCATCAAACTCACCCATTCATATTCTTGTACTAGGTAAATGATGCCAATATCCAACATTCTCTTGATCTCCACCTTTACCTTGGCATGGAGATTGGGGTTCATCTGATATGGCTACTTGTTTACTGGCCTTGCACCATCCACTATCTTGATGCTCATTTTTCTAAGTAAAGGGTGGGTGCCATTCATGTACTTATAGTTGCATGGGAAGAGGTCCTAGAATTCCTTTAAGAGGTTAACAATGCATGCTAGTTCTGACTCAGACTAGTAAGTGCCTATAGTGGTGACCTTTGGCTCACCCTACATAATGATGTCTACTTTGGTGGTCTTGAGTGGTGAATGATAGGGTTAATTTTTCTCTTATTTGGATTATTCAACTTTCCTTGTCCCTTATTTTGTCTCAACTTGAAGATGCATTAGATCTCCCTCATCTGGTGAGCTATCATCCATGAGGTACATGAGTTTTTATCTACCTATTAGAGCCTTCCAATTTTACTTCTTGCAAGTCTCATCATCTTCTTCACTAGATTCACTATTGAGTACCTTCTCTTCTAATAATGTGGGTAGAACTAGTCCCTTCTCCCTAAACATCTCCTTTAGGTTCTATTCTAAGGTTGTAATGTCCTCAAACACTACTCGATGGATGACTTATAATGGCTCTTGTAGCTCTAAGTTCTATGAAGAAAATGAGAAAGTGTGCATAAACCTCTCCTTGAGTATTTCCTAATCCCCTATCTCATGATACATCTCATTTACAATGTACCACACTCACACCCATGTCTTCATGGTCTTATAAAAGGCATGCATCCATATGATTCTTGGTGCATTTTCACTATAGATAGTCCACATTTCTTCACATAGACACACATGCATGATTGGGTCATAATAATTGGTGTAAGAAAGTGTGTCTAGATCTTCATTACTCTTTCCAAACCTGGTGGATATTTTTTCCTTCACATCCCACCAAGTTGGCAAGCTAGGTTTTTGTGTTATATAATAGTGGGCATATGTACTCTTCAGAGTGTACACTAGTGTGCCCATTCAATCAATTTCCTTTGGCACATAAGCTTCAATGTCCAAGACATATTTATTAATGGAATGGATTCACTCATACTTTAGGAGTACTACAAGCTTCCCTTTACTAAGATGTAATACCCTTTTATCCCTTTTCTACATACGCGAGATCCATTTCTTCTTAAGGTGTGTCCTCTTGATCAACCATATCTGGGTTGGTCTGGGACTAGATGTATGCACCAGGTGGCACATTTTCCCAATGAATTTGTAGGCCTATTCATCCCATAATTTTAATGCTATATTATTTGTATCATAAGTTGATTATCCATCTTCTCATATGAGCATGCCTTGGTCATTAGGGTTTAATTTCTTGGCAACCTATGTTGTGATGTTATATATGTGATTGATCTCATTCTCAAGATAAACACTCTCTACATAGAAGGGGACTTGATAATTTGAAAGGGGGATAAACACCCTCTCCTTTCCATTCTCAAAAGTCATGTAATGCTTTTTGAAGTGTATGTTTGTATTGTTAGCATAACACCATGGCCTTCCCAAGAGTGTTGGGTGGTTATCCTTTTCAACCAACTCGATGACCTCGATGTCTACATGGAACTCAGTGCCCGTGATATCTATAATGGTTCCCTTCAAGATCCCAAGAGGTTGTATTTGGGTTTTTTTATCCATGAATAACATGTGAGGTGAAGGCCTCAAGGGTGCCACCCCATCTTTTCTTAGGCCTTTTTGGTCAAGATATTAACCTTTGGACCCATATCCACCAATAATTCACAAACCAACCATCCATTAATGGTTCCATCTATTATCAAATATTAGTCATACTCATCATTATGTGTATGCCTAACCTCATGTACCCTCTCCATATGTAGCACTATAATTTCTACCACTTGAGATGTGACCTCTTGCACTAGTTCTTCTCCTACATGATTTTGAAGTAATTCCTTCAATAGAGATAGCATCCCTTCAATTTTTAGGAGGTACAAGATCTTAGTCAACTCTTGTACCTTAGCTTCTTGGTGATCTTGTTTCTTATGTGAAGTGGTGACCCTTGCCTTTAAATCTCTAGCCAATTGGAGCTCACCTTGAAAGTCTTATATCATGTTCATGACTTGTTATAGGACATCCTTTTACCATGTAGGGTTAGGGTATGGCATAGTTTTTAGCTCTAACTGAGTCATGCACTCAGTGTGACTTTATTCACCATACTCCAAGCATAGATATTAGGGTGACATAGTGGGTGATTGATTTTTAAACCCACTTCTTGTCATGGCTTATACCTTGGGTGGCTCCTTGTGAGTTTTTTGGGGCTTAAGGGCACACTTTTCCCCCTTGAACTCATGCCTAATCATCATGGAATCTTTGTCTATGATAGGTCATCCTTGAGTCAAATTTTTGTATAAGTTAGGGTATTCTTTAACTGTATGTGGCCCCCAACAATACCCACACATTGGGTGTGTGGGGTAGCTGTGTTGGTAATGTTCAGTCAGCCCACACTTATAAAATGATTGTGGTGGGAATCCTCCTCCACCACATCCACCTCCTTAGCCACATGCACCTCTTTGGTTTATGTAACCCATGTTGTTCTACCCATATCCTTGATTCTTTTGACTTGATTGACCACCACCTGATGTTGTTACTTCCCTCATGCCTCTTTCTATATTCCTAGCACATCTCATCAATGACCCTATAGTCTAATATTAAGTGTGTATAAGAATCACACATATTTTATTAAACCATAGTGTTTACCTAGCTAGTGCATTGTAACAATGGATAATTTTTGGGGTCATGCACTTCCAAACAAACTTCATAATTGAGAAGTAGTGCATGGACATTTTTGCATGAGAAGTTATTCTTGTTATGCCCTTCTATCTCAAAGTCAATGCACCATAACCCACTACGACTTTCATGCATTTTCTTAGTGGTCAATTTCTATAAATAAGATGCCATTGACACAATATATACCTCCATAAATGGACTAACTCTAGTATTAATGTTACCTATTACCTCAACCTAGAGCATGGATTCAAGCACTTCATGGGGCTCTATGAAATTTTTCATGGACAATGCAGATATGAAAGGTAGTAATAGGCCACCAAAAAACCATTATGTGTGTTGGGAGGGATGTATGTGATATGGAAGCCTAGATAATAGAGTTTTGAATCATGCATCATATAGGCATATGCTCTTAGATAACCCTTAGATGATATCTTTAGCATCATGATACTCTACTACTTAAACTTAGGGATATCAAATTATTTCAAGGCCTCCTTTGGCACATTGTAGTCAACCATAGCCTAGTTTAGATAAAACTTTTGATACCATGTGTGGGTGAAATCTAGAAAAGTAGTCATGAATTGAGTTACCTTATGCTCAAGCTGAGTGATACCCTGATTACACCATTATAGTTCACATTTTAGCACATGCTCCATGGAATTCTCAACTCCATGATACTTAGGTAAGTGCATGGCCATCTCATATTATCTTTACTAAGGAGGTGGCATGGGGTTTTGTTTTACCTTCCCTCCTTGTGTCTATGTTATGGGTGGCCCTTTAATGCCTCCACTAGTAAGGTTGGGCATTGAACCTACTAGTGTAGGATATGTTATGGAACTTGATGGTGCAACCTAACTCTCTTAAGGTTATTGTACCACTTCCTATAGGTTGTTACCTAGTTGGCATAATTGACATTTCTTGCATGAAAATGTTTGTGCCTATATTCAAATATTTTAGATTGGTTCTTTTTAAATCCATTATTTTATTACTCAATTCCTCATAAGGGATCACTTGATTAATTACAAACTCTTGGTTTAACCCTTGAATTATATTAAAGTCTAGGTCAATAATAGGGTCAGTTACCATTCTTATATCATCTAATTGGGGATCTAGTGAATGAGCTTGTGCTTTAGGTTCAAGGGGGTAGGTGATTCTAGCATTATCAAGCACTAATTTTTGTAAGAATATTATGCAATCTATACCCAACTATTAATTTTTGTTTCTTGATTCTTCCTCTCCATCTTCATGCTACTGTAGTTTAAGGGATCCTTCCCCATGGCCTTTTCACTCACTATGGGTCCTCTCAGTACTTCCAAGTTCTAAATCCTCCAATAGTCCATGCCTATGTTTACCATAATTCAACCTCTAGAGCTCTTGAGTGTCATGTTATTCCTATTCCATTGTACTCTACTTATACATCCCCTTCTCTCCTTCCACACTTGCTCATATGTGTAAGGACTTTAGCCTTCCATTTTCATGGTTTCTATATCATAATCCACAAGGAAATTTTTTAGTTTAGTTTTAAGCCCTCTGATGAATGTGCCCCTTGGTTCATGGAGGAACTCATAATCTACTTCTTCAGTGTATGAGAAGGTTAACACTATGAATTATAACATGGAGTTATTTAATGTGCCACTCCACCGCTTATCCATAGTGTGCATCTAGACTTCATCCAAACTTTTTAGCCTTTCTATGCACCCTAAAATCCACTCGAGGTGCTAGTTATAGCTATGCTTTCTAGTGGTAGTGTAGGCAAATAATTGTCAATACATGTGCTTGAGTAGCTTGTAGAATAATACTTCATAAAGGGAATTGTACAAGTTAGGCTTCACCCATTTTTATGTTTTTTGTCCTTTGCATGTAGGATGGTTCTACATGAAACTATCTTTGACTTTCTCTAGCCATCCCTCAATATTCTTGAGTGATATTTAGAACATAACTTTATTATACCATTATAAAAATGAAATTCAACATGTGTCTTGGTAATAAAACTAAAATGTTATAAAAAATTTCACCTTGATACTTCTATGCTTGGTCATGCACTTAGCTACCAATCCAATCAGGTTCTAGACTTTACAAAGCTAGGCACAATAGTAAAAAGGTCTGACACTCAACATTTATTCATGTTATGGTACTAAAATTAGTTTCAAATAAGGTGTGAGATTTGTACACTCACCCAAAGTGTAATAGTGAAGGGACCAAGCTCACATTGGGTTGTTTGCATTGTGGCATAACTTGGGTTTCTAGGGGAATTACCCCATTTCTAGAGGGGTTAGTTGGGCTTTCAGTGCCAAGTCTTAGGGAGCAAGTTGTTCATCCTTAGGTGGTACTTTAGGCACATGTATTGAAGCTTTGGTGTATTTTTAAATAAACCTGGGGTATTTTTATATTGGTCAAGGTCACTAATGGTGCAAGGATGCCATTAGTAGCCCACTTGAGTCTCCATTTCAAGAGCATACATAAATACTCAAATATAGCTTGAATAAAACTAACTCATCAATCAAACATATTATAAATCATAAATGCACATTAATAATTCATCCTATCAAGGCTCTTATTTCATTAACTTAATCATAGAGTTTATTATAAATGACAATATAGGTGCATATCCTAACTCTACTCACACCTAGTGGCTCACATGCAAGCTTGGGCTATACATTCAAACTCTTAAAAATTAAACGTAGTAGTAAATTATTATGGTTAGATCTCTAGTTATCTAGAGCTTCACTATCATTTCCTTCCTCTCTTTTTTATACAAAGGCCAACTTCCCTTTATAGGTGAGAGTCATCTTCCACCATATCGAAGGAGCATGTGCCAAGTGATGAGCTATCCTGAGTTTAATAGCTCCACTCTCCTAACATCCATTTACCTCAAGCCACCTTGTATAAGTCCTAATAGAGATGTCCTTTAATAAGTTTGGTGCTTCTCAAATACCTACCATCTAGCATGGATTCCATGGGGACTCCTCTAACTAGTTCTAAAATTCTCAAAAGTGCAATTGGGCCAAGGGTTGATTCACTCTAAGGTTTAATAGGTTGTTGTGGTCCATGTATTAGCACAAAATGGACCCCAAAAATAATACTTCAAGTAGTTCAGTTTATAATTCTTCTCAAAATATTATTTGTATCAATTAGTTATAATAATAGTCAATAATAACATTATAAGCATAAGAATTTTCAACAATCTGATGCTAAAACTTATAATATAATTTATGGTTTATCAATAATTAAAGTTGGATTCTCATTATTACAAGAAACTAGTCTTCTAAGAAAACTTGATAAAATTAATGAAACTATTAAGAATCTTAAAACTGATGTAGGCTTACAAGAAGAAGGCAGTAATGAATAATCAACTATTTTTTATCAAAGTTATGATCTTTTTGTAGACTATATACCTCCTTTCTATGTTACAATCAAAATTTCTAATAAGGTAATCCATAATTGTATCTTAGATATAGGTGTTTTAAAGAATATAATGCCTAATTCATTATAGATGAATTAGACATATGTTATGAAATCAACAATAAGAAACTTACTAGATTTGATTCTAGACAAATTAAAAGTTGTGGTAAGTTTCAAGACGTAGTTATTTAGATTGCTAAGATTAAATACTTAGATACATGACTAATGTTCAAGTTTTAGACATTCCCAATAATTACATTATATTACTGGGAAGAGACTGGTCAAAAACAACTAGTGCTTTTGTTGAGAAAAATATCAAATGGGTTCCCATTAGTAATAAGATTGCTTTCATTAAAAGAGAAGATTGGTCTAGTACACCTATATAGTCATCCACTTCTTCCACTATTGCTTATGTTGATATAGGAATTGAAACTTATGAATTTTTGAACTTATATGAACCAAAAAAATAAACATGAATAATTCTTTGAGAAAAATATGTTATGGTCACTCTATTTTGATGGAGCTTATTCTCAAAAAGGTAATGGTGCTAGGATTTTCTTAATTTCTCCTGTTGGTAAAATTTTTCATTATGCTTTCAAATTATCATTTGAAAACACTAATAATATTATAGAATTTTAAGTATTATGTTTATGTTTGGAAAAAGCCATTGAACTTAACATTAAATATTTATAAGTCTTTGGATATTCTAAATTAGTTGTTAGACAAGTTTGAAAATTTTATAAAACTAATCAAACTCATCTACGTCATTATATGAAAAAGGTTTGGTCATTACTTGAGCATTTTGAGGCCTTGAACATCACTCATATTCTTAGAGAGTATAATATTAGAGATGATAGGCTTGTTGTTTTTGCATCTAACCCAACTCAAAATGAGAGTGAAACAATCATAGACTTTTCTTATGCTAAATTTTTTTGACCTAAAATTCCTAATTTGAATGATAGTTGGCCTATTTTTAGTTTTGATGAACGCATAGATTCTTTCATTAAAGGTAACTATTTTAATCATAATGAATATATACTAAATTATGGATATTATTTGTAATTAATTACTAATAAATTACCTATTGATTTAGTAAGTTTAAAATCTATGTTTGCACCTAATGATCAACCTAAATTTTTTATAATGGAAGAACCTTCTAAGAAAATCATAGGTTAAACTATTCCTATCAACTTATGTATAGAAGAGGATCCTAAATATGTCTATCTAGGAATTCAAGTTACTCCAAGTGAGAAGATTAAATTCATTAAGTTATTTAAATAATTCATTGATGTGTTTGCCTGATCATATAAAGATCTTAAAGATTATGATACTGATATTATTAAACATGATATACCTATAAAACCTAGTATTAAACCTATAAGATAGAAAATATGAATAATTAGCCCTTTGTTAGAAGACACCATTAACAAAGAGGTAGACAAAATGATTGATACTAGTTTCATTGTCCCTGTAAAATATTTGAAATGGGTAGCTAATTTAGTGCCAAATAGGAATAAAAATGATGATATTAGATTATGTGTTGATTTTAGAGATTTGAATAAAGCTAGCGTTAATGATAATTTTCCTCTGCCAACTATTGATCAGATTTTATAACAAGTTATAGGATAAAAAATGATGTCTTTATTACATGGATTTTCTTGTTATAATAAATTTTTTATAAATATTGAAGATAGACATAAGATTATTTTTGCTACTTGGAGAGGACTTTTGATTATAATAGAATGCCTTTTAGATTAATGAATGTAGCAACTAATTTTCAAAGAGCTATGCATGTTACTTTTGATGATTTGATTAATATTATTATTTAAGTTTATCTAGATGACGTGATCATTCATTCAAAAAGATAAAAAATATTTAGATCATCTTCATGAAGTTTTCACAAGATGTAAAAAGTATGAAATTTATTTGAATCCAAAAAAATCAGTTTTTGGTGTTATCAAAGTTAAGTTATTGGGACATATTATTTTTAAGGATGACATTTCTATAGATCATGAACATATTAAAGCTATTAAATAGTTACCTCTAACTAAAGATCAATCTATTTTAAGATATTTCTTTGGTAAAATAAACTTTGTTAAAAAATTCATATTATATTTTTTGATAAGTCTAATTCTTTGTAGTTATTAATTAAGAAATATGATTTAATAATTTTGGGAATATTGTTATATTATTGTTAATTTAGTTAAAGGGTTTGAGTAGTAAAATTAGTAAATAAATATGAAATAATTAAGCTATTGATTTATATAAACTAGATTACAATTTTGAATATTCTAAAAATAGTAATAAGAGATGGAAAAGAAGACTTAGTTGGAAACTAACTGATATGGTTGAGACAAGGTCTGATATTCACTATACATGACTAAGACACTATCATAAACTAAGATTTGGTCTTCATTTTTTAATTGGATAAGAGCAAAAAAACTAGATAGGAGTGGCACCGAAACTATAGTCTACCTCTGCCACTATTGCCCTAAGGATCTAAGCTTTCTAGTTTTTATATATTATGTCTGTATGACCCTATTTGCAAAGTTTTGGTAGCTACAAGTCTATAGAGCTGCCTATAGAGCATATTTTATCTTCAAACTCTATGTTCCATTATGATTTGACCAATTTAAAGAAAGAGGGGGGATTAGTGTGTGTAATATTCATTGGATGTGGATCTACACCCCTTGTGTGGGCACATTACCTACATACCAATACTCTAAAGAGGGATCAAGCCATGTGTAGCTCTCCCAATTGATGTGCTTTATGAAATTATGTGTATGAAGATGTAGAATGTTAAATTGGAGGTACTTGAGGTGGATAGGGACTAGTTTAAGGATTTGAATAAGATTGTAAGTGTGTTAGTTGGTTGTATGTAGAGAATATGGAATACTGCTTGAGTATTCTTGCTTGTATTTTTTCTTGCTTAGTGATAATTTCTAACCCCTTTCCAAATTATCTTTGAATGGGATTTTATAAGGATTTATTATTTTTGGCTTTAATTTACTCATGTTAGGTTAATAAGGAGATGGATGGGTACTAGAAGAAATTGATCATTGGGGCCAAAAATAGACTTGAACAAGATCATTAAAAGTGGACATGAGTGGCACTAGTGTTATAGTCCTAGTGTGGTGCTATTATCCTAAGTTGATGGGGGCTTGAAGGGATAGATATATCATGGAAAGAGGAGTATAACTCAGCTAAGATAAGGTCTGAAAGACTATAGATGACTGGGAATCAATGAAAATATGCTTATACAGGTCATGAGATCAAGCAAGAAGGACATAAGGGTTAGGTGTCATTAACCATGCTCAAGTTACCAAATTTTGCATTTTATATGACTAAAAAAATATAAAATTTATACTTGAGATGAAGGTGTTGATTTAACATTCGATAACAATAAAAATGCCATTCAAATTCTCTAGTTCTTATCAAAACAAATTTGAAGAAATTATTTGTTCTTTATGTTAATGATAATAAAAAAGCAATTGGAGATGTTATGACTCAAGAGTTTGAAAATAATGACAAAAAACCAATCAATTATATGATTCAAGTTTTAAAAGAAGCCAAAACTAGGTACCCTCTTATTGAGAAATTTGTTTTCTCATTGGTTTTCTCTTTGATTAAATTTCATTATTTGTTGATGGGAAACAAAGTTTTTGTGTGATCTAATGAACCTATTTTATCTTATCTTTTAAAACAACCAACCATTTAAGGAAGTCTTGCTAAGTGAAAATAACTTTAAATATTATTAATGGTAATGGCTTAGCAAAACATTGAGCTAAAAATACTTCTTAAGATATTAATGTTTTAGTCTTATCAATTGATGATAATTTAAATGCAAAGCCTCATTCAAAGACCATGAAGATTTTTGATTTTTCTAAAAATTTAAAATTTTGTCTTGAAATGAATAAATGAGATTGTTTATTGGATAAATATGGTTGGTATCATGACTTGGTATTTTATTTTCAAAATAAGACCTATCCTAATAATTTTGATAAGAAACAAAGACATTCCTTGTGGTTAAAAGCTTTAAATTTATGTTTATTAGAAAAAAAATCTTTATCAAAATAGAGATGATGTTTTATGAAGATGCCTTATGCATGATCAAACTCAATAATTTTTTAGTGGCTATCACGAAAGAAATTATGGTGGACATTCTAATATAAAAACTACTACTTATAATATTTTAAGAGCAAGTTATTATTGCCCTACTCTATTTCAAGATTCTTATAAGTTATTTCTTTCTTTTATGCCACATCAATTTTTTATTGGTAGAGATAAGTTTATTATAATGATTTTAAATCCTATTATTTTTTAAAAACATTTATAAAATGGGGCATTGATTTTATTTCAGATATACATTGTCCTTCATCTGTTGGTCATAGGTATATATTAATAAAAACGGATTATTTCACTAAGTGGCTTGAAGAAAAATCAATTAAAAGTTATATAATAGGTGAAGTAGTCTCATTTTTAGAAAATCATATTTTCTATAGATTTGGAGTTTCTTATCAAAATCATTTGTGATAATGGACCTCAATTTATTTCAAATAAATTTCTAAATTTTTTAAGAAAGTATTCAATTATATCTAGCCATTCATCAAAATATTACCCTCAAGATAATGGTCAAGTTGATTCAATGAATAAAAATCTGATTATAATCATGAAGAAATTATTTTTTAAAAATAAAAAATAAATTAGCATCTTAAAACTTTTAAAGTGTTGTGCGCTGATAAAACTATTGTTAAGGTAGTAACTGGTTATTTAGTTTTCATGCTAGCATATGGATTTGAGGCTAGCTTACCAATATAACTTTAGATTTTTTTAGCTATAACTAATTTAAAATATGTTTTTGAAGATACAAATTTAAATTAATAAAGATTGCATGATTTAATATCTCTTGTTGAATCCAAAACAACAACATTGTAGAAATTACAAAGGGCTAAAAAAAAATTAAAAAAAAAATTGATAAGAAAGTTTCTTAGAAAAATTTTAAAGTTGGTGATCTAGTTTTATATTAGGACAAAGCTCATAAGATACTGGTAAACATCATAAATTTTATTCATTATGGCTTGGTCCTTATAAAATTGCCACTATACATGGAAATAATGTTTTTCATTTAATAGATCTTGGAGGAAATTGGTTATGTTACTCAGTTAACAACCATCATTTTAAATTGTTTCATGATTAACTCTTTTTTAGATTCACTTGTTTTTTTTTTCTTTTTGTCTTGTGATTTTTTTTTTGTCTTTTCTATTGTTTCTTGTTTTGGTTTGTTTGTTTACTTTCTGTTGTTGCTTACTTTTACTTTTAAAAAGATCAATGAGTATTACAAATAGATGAGTTTCACATTATGAAAGAAGAATGTGAGGATGTTGTAATTATACTGTAAGTATCAATTATATTCATATATTACTCTTTATAAATTCAATTTTATTTATACATGAATAATATATGTCAAGTTGTAACTAGTTATTAAAGTAACACTTGATTTCTAGATTTTGTATTTAAAATATGTGTATTAGTTTATGCATCTAGTCTGAACTTCTTTGATATAATATTCCATTTTTTGTGTGCCATACTAGCCTAACATTTCATCCCTTATTGAAATTCATTATTAAAGGGGTTTGTGCATAGTTGCTTGAGAAATGACTTGCTTAGATCACACTCTTAAGATTATATTTTTATCAATAGTCAATTTGATTGCTACTTAATTTCATTACTTAAACTAACTAGCAAGGTCTCTAGTGTTATGCCGATTTTTCACACCCCCCTCAATTTTTTGAAACTAATGCTTTTCTACCATGGAGATTACTTAGTCATAAAATTTAAAACTGTGTCAGGGACCTAGTCAATTAACAGTATATTTAGATGCATATTTTCAATTATATAAGTTGATGATGATTGATTGATAAATTCATATTTATATTTTAAGTGGTTTAAAAAAGCATAAATATATGAATGAATAAAATATGCATATGTATTTATCACTAATGAATATTTTTGATTAGTCATTTTGTTTGTTAGTTGATTCATGATCAGATTAAAATATAACATTTTTAGTTGAAATAGAGACACTTTATATAGTTGATCAAAATTAGAAGTATTATATGGTTGTCAAAATGAATTCAAATATCTATATTGATCTTTAACTGAGTATGGATTTATCATAACAACTTTTAGACTAGTTTTAATTTTTGATAAATTGAACATATTATGGTAATCAATTTCATATTTTCATGGCAATATGCAAATTGTTTTGACTTAGATGAAAGATATATTGACTAGTAATAATGGTTTTCTTATTAATATATTTTTAGTTATAAATATATAAATGGATTGTCATGACTATTCTAGTTTGAAAAAATAATGCATCTTATGGCTATTAAATCAAATACATCATTTCATTTATCATGAACTTTATTTAAAAATTCAACTATGAGCTTTATGTGGATTTATAATTATGATGCATGGATCAGTTTCAAATAAGGATTAGTTGCCAATATAGTTAGCATTTTTTTTGAAATGTTGACATGTTAAGGTTGGATTGACATTTGGATAAATTATTTCCTAAGGCTATCAAAGAATCCTAAAAGGTCTAAGTGGTTAATCCCATGTCCTTTAATTGGATAAATTTCTTAATTAAAACATTACCTATACTAAGTCCTAAAGAAATATGACTAGATTTTTTTAAGAGCCTAATGGTCTTGAGGCTTATTGTTTTCAAAGATTAATGTTTATGTCTTGAAAAACAAAATTTTGAAGGGGAAAAATTATGATTTCAAAAGGTGATATATTTGAGTTTAATTGGTAATTTGAGACTCATGAATGATATAGTTGGAAATATTGGTTGGTAGTCTCAAGGTATATAAACATTGTAGTGGAAAGTTGAGTTGGTAATCCATTTAGCAAACCTTGTGGAAACTTAGCTAACAAGGTGAGTTAATGTGAAGCATATCAGATGCTTCAAGATATTGTAAGATCATTTGGTGTTTTGAGGGACTTAATGATAAGATTACATGCCTTGATTAATAGAGATTAGTTAAAGGTTTATCAAAGGATTTGGTAGTCGCTAAGTCTGAGGGCATCACTAACTTAGTTGGTAGAATGCTAAGTACTTGTCTCATTTTTAATGAATACAATGGAAATTGGGCATGTAAGCAAGTAGTTACATTGAGAGACTTGGGTTAAAAATAAATTCATTTTCATTATTTTGGTCATTTTTTGAAGCTTTCTTATGGAAGTGTTACTCTGTTGAGTTAGATTATGGAGTTATAAATGGGATTTATGAATAGAAATTTTGAAAGAAGTGCATACAGGTATGCCATGAATAAAATTAATAAGTTTTGAGGAATTTTTTGAGTTGTTTTGATTTAGTTTTTAGTTGCATGGAAAGAAAGTGATTTTTAGTCTACATGTTGATAAGCTTTTGATAAGCCACGTGTTTAAATATGTGCATGTATATTTTTGGAAATTTGAATGATGCTTACACTTTAGTGGTTGAAAATATCACTTCTTTGCATGAGATGTTGAAGCAAATAGCTTTAGTTTTTGATATATTCTCAATAGATGATGAGATAAGAATATAGGCTTTACTAGTTTGGTTTGAGCATGATTTGAGAATATACAAGGATTTTTTTGTTAAATATGCATCCAATTTTGGCTTTCGGTGGGTAGTATAGATTGTTATGGTATTTTGAACATATAATTTATAGTTTTAAAGGCCTCATTGAAACTTTGAGTTTGTAAGGATGAACTCTGTGTATTTTATTTCATTAATATTTTGAAGGGTTTGAATAAATATATGATCTATAATAAGAAGTGATATAAAAGAAAAGGAATATACTCATATGATTTTAAAATAGTATCATTCAATGGTGGCTTTTTTTTCTTTAAAACTACAATTTCACGTATTCATGGGTTTTGAAGAAAAAATCCTGCATGTTTAGGACATGTAAATTTATTGCATTTATATTTGTTTGTGAAAATAATTGGGGCTTTGCATGGATGTACACATCTAATTTTAGGATCTCATAAATGATGAAATATTGAAAAATCTATCGAATTTGCATTTTTCTTGAGTATAATGGAACACTGTTGAAATATTTTCATGGATAATTTTATTTTGGTATAAAAGGTAGTTCATGGTTTATTCAAAGTCTTGAAAATAAAAGAAATAGTTAATAGTTTTCTTGAAAACTATAACAATTTATGTCATTTGTAAGATATGATATAAAATATATATTATAGACATATAGTGTCTTATTTTGAATTTCTATTTAAATGAAATATGACAATAACATTACTTGAAATGCATTACTTTATTTCATTGATATTTGGGTTTGATATTTGATTAAATTAGTATATATTCAAAAATATTATATACAAAATCTTGTTGGGCTCCTAATTTACCATGGGAAATTTGTTTGGTAACAAAATATTTTAAAGGTCTAGGTTTTTATTTTGATGTTAGATTTAAACATGTCATAATGATTGATGATTTGAGAAACTGTGATAAGTTCATTGATTTTAGACATAATGAATTGGAAAGAATTTAGTTGTGTAAAAGCTCTTTATGTGAATGGTTCTTTTTAAAATTTCTTTAGAAGAATGCATGTAGAAATTATACATAATCTATATGTATAATATAATGTTCAGGCAGAAAATAGTAATAAGAGAGTGCTGGAAAAATATATTTGTGAGATATTATTAGGGTCTCATATTGAAATTTGGGACAATATGATGTTGATATTTTCATGTCATAATGATGTGGTTTTTAGTTGAGAAATACTTGTTAGGAATAGAATTTATGGAAGTCTTGATTTTAATTATTTGAATTGATTTAGATAATATTCATACAATGAATAGAACATCATGAGGATATGATAGAATATTACAAAAATAAGATTATGAGTATATAATTTTATTTTTCTAGATTGTTTTTAATGTGATAAACATGGAACATTACATTAATATTTGAAAATGTTAGAATAATTTAGTTTTGTTGTAGTCAATAGACACTATAGAGATTATTTTATTGATATAGGTGTATAGTTTGGTTTCATATTGAATGAATACATGTTAATTTTCTAGTCATGATAATCAATTTTCTTTGATTATATTTCAAATTCATAGGATATTAGGATGGGATCAATCTGGATCAAGTAGAACTAATGATAATAGAGGCTGAGGTCAAAATTTAGACCATGTGAATCAACAAAATCTAAAAAGATAATTCCCAAGGGGAGGTTTTAGGGATAGGAGATTTGGCCCTAGGTCTACCAGTAGGGGTGTTAGGATGTCAATCCATTTTGATGCTAATGACCTTGAGTTCTATAATGTATTGAATAATTTCTTCTTCAATCTTATAAATCTTAGAGGTTGTAGAGGATTTCACAGTCATAAATTTGGTGCTAAGACTCATTCCCATAGCAGTTCCTCTTAGCACTTGCAGAATAGTCCCCATTGATTTCTAGTTCAATAACCTACCCTAGAGATAATTTAACATGTTAGTAAGCCACAACAAGTTAATGAATCCACTCAACTTGATATTGAAGTAGCTCATTCCAAGAACATTATTAATCTTACCTTGCATTTGGTTTCTAGTGAGCCCTCATCATCTCAGAGAGATCCTATTTTAGGATGAAAAAAATTAAGTTTGAAGGAGCCTATTTCAACTTGTAGAAAATACACTCTTGAAATTCACCCAACTACTTTAAATAAATAGTTAGATATTCAAAATGACACAAACACTGTAGTTGAGGTCAAAGTTTTGAAGAAGATTAAGTTGGAGATTGATGAGAATATAAGTGATACTGGGACTAAGTTGGTTCAGTTTCCAGTAACTAAGATGGAATATAATGAATGTTTGAATGAGCAAGAGAAGTTAGTTATTGAAGTTTTATTATATTTTGATAAAATTTGGATGTCAATAGGGTAAAATATTATTTTCATGATGAACTTCAAGTTGGTAGAAATCTATACTTTTAGATTTAATACTTTAATTTTGTACATTTTGATATTTTGATGATGATGTTTTGAAGTACAATAGATTTTAATTTTTTGATATATATGTGTGTGTGTGTGTGTACTTTCAGACTTAATACTTTAATTTTTTAGATTTTGATATTTTGGTGATGATGTTTTTAAGTACAATATATATATATATATATATATATATATATATATATATATATATGCCTAAGTAGTTTTTGGAAATATGAATTTTATTAAACTTTGATTTATTTGTTTATTTATTGATATATGTTATTCTATTTTTTATTAATTGATTAGGGTCACCACCCATTACAAACTACCCAATATATATTTAAATACTTGACCCATTAAGACTTTTAAGTATTAATTAAACCTTAACTAATAACTATCTATATTAATTAACTTTTAAAAATTTAATTAGTTAAGGTAAAATAGTAACTAACTAAGGTTGGTTACAACTTTTTCCAACCAAATTTGAAGCATAAAAGGAGATCAAGGATTCATTTAAAGAAGAAGAACATAGGTATTGAAGATTTATACATTGTGAAGTCAATCATTTATCTCTCTTCTATGCAAATTCTTTGAGATAGCTTGACTTTTGCAGATAGACCCAATGGTACTTTATCTGATGTTTGAAGAATTGCTTAAGCAATGTAGGTAAACCTAATTTTGTATTATCATTTATAATATATTATCTAAAGTTTATCAAGTGTAATATCTTTTGATGATTGTTGCTTTTAGTCCTATGTGTAGAATCTGAGTATTCAACTTAGATAATGATAAAAACTTCATTATTTGTAGTATTTCATTGATCTATTTGATTTTAAAATTTATCTCTTAAGATATTTTTTAAATAAATATTTTAGTTTCTCAAATAAAATCGATCTATTTTGCTAAGACATCTCTCTCTTTTGAGACTCTCATATTTTATCCATATTGTACTTTATATTGACTTTAACTTTAACGTAATTTAATTTGATTTAGATTAATCTTTAATAAGCATAATTTCCTTTTATATCTATTTTAGTTTTAATATATTTTAATTTGATTTTAACTTTCTATTATCTTTTATTTTTCTTTTAAGTTAGTTTCTCAGTTTAATTTCCTTGATTTTATTTTCTTAAAGTTAGACTTTATTAGGTTTTAGATTAGATAGTTTGTAAAACTCAATCAAGTTAGATTTGTATATTTTTGTTTAGTTTAATGATTTCTTTATTTAAATGGTTTATTTCCTCTCTCTTAATTATTTGTACTATCTTTGTTCCTTTTAGTTTGATGGTTGTTTTTTTTGTCTCTTGTGTGTTTTTGATAAAGTAACGGCAGACCAGGGGGCTGAACCCTTACAGAGCAAAGAAGACAAGAAGGAAATCAAACAAAATATGCCTTTTGAGAAGAGATGGCACTAGCAGAGTACCAATAGACATAACAAACAAAATTAACAAGAAATGGAAAGATGAGAGTTAGAGAGGTCTCTCCTTACATTTTTGCTCTCACCCTAAGGATAGAATGTTCTAGAGAGGAGAGCAGGTAAAGAGGAAAACTAATGAGAGCATTACACCTAAAGTGATTTAAAAGGGGGAGATGGTAATTATAGAACCTGGTAAATCATCCTTTGAGTGTGAAGTACTTCATGAGGATGAAGCACACTCTGTCCCATGGCTCAGGTAGTTTAGCATGCTCGAATCCTACTTGGTAAATAATGAGTTCTTTGCCTTCTCCCAAGAATAGTTTATGATTTGAGAGATCCATAATTTTTTTTTTCCTTTAAAGATTTATCCCCTACATGGACATTCCTATAGCCATATCAATCACCTTTTTATAAATCTCAAAACTAATTTTTCTAACAGTGACTTGCATATTTAACCAAGACCTCACAAATTACTCAAATAAGTTTTCATCGAACCCATTGAGCCTTTCTAGGTATGGGATAATCCCCCATCTTTATAGTAATGCCAAACCAGTGGATTATCTTTAAACTCATAGTAGGAGAATGGTTCTATTTGAATTTAGTCTCCTCCCATTTTGGATTTACAAACCAAACCCGTAGAGTTCCTAATTTTAACCTTTAACTTTGAAGTGGTTATAAACCCTTGCTCCTGATTATGCATAATGATAATGTGATGGATCATAATTTGAAATACCATACAGAGATGATGTTTGCTACTTCCATGATTGAAAATCATTTCCCAGTGATCTTCATAATGAGACCCGCATGCCTTAACATCTTGATACAATAAATCATGAATGATTATCAAAAGAGTACAGTAGTTATTAAGTTCTGAGATCCATGACGACCCCTCCAAATGGATTTCCTATGAGAGCTATCCTTCTCATAATTTCAACTCATCCTTGACAAGTCATCTCCTTTTGAATAATATCCCTAATGTTTAAAGGAATATTAGCAACTTGGTGCCAACACCGCCAATCTGAAAATTGTTGACCAAGATTGGCACAGGCATCAGCAACACTATTTCCCTCTCTGTAAATATGTAAAATAGCCATTATAGAAAATGTTTTCAAAATAAATTGGATATCCCTAATGATATCTTTTAGCTTAATTCCCACATTTTATGCTTTATTAACTGCATCGATGACCATTTTAGAGTCTCCCTGTATACTCAAGTTCCTTATTCCTAAGGATATAGCCAATTTTAACCCCCATAAGAGAGCCATTACTTTAACATAGTTATTGCTCTAGAATCCCATTCCACTAGCATAGACAACAATCATCCATCCTTTATCATTTCTTAAAGTCTCTTGTGTGTTGAGTTTGGTTTGGTGGTTGTTTTATGAAAGATTTGTTCGTCTTTGATTTATCTCAGTTATTTTTACTTATATTTATAATTTATTATCTTGGCATTTGGAAGTTATTATATAAAAAACAATATATTATTTTGATATATATTATATTATTAAATCAAATTCTTTTCCATTAAGAGATTATCTTGTTCATAGGCCTTCTTTGTCAGATATGATAGATTACATAATCATATCTAAACTGATTCATTATTTGATAAAGTGGGTTTCTAAAACTATAATAGAATATGTTATATTTGATAGCTTATTTATTATTTTCCATAACATTTAAATAACCCCTCACATCTTTAAGATCATAATTGAACCTTTAGAACCTTACTATTAGACTGTTATAATTTTAACTTAACCTTCACAATAGGTGAAAGTGTTGAATAGTTGACAATATAATTATCATAGTCAACAATATATTTAATGATATGTGGTGATGATTAAAGTTATTATAGCTCTTCTATAATGTCATTTTATTACGGTTTTATTGGGTGTTCTTTCTTGAGATTTGAACTTATAAAACTTGGGACTATTACTTGTTTTATTTCTTAAAGAGGAAATATTTTCACTTAAAAATCAAATTAAATATGATCATGGTCTCATATAGTGTTTTTTACATTGATTTTAACCAATAATCCATAATACTAAATTTTTATAACCAAAGTAGGCTCAATTTATAAATTAATATATGTCTCAATACTAAGAGATATAGGAATTTTAATGCAACCCAATGTAACCTATGTAGGTAAATAATGTTAAATGTTTAGTATCATATCCTAGAGATATAAAAAATGAATACTAAGAATATTAACATGAGTAGTGATATCAACCATGATATTCTACCATTTTTTCCCCTTTATATAAGTAAGTGATCAAAGGTTTCACAATTAAAACATAAGCCTTTATTGGCATGTTGGAAACCTTTTTAAATCCTAAATGTCTTTAATAAGTGTTGTTTAGGATATTATTTATTAAGTACCTCTTTTTATGAATATATTATCTTGGAAAAAATTCTTTAGGTGACTCTTCTTCAAATAACTCTCCTTTAGGTAACTCTTCCTTAGATATTTTTTCTTTAAGAGATGACATCATAGGTTGATCCTCTTTAGGAGAGTCCTTAGTATCACTTGGGTATGAGTGAAGCTCAATTTATATTTTTTCAATAATTTATATATGTTCTATGATAATTAACAAATAGTATCTCGATCAAAATGAAATTAGTAAAATATATTTATCATGAACACAAGGAAGCACTACCCATTTTTATTTAAGTTTTTATTAAATATTACACTTGGAAAATCATTTAACTTAGGATATTCCTATTAAACATTGGTAGGAGATCCAAGGATTGTTTTAGGAGTTTGGTAAACCCATACTGATGTTTTATTCTTTGGAGACTCATGGATTTTTATCTAGACATATAATAATAGGAGTGCTAGTAGAATGATCAAGCTCTTTAAAATATGTAAGCTCATTTTATAGTGATACAGTCATAAAGTTAAGATATTTTAAATATTGACATGTATGATAATGAAAATTCCCTTTGAGATTAAAAATGAGGCCCTTAAAAAAAGTTTGTTGTTTCTCTAAATTTGTGTGTTGATAAATCAAATGATGCTTAATAGGCTTAAATAATAAAATATTATTATAAACAAATTCAAATTCTCCTTGGTGAAGAGAAGGAAGGTGTTGAAAATTAGGAAAAGGTCCTTTACATAAGGATATACCATGATATAAATATTTGATCCAAATTGAGTTCATGACTTGTTTATCATTTATGGAATGATTTAAGGTGTAAAATTTCATCATTGAATTTTTATTTTCCAAAATAAGCCAACATTTCTTAAGGTGTAAGGATCACCTAACCCATGAAATACATCATGAGGAAAAGGTTAAATATAGATCTTATGCACTTTGATTTGATCAGATATAGTATTGTAATTTTCCCAAGGAAAAGATGAAATAGACTTCAAATATAAATCATACACTTTTCATCGTAATTACCCTATTGAATGCATAATGCCTATAATATTTTGGGTGGGAATACTAACATATTCAAGTACTTAATTCAAAGGTTAAATTTTACCATTGATAGTATCCATAAGAAAAATATGTCTCATTTATTTGGAAGTAAAACACTTATCACAAGCATAAAATATGAAGAAACATAATCACAATCAATACTTGATTTTTTTATATATTTTTATGTATACATTTATCAATATGACTAAGATTTTCAGGAAATTTTTATTTCACAAATTGAATAACATTTTTATCTATTTTTATTTATTTAAAAATTAATGTCTTTCAAATTAGATTTAAACAAAGATAACACATACATTTATATTTTGCTATCTTGAACCATGATTTTAACTAAGCAAAGTTATGCACAAAAAGAAAATTAAACCCTAAAATTAGAATATGAAATGAATCCAAAATAGAAAACCCTAAAGGGAATGATGGTATAAACCTAGGTTGAATGTAATTATATCAATTTCACCCAAAATAATTAAGTTAAATTTGGATTTATGCACAACCAAATAAATAATATATATAGTGAAGATAGATAATATGGAAATACAAATCATTCCTTATTCTACCTCATGTCCACCAAAATGGAAGAAAAATCAATGGGAAAATAAACTATGTTAATTTAATCAAAGGAAATACAAAAATTAAAGAATAGTTCGACCTTAATAGAATTATGAATTTATGAGCGTGGATCTAGATTATATAGGTTTGAATGGTATTGTATGTAAAATATGATCCTCTAATTTGATGGCGATTATATCAACTCCTATATAGATCTTCCTTAAGGAAAGATTGTTTTCACCTATTTTGACTAATGATTTTTATCTTGGATCCAAACCTATCATGCATTAAAATCAACATTTTAAATAATTTTGTACCTATGAATAATTATATTTTTGACTTTCCTATACCTATATTTTTATAATTAATGGGAAAAAATGCATGATTTTATATTTTAGTTCCTTTGGGCTAACTTTCCATAAGATTCTAGAGGAAAATATAAGAGAAGTAGCTAGATCAAGTGGCCACCAAGATGCAATTGTAAATACATATCTTACATGCTAGAATCAAACTCCACATAGTTATTTTGAATTGTGAATTGATAAATTGAAAGAATTTTTGAGTCTCTTCTCCCTAGGTGGAGATGAAAAAACATAAAAATTTAATATATCCTTAATTCAATACAAGATGCATTCCTTATCTTCATACATAAGTTTTTTTCATTTGATTAGGTAAAAGATTTGGTTTTACAAGGACCTAAAACTTGAGTATAAGTAAAAGTGTGATAAAGTAGTGCAAGCCCCAAAGGCTAAAAAATTAAAAATAGAAATATCAAAATAGTAAGATAATGAACAAAGAAAAATCAAAAAATCAAAAAGTAAAAAAGAAATTAATAAGAGAGGGAGGAGCCCTCTGTGAGTGCCTTAATTACCTTAGTGTCTTTCACTTATTTTGTCAGTCTATTCTTAGTGATTTTTTCCCATGTTCTATTGCTCAAAACATTAGTATCCTCATTTGGCATTATCATCCTCATTTTCTTCCATAGAAATTACTTCTCTAGTGTCTTATTAAAGGGTGATTTGAGGGAAAGTTTTGGAGAATGAATCTTTGCTACGTTGGTGACCTATTGTTAAGGAGTGCCCTCAACCTCAACATAGTGTGAAAAGGATTGAATCATTTTGGAAGATTCTTTATTAATGGAGTTCCATTCTATAGATACCTAAATATGTATTACAAGGTTCTTAGAGTGTTTAATAAACACTTCTCATTTTAGAATTCTAAGAATTTAGTGCATGAATTGCAGTTTGTGATAATCCTATTATCTATGATGGAATAGAGGCAAAACAAATGACTGTTTCATAATATTTATAATGTTTGGTGGTTGGGAGCCACCATGGCCTATAAATATTTTCAAATAAGAATATGATCTATGCTCATTATGGTTAATTATGATTAATTATAAGTCTAAAGCTAAACTACAATGGATATATAAAATGAAGCTTTAATCTAAAGTGAATTGGTCAAAAAAATCAAAAGGAAGGGTAGGATAGAGATAAAATATGTTACTATTGATCTTCATTCCAGACATCATGACAAAGTCAAAGTATCATACAGGCATATACTTAGAACCAATGTATGATATGAAATAGCTTAAGCTCAAATCTTACTAAACATTAGGTAAACATATAAGTAATGTGAGAAATAATACAAATAAGAACCAAGATTTCTTAAAAGACTTACTCCTATAAGCAGATAGATAATGCACATCTACAAATGTAGAGAAAATAAAATAAATTAAACTAAGGAACCTTCAATCAACCTAGCATTGGCACAAGTTAACAATTCTAAATTCAAAGGTACACACCTAGAATTCACAAGAACTATTTAAATTTAAAATGGATAACTGAGAGAGAAACCATATAGAAAATGACATAAACAAAATGAGACAATCTTTTCATAATTCCTTGCTTGCATTAGTTACTCAAAAGTTTACACAAGTTTTGGATTAAAAACTCCCTCTCCTTTTTACAATTGACATTTATTTTTCTATAAAATACAAGGTAGCATGTTACATTTGTACAAGTGTATAAGATAGGTGTCCTTTCTCTTGCATTCTAGAACAAATGACCTTTTCCTTTTAATAGACTAGTTTATAGACAATGTTCTCTTACAAAATACACATGTCTATATAAATAATATCTTATTTAAAAATATTATACAAAGTTGCTTATAAAAGTAATATTGTTATTTCATTGATCTATTAATCCTCTTTATGGTCTTTATATATTCTATCTAATGTTTCTAACTGCATTGATGTTTTCAACCTTGTCTATTAATAACCCAAATGGACTTTGGGTCAGCTTTTAGATCAAAGTGTTCTTGCAAAAGTGGTAATTTAGCTCTCTTTGGCTCAGTCCTTTGCATCTCTAGTCCATAAAATCTTCATTTTTTTATTTTTTCTTGTGTGGTACCTTTGTTGCACTTATGTGGCATCCTAATCAAATTTCATTGGTTCTAAGCCTCTTTAAAATGCCCATCTTTACTTTACACCTTCAGATCAGCCTACAAGGATCAATATAGATCATGGATCTTCAAATTATTTGGATATAGATATCTATCTTAAATTTTACATCCACGTGACCATCATTTGATGTTTGTGTGGATTTCATTGACAAGTGCACGACCATCAAATTTAAGATCATCCATGTGGATCTTTTTTTATCTTAAATTTGATATCCATGTGACTATCATTTGATGTCTATGTGGATGTCATTAATGAGAACACAACCATCAAATTTAATCTCATTTTTAGGACTACTTGCCAAGCTTGTCACTTGTCATTATATGGTTTGCTCTATTCCTAGATGTGCCACACATCAAATGCTCAGTACTTCTGCTCCTTGAACTAGGGGTCTAAGGTTATGTGACTTACCAGTCTTATAGGAGCTTAGAGCTTCAATAAAATGTTTGTGTTGAGCTAACTCTATTTAATTAGGATCTATATTCTACAAAAAATATCATTGATCACTAAAAGGTGCTCAATGTTTAAATTGGGACCATGGCTTTTCATCATTGATCTCACTCCATTCAATCTTGGTCCACTACTTAAACATAGGCCTTTGATCCATAAAGACCTTAGACCATTGTTTTAAACATAAAACAAAAGGGAACCTACTAATAATTAAAGGGACCAAGCTTAAGGATTTTAACCTAAGATTTTCAAGCTAGCCAAACACAAAAAAGAGACCCTACAAAATATGACTTATCATAAGGTATTAACCTAAGGTTTCATTGTATAAATAAAAATGATGGAACTTTGGGATAAGGCCTTAGGTTAAGTAATAAAAGTGACCCTACATTTTTAGTTAGACCATGTAAAGATAATAATGCTCATAGATTAAAAGATATGAAAAGGGGCCAAGCATGAATTTTTAGCCTGAGGTTTGGTTTTTTTGTAAAATAGGACCAAGCCTTACGATAAAAAATTAAACTAAGTCTATGGCATTTAAATTTATTCAGGTAATTTATTTCATGATTTTTGAGTTAGGGGAAATGTTTTGGACAAAATGTCTGAAACAATCCTCCTAAAGAGTCATTTAGTAGGGCCTTTACCCAAGATAAAAGTATCAAAGGGAACTTCTCATGGGGGAAAGGTCACTTTCAAAAGTCTAAAGGATAATTGAGGAAGGAAAAGGAGCATTTCAAAAGCTTGAATGGCAAGTCTAAAGATAAGGTGCCATTTACAAAAAGCTTGAAGGGTAAATCTAGAAGAAAAAGTGCCCCTTAAAAAAATCGTGAAGGATAATTTCAAAGAATCCAAAGGCAATTCCAAAAAAACAAAAGGGTATGTTCCCTTCACAAAAATCCTAAAGTATAATTTTATTAAGGCAAAGGTCACTTTAAAAAGAGATATGAAAAATTTACTATGGAAAATATGTTTCAGAATTTTGTGTCAAAAAAAATGTTTGAAATAAAAAGCCCAAAGGGTTACTTCAAAAAATAATAAGTCTAAAAACAATATGCTAAAGGGTAAGTGCAAAGAGACTGAAGGGAAATTTTATTAGGTAAAATGCCCAATATAATAAGTCCACAGAGAAATTATTTTGAACAAAATGTTTGAAATAATTGTCTTAACATAGATAAGTCTGAAGGAATAGATCATTTGCATAAATTTTGAAAGAATTCTTGAATAAAAACCCAAAATTACTTGGACAAAGTATCCAAAATATAAAACATGGAGGCTAATTCATTTGGGATAAATCTCTAAAGGAAAATCCTAAAAAGACATGTCCATAATAATAAAAGGACTTTACGTTTAGACTTAGACCACATGAAAATATAAACGTCTAAAAGGGGGGCACAAGAATAATAAGAACTTAGCATGGATGTTTAGACTAAGTTTTGGTTGTGTTGAAAAACATGACTAAGCCTTAGGATATAAAAATAAACTAATCCCATATCATTATTTAAAATGTTCCCACACAAAACATTCTTTCTTAGATTCAAATCAATTACTTATATTAAACTTAGATTAAGGGTTTAGTGATTCAAATATGAATCTAACAAACCAAAGGTTAGTAAAGAATCAAGTTAACACTAAAATTATGACACTCAAGCATTGTTCATTCCAAGTAGACATTATTGTCCCTAAAAATTGAAAGACAAAGATCTAATGTTAGCACTTTAGATAAGGGCAAACTAGAGTCATGAATAAATATGATAAAAAAACTACGTGTGGGTGATATTCAAATAAAAATATTGTGCAAAAATGCTAATGATAATCTAATAAAGTGAATTTTCTATTTTAAGGCACAAATTTTCACAATTTGACACAAGGGTCCCCATGTTTTAGAAATGGGGATATGTTGACCTACAATAATAGTGTGATTAGAAACAAAGGAATAAATGTAAAAATCCTTAGTGAAATATGGACTTATCAAAACTAGAGATTATCTAATTGACTCCTTTATGTCCTTAAAATCCTTCTTGGTTTCTTCATTCTAAGTGATTTTGACATCTTTCTTCAACATATCATTCAATGGATTGATAATTTCTACAAATATAAAAATAAACTTTCTTACAAAATTAATTTTGCCAAATAATGGCTTTAGTTTTTCCTATTATTAAGAGGCTCTATTTTTGATATATAATTTACTCTATCTATATCTATAGAGATTCCCTATTTAGTGATAACATTCCCTAATAGTTTTCCCTCAGTAACATAGAAAATATTTTTATTTGGGTTGAGAGAAATCCCATACCTTATGCACCTTTTAAATACCTACTATAAATACATGATGTGGTCCTCCCTATTATTAGAAAAGATAGTCAGATCATCCATATATATAATAATTCATTTACCTACCAAACCTTGAAAATCATGATCCATGGCCCTTTAAAATATTTCCTATGTGTTGATTAGCTTAAATGGCATTCTTTTGTAAGCAAATATGCCCCACTTAGTATTAAAAGTAGTCTTCATCATGTCCTCCTAATTTCCCATCACTTGGTTATACTTTGAAAATCCATCAAGAAAGGACATCATAGAAAAACCAAATATGTTTTATATAACTTGGTCTAGAGAAGGCAAAGGGTAGTTATCCTTTTTAGATGATTTATTTAGATTGCTAAAATCAATGCAAAATCTTATTTCACCATTATTTTTCCTAACTGGCACAAAATTAGCAACCTAAGTAGAGTGCATAATGGGACATATAATCTTGGCATTTAACAATTTTTTGACTTCTTTAAAAATCATAGGTTCTAAAATAGGGTTGACAGGTCTTTACTTTTATCTAAAAGGTTTGAAATTTTTCCTTAAAGGGTATGGTATGGGTGATGACCCTTAGATAAAAAATCTTAAATTCATCATAAGACCATGTTATTATGGCCTTATAGTTTGTCAGTAAGTATTTGACCTTTTCATTTTCAATGCTTGTACATGTTCCAATATTAACTAGCTGAGGTTGATCTTGAGGTCCAAGATCAACTGCCTTTTAATCCTTCCCACTGACCTTGGTTATTCTAGTGTTTTTAAATAGTTTGTCCTAATTAAATAACCTTTCCAAGGCAATCATGCCTTTTGGGATTTTTTTGTTACTCAGTTGAATGACTTTGTTCTCAAATTTGTGATCCTCTTGAAGAGTATTCTCATTAGCCTCATTTATGACATGGGCCTCAAATACTCTTGAGTTATTCATGAAATCTAGGATTTATTGGTCATCATTAAAAATCTAAAGATGGTTTATGTTATCTAGGACCTAATGGCATAGAAACAACTCAATGTTAAAGTTTTTAGAGTCATGGTTTGGCATAAGATTGGCTTTAGCTGAGGCAAGCTCATCATCAGCCTTATTCTCCTCCCTAGGGATGGAAGCAATGTCAAAATCATCAAAATATTTGAATAAATACTAGACTCTAAAATTATATCTCTTGAGATATGACAATTTACACTAGTATTTACTCCTCACTTGATTAACCACAATTTTTAATTCATCATAAACTAAGAGTTATTTAACCTTATGCTTAATGGAAACTTACAATCCTAGAATCAAAGCTTCATACTCTACAAGATTATTTGTGCAAGGAAACTATAGTCTATAACTAGCTCTTAGTTCTTTCCCAATAAGATTGGTTAGAACAATTCCTATTCCAGATCCATAATTACACCTAGCACCATCAAAATGTAATTTCCAAATTATAGGTAAAGCATTGGAAGTCTTATAATTATGTACTTTAGAAGTCTTGAGAGTATACACTCCTAATTCATAATCCATTATGTTGATCTCATTAGAGTCCAACATGTTAACCCTTTCATTTACAACATTATACTCTATGATCATGTTCTTCATTAAATGTTCTCTTTCCACTTTGATTTGATTTTGGACTCCTTTCCATGGTAGTCATAAATGCAAACAATCAGTGGACACATCCATTTTGGGCCTTTGTTCATTCTCTACTTAATAATATCCCATAAGCATTAAGAATGTCCACAACCTGGAGGTCAATAAAGTATTGGACCCTTGGCTTAGATGTAAATTGTATATGAAAATTTAATAATTCCCCAATTACTTTGACTTTACACTTATCTAATTGAGTAAAAAATCTATCAAATTTAATAGGAGTCAAGCCAAGTTGTTTAAAAATACCTATTGGCATGATTTTTGTGGATGTACCAAAATCTAATAAACAATTATATAAATTATTACTTAACATCCTAACAATAAGTAGGAAAGGTGGGGACTCTATCTTATTTTTATTCATAAAAAAATTGATGTTGTCAGTTTCGGGTGGCCTAACAATATTTTTAAACAAGGATTCCACTAATAGGTCTCTTTGCTTAGTGATCTACATCAACTCATGAAATTTAATGTTAGACTTAATTTTATTCATGTCTTCCATAATATTATACCCAGTGTTATTAGAAGAATTAGATGCATCAATATTATGCTTAGAATTACTCCCTTTTAGAGGATCGAGGTTATTATCTGAGGTAGTATCTAGAGGAGTGACAAAGTTATTTAGAGGTGTTAAAGTATTCAAGGGATAATTTTGATCCCTATTCTTTAGAGGGTAGATCTTCTTCAAGAACTACTAAAAAACATAGACTTCTTCAGGAATATCATTGGGTTCATTGTCTTCTTGGAAAGGGAATTAAAACATCTCCACCATGAAGGATTGGTCAGTTGATTTAGATCTTGATGTACCAACACCATTATATATGTTATGAACCACTTCAAATGTATCCAAATATTCTTTAAAGGCCTCAAAATCTTTACAAAATTTAATACAAAATTTAATGCAATCTATCTCACCATATATAGAAATATAATGTACTCTATAATAATTAGGTAAAGTAGTATCAATAATATTTATATCCATTATTTTCTTATCATCAAATGACTCATTATTCCTATTTTTGTTGTAACTATCATTATGGAACCTATTAATGGGCTTATTTAACCTTTGGAAAGGAAAATTCCTACCCGAGCTCTCTCTAATATTACCAACTTGTTTCTGTAGCTGAAGAAAATTAGTGCTTAACTTTTGGACCATCTTTAAGATAGAGTCATTTTCATTTTTGGTGCCTCAAAATTATGAACCTAATTATTATTAGTAATAGTGGTTGTTACCATGGCATTTTGATCACTAGGGTTAAATGCATTTGTAGCATTGTTTAATAATCCCAAGTTCTGGGTAGGATGAGCATGCTTATGAGTAATTGGTTCAAAGTTGGGATTTGGTTCAAAATAGGTATGTTCTCATTGTTATTGGGAAATATATTTAGGGTAGGAAAATGTGTTTTGAAATTAGGAATATATTAATCCATCAAACTTTTGGGATGCATCTAGTCATTAATAATCATATCCTCAACATCAGCTAAAGCTAATGTGTTCATGGGTCCAATAGCTCTCTTTAAAAATACATAATTAATAAGATCTAAGGCATCCTTATAGATTTATAGGGATAAAGCCTCACCTTGTCTATAAGTATCTATAGTCCTACCAAACATATTTTATAACTTAGCATTGAAAGTTCTTATGGGTTCATTTACATCCCTTTTTACTATGGTGAGTTACTAGTACAGGACGCAAAGATTGATAATTTTACCAAACTGGTCAATGAAGACATTGGTAAAATCAACCCAACTTGTAATGTAATTTTTAGGGATATTTAGAAACCATTTATATGCAACATCTTTAAGAGTGAAATAAAATAGTCTACATGCTACATCTTCATGACTGACATTTAATAATATCAAAGCAGCTTTGAATGACTTAATATGCTCCTTAGCCATTATAATGCTATTAGGACTAAATATTGACAAATATTTCTTAGGGTTATAGGTAAGGTCATGAAACACACCTGACACATTGATATAAGTACCACCTAAAAAAAACATACCTTGATTAGGGTTGAATATGTGAGCACCCTAAATTAGTGAAGTTAGCAAAGACTTTGAAAGCCCGTGCTTACCTTTGTCCCTCTTAGCAATTCTATGTATTTATAATTCAAGCAAAGGTTCCCTATTCCTTGAATGTGACCTTGCTCTAATTCTTGGAAACTCTAGCTTGATAATTTTAAATCCTATTTGAAATACAATGTGTCAATCTTATTTTTGTAGAGAACAATGATTAGAAATGCACATTAAGCAAATTTTGCAAAGATTCATCAAAAGGATGACAAAATATGGTAATATTTAATCAAGTTAGATTAAAGATGTATCCAAATATGTAATTAAGGTCAACCTTTACATGTATTAAGCTTAGAGGAACTCAATTGAGTAAAAGATCTAAAAATCTTTGATCAAAATAGCTATTACTAACCTTAAATCTATTGGGTTCATAATTCTTAAACTATCTTTACCACAATTCAACATATGTATTCAAAGAGTGTCAATATTTGTCTAAATAAACATAAAGACTGGTTTAAAACTATGAATATCACCAAAATTTACATGATTATGCCAAAATAAACACAAATATGCAAAGAGTAAAGTGATCTTTAAATAAAATTCACAAAAACCAGTAAAGATACTACAAATCTACAAAGAATTTGTCCCTCCTTCTAGCACTAGTGTAACTTGCCTTTTTGATGCCTAAATATGTATCATAAGGTGCTCAGAGTGTTTAAGAAACACTTCTCATTTTATAATTCTAAGAATTTAGATCATGAGTTGTAGTTTATGATAATCCTATTACTGATGATGGAATAAAGGGAAAACAAATGACTATTTCATAATATTTATAATGTTTGGTGGTTAGGAGCCACTGTGGCCTATAAATATTAACAAATAAGAAGATGATCTATGCTAATTAAAGTTAATTAATCTAAATTCTATGTCTAGATCTAAACTAAGATGGACATATACATTGAATCTCTAATCTAAAGTGAATTTGTTAAAAAATAAGAAAAAGGAAGGCTAGGGCAAAGATAAAATATGTTTTTGTTGATCTTCATTCCAGACATCATGACAAAGTTAAAATATCATCTAAGCATGTACTTAGAACCAATGTATGATATGAAACATCTTGAGCTCAAATATTACCAAACATCAAGTGAATATATAAGGAATGTGAGATACTACAAATAAGAACCAATCTTTCTTTAAATATTTGCTCATATAAGCAGATAGATAATACACATCTACAAATGTAGAGAAAATAAAATGAAGCAAACTAAGGAACCTTAAATTAACCTAGCATTGGTAGTAGTTAACAATTCTACATTCAAAGATGCACACCTAGAATTCACAAAACTATTCAAATCTAAAATTCAAAATAGATGATTGAGAGAGAAACCATATATCAAATGACACAAAAAAATGAGACAATCTTTTCAGAGTTCCCTACTTGCATTAATTGCTCAAAAGCTTACATAAGTTTTGGTTTAAAAAACTCCCTATCCTCTTTATAATTGATAATTCTATTTTTATAAGATACAAGGTAACATGTTAGTCAATCTCATCCAATTATATTTGTACAAGTGTATAGGACAAGTTTCCTTTTTGTTACATTCTAGAACAAATGATATTTTCCTTTTAATAGACTAATTTATAGACAATGTGCTCTTACAAACTGCACATGTCTATATAAATAATATCCTATTTAAAAAAAGCTAGTTATTAAAAGAATATTCTCATTTCATTAATCTTTTAAGCCTCTTTGTGGTTTTTATCCATTCTATCTTATGTTTCTTACTACACTAATGTTTTAACCTTGTCTATTAATAACCTAGCTAGACTTTAGTTAGCTTATTGATCAAAGTGTTCTTGCACATGTAGTAATCCATCTCTTGTTGGATTGATCTTTCACATCCTCAATTCATAAAATATTAATTTTGTCATTTTTACTTATGTGGCACCTTCATTGTACTTTTGTGGCATCTTGCTCAAATTTCATTGGTTCCAATCCGCTTAGAAAAGTTCATCTTTGGTTCACACCATTAGATTAGCCTTCACAAATCAACATAGACTATGTATCTTCAGATTATTTGGATCCATCTAGCTATCTTAAATTTGACGTTCGCATGACCATCATTTGACATCTGCATGGACATCATTGATGGGCATGTGACCATCAAATTTAATTTCATTCATGGTAATATTTTTTATATTAAATTTGACATCCATGCAACTATAGTTTGATATCTATATGGATGCTATTGACAGGCATGTGACTATCAAATTTAAGCTCATCTTCAAGACTACCTGTTAAGCTTGCCACTTATCATTTTTTAGTTTGCTTTGTTTTTGCATGTGTTATGTGTCAAATTCTTAGTGATTATTATTTTTGTACTAAGGGTCTAAGGTTATGCCACTTGTTAGTCTTGTGAGAGCTCGAAGCTTCATTGAAAATCCTACATTAATCTCACTCTATTTAATCAGGTTCTATACACTAGAATGTGTACCTTTGATCACTAAAAAGTGCTTGATGTTTAAATTGAGACCATGGATTTTCATCATTGATCTCATTCTATTCTATCTTATTCCTCTACTTAAACACATGACCAAGCCTTAGGATAAAAATTAAACTAAGTTCATGGCATTTAAATTGGTTTGAGTAATTTGTACACTAGAATGTGTACCTTTGATCACTAAAAAGTGCTTGATGTTTAAACTAAGACCATGGATTTTCATCATCAATCTCACTCTATTCTATCTTATTCCTCTACTTAAACACATGACCAATCCTTAGGATAAAAATTAAACTAATTCAATGACATTTAAATTGGTTTGAGTAATTTGTTTCATGATTTTGGCATTAGGGGATATGTTTCCAGCAAAATGTCCAAAACAATCCTCCCAAAGAGTCATGTGGTAGGGCCTTTGCTTGGGATAAAAGTCTTGAAGGGCACTTCTCATTGGGGAAAGGGCACTTTAAAAATTCCAAAGGATAATTGAGGAAGGTAAAGGACCATTTCAAAAATCTTGAAGGGCAAGTTTGAAGATAAGGTTCCCCTTACAAAAATCCTAAAGGGTAAGTATAGAAGCTAAAGTGCCTCTTACAAAAAGCTCAAAGGATAATTTAAAAGAAGCCAAAGGGCATTCCAAAAAACCCAAAGGGTATGTTCCCTTCACAAAAATCTTGAAGGATAATTTTATTAAGGCAAAAGCCACTTTTAAAAGTGTTGTGGATAATTTATTGCAGGAAAGATGTTTTGGGCTTTTTATGTTAGACAAAATGTCCAAAATAAAAAGTCCAAAGGGTCACTTCCAAAAAAATAAGTCCAAAATAAATATGCCAAAGGGTAAGTGAAAATAGGCTGAAGGGAAATTATGTTGGGAAAAATGGCTGATGGAATAAGTCTATGGGGAAATTGTTTTAGATAAAATGTCCAAAACAATTGTCCTGACATAGATAAGTCTGAAGGAATAGACTAATTACATAAGTCCAAAAATAATTATTGAAAAAAATATCAAAAGTATTTGGAAAAGGTATCTAAAATATAAACCCTAGAGATTAATTCATTTGAGACAAAGCTCTGAAGTAAAATCCAAAAAAGACATGTCCAAAAACTAAAAGGACTTTGCATTTAGACTTAGACCACATGAAAATAGAAAGGTCCAAAAGGGGGCTCAATAATAACAAGAAATTATCATGGATGTTTAGACTAAGGTTTTGTCATGTTGAAAAACATGACTAAGATTTAGGAAATAAAAATAAACTAAGCCCATACAAATATTTAAAATGTTCCTATGCAAAAAGTTCTTGCCAAATTTAAATCAAGTACTTAGACTAAACTTAGATTAAGGGTTTAGCTATTCAAATATGAATCTAACAAACCAAAGGTTAGTAAATAATCAATTTAACACTAAAATCATGAAACCCAAACATTATTCATTCTAAGTAGACTTTATTGGACCTACAACCTAAAACACAGAGATCCAATGTTAGTATTTTAGATAAGGGCAAACCAATACCATGAATAAATATGCTAACAAAACCAAGTGTGGGTGATTTTTGGATAAAAATAACATGAAAAAATGCTAATGATACTTTTATCTAGTGAATTTTCTATTTCAAGGCACAAATTTGTACAATTTGACACAAGGGTCCTCATGTTTTAGAAATGGGGGTATGTTGACCTCAACACACTCCTTAATAAATCCTATCAAGCCAATTCCAACATCATTTAATTTATTATTGAACCTTTATAGATATTTATTATTAATTTTTATCACCTCTAAAATGGGGGCTTACCTTTACTCGACTCCTCTGTAGAATTTGCTTCCTCTAACACTAGGGGTTTTGGTTGGTTATGGTGATTTTTAAGGGATGTTCCCTAGTGGATCTCTTGGAGGGGGATTATGGGGGAGGGGTTAGGTAATGGGTGGTGTGAATTTGATGTAGGTTATTCCTTAGGTGAATCCTAATCTATGGAAGACTCTTTCAACATAACTTCCTTACTATGAAGGTTCTCAAAATGTTTCACCAGTAAGAGAATGAGGCCCTGATGAATGACAATGTTAGCTTCATTTATCTAAAAGGTGAGTGTCATGAACTCCATGGACTTAAGTAGGAAATAGGGAAATATAATCTTAAAACTTTAGAATTGATTAATTAGATTAAAATTATGTAAAAATATAAGTGTAAACTTACCTTCTAAAATAATATTTTTCATAATCTATAAACACACCTCTATCCAACACCTCAGCAGGTCTGTGAATGAGAAACCCTTTTTTTCAATTTTTATGGTCTCATTGGTTATTAATAACCTCTACATAATTTACATCTTTAACTCATATTTGAAGGATTTTCCCCTTTATAGGACATATCAGTGAATTTGCTAATCAATTCCTTAGTAACTAATATTTTTATCCCTCTTATTTCTACTATTATTTTATTCTAGGTATCCAAACACTCATTTACAATGGATTTATCATGTCATATAACCCTTTGCATGAATTTATTAATACCCCCTTTATGAATTTTTCACCATAATTTGTAATTTTATGAACCTCTAAACAAAATTTCAACTCCAGTCTATCCTTATCAGCGCACATACTATTCTTGATTGTAAACTAGAAGTTTGAGAGAAGTTTGGATCTCATCATTCCCAAGTAGTACTTAGAACCAATGAATTCAAAATATCTTAAAGTATGAGCTTACCTCACCTTGAGTTATTAAATACCCACATGGTATTATGATGGTAAAATATAATTTTTAAATCCCCTTGCTTTGGATGTAAGTTTTTCACGTGTGGATGCCATCCAACACCCTATGGATAATGGATTAATTTTGAATTAATTTTATGACATGTTTGGGGATGTGGCTACCATAATTTTAGGTAGATAAAATGGGAAGGACAAAACCAATGTTAGCAAGTAGGTTTTCCACCCCACTTTCTTTATTGTAAGGATGAACTATGGATGAATTCACCATCTCCTTTCCATGTCTCTTGGCATCATTGATGAAAGCTTTGATTGTGTGAGAAGGGGTGGTTTTACAATCTAAGGAATTGAGGATATTAAAAGGAGTCACCTTCAATGATTATTCTACCCAACTTGATTTTGGTAGCAATATAAATTCCCTATATCACTACTGTAGATTCAACCATATGGTTAGTCTGAATTCCTAAAGTACCATCATACACAGCAATCAACATCCCCATTGAGTTTTTGATGACTCCTCCTCTACCTGTAGGACTAGGATTTCTTTTTAAATCCCCATAATAATTAATCTTTACCTAATCCTTAGGTGGTGGTTTTCACTTGACATGTTTTCAAACCAACTATTTGTAGAGAGACCTAATTTTTTGTTCCACATAGCATTCCCTAAAGATTAACTATTTCAAAGAAAATATTAGGTTTTTTTCATAGGGGGAATGCCCTCCAATTTTTAGTTATGGCTTGATAAAAATGGATAAAAACCACTTTGGGACATTACCTTTTTTTATAAAATATAATGCCATTTTGGGCTTTCTAAACAACCCAAAACTAATGTGGGAGGGATAAGTACCAAAAGAGGGATAGGGATGAAAGGATCCAAGGTGGCTTTCATTGCCTAATGAGATCAACAATGTTATTTGGTTTGACCCAGAATAGATTAAATTTGTCCAAAATCTATTCAAGAATACACAAACTAAAAGGGTAAGAAAGCAATAGATGATGCACCAAATCTTCCACTTATCTACATGGGGGCATCTAGTAGGTAGAATGAGTCCTCAGTCGTCTTTTTTCTAGATTGTCCATAGTTAAAATCTTTTCATGAGAAGCTAGCCAAAAGAAAAAAATTACCTTAGGAGTGAGGTGTTTAATCCATAGAGATTTATATTAATTCCACTCATCATCCAATTCAAGATTAATAATATGTCCAGATGAGATCAAATACTTACCAATATCTTTGTCTTCCCATAGAGGTTATCCTCTTTAGGAAAGTGGGGATGTTGATTTTACCAAGGGAGTAATTGAGATCCTAGACCATCTAGGCATATTTGGTATTATTTCCATCTAAGGAGAATTCTTTACAAGATTTCAAACCTCCAATATCTTCCTGATAGTCTTTAAAATTAGTGCCCCATCTCTCTTTCAAACATGAACAAAGATTGGCCTAGTTACCCTAGGATGAGAGGGTGAGAGTGGATATCTAGGCATCATCTTAGAAATCAATTTTTTCCCCAATTTTTGATTTTCCATTTAATTCCTTTTTTATGAGGTCCTTACTTTTTTAGATGGATTTATAAAAGTTAGACCCATCGATGTGTCCTTCTTCCTCAGTACCTTCTAGATATTTGGCCTTGACCATTCTAGACCATTCTCTATCTTCTTTCATAATTTTCTAGCCCATTTTATTTAGGAGGGCTCAATTCATAGTTTTAATACTTTTGATCTCTAGTCCCCCATTTTATTTGGGGAGGCAATGTTAGGAACCCATGGAAGCACAATTGATTACCAAGCAACTAACATGCAAAATTATACCAGAAGTAACAAGTAACTAGAATTCAGAAATAACATAAAATATGAGAGATAATACACAACTTGTATTAATACTCTTCCAAAAAGAAATACAACAAAGAAGATTGCCACAGTTCTTCTTCCTTACACACCTCTAGGGCTCCCACACCTCTAGGGCATAAACAATAAATCTCTTCAAGATCTCACTCTCTCTTATGGTCCCAACACACAACTCAAACACAGAGTTGGTGTTCACCTCCAACCAGTCAGTATCCACTACTGCCAGTACACAAGTGCTCCACGCACTCCACAAGTGCTCCACATACTCTAAGTACACAATCATACTTCAAGTATATCTCCCCTGAACTTGCAACAACCTACAACTAAAATGATCTTACTTTGGAAGGAACTACCTTGCCTTCCTCTTTGCTCTCCAACTGAGTACACACCGTACTCCAAGTAGATCCTGCCTGATCTTGCTACCTATTGTGTTGCTATCACCTTGATCCTTCTGCCACCTACAGATCAACTTGGTTCTACACACCTGCAAACCTAGACCTTACACACACAAACACCTACAAATTAATGATCTTACTTACCATGCAGATCTCCAAATGTGGCCTTGCACACCTGCTGACCAAGATCCTACATACATGAAGAATCCTTCTGATTCTCCAAACCAGCACCGACACTTGGCACTGTGGCACTAGGAAGAACACACCTTACTCTCTTCACTCTGAAGGAGCTAATATTTTCTCTCTTACTCTCTTGCACACTTTTACAATACAGCCCATGAGTCTATTATATAGATCTCATGCAAACAATAATTAGACATCTAATTACAATAATTAGATCCATAGCTTCAAGTCTAAAATTGGCCTTTGACATGCAAACAATTGATTCATTAACTAACTATCCATGAATTTGTAATTTTGGAACCACACAGGTGACCGACGTCGGTCCATGTCTGCCTGGAGGTGACCGATGCTGGTTGATATATGATCGACATCAGTTGCTCTTCTCACTATATATGATCAGCATCGGCTGATCAGACTGATGCTGGTATTTCTGTAACTTAGCAACCTCTCAAAAACCTCCTCCATGTCTGCATTAGTGAAGCTTTTAGCTCCACAACCTAACAATCTCCCACTTAGAGATAAATAGCTACACTATACCTATACATATACACCATCTAATCTATTTCCTAGCTTGTATCCCTCTTCAAGATCAATCCTGAAGACCACCCACCACACAACCTGTGGTGCACCTCCTTTCATCCAAGTAACTTGCCGCATCCACATCTACAAACCCATGTAGAAAATAACTTGACCCTGCATAGCATGTCAACTTGCTACTGGTCCCTCTCAGATACCTGAGAATCCATTGAGCTATCCTCTAGTGCTTCTTTCTCGGATCAGCTCCAAACTTTTTAACAGCACCCATACTTGGGCAAACTCAGGTCTATACCAAACCTCATGTGATTTCAGACACCGAACTATCCAACCCTTAGTGTGCTCTGGTTCTACATCCTACGTATTGAACCTCACCAACACCTAGTTCACATTAGCTCCCACTAGAGACAAAATCAACCTGTGATCTTCCATGTCTCTCATACCAAAGAATTTTGCTACTCCAAATTCCTCATGACATGCCACTGAACTAACCTTACCCAGCTCAGCAAATCCTTGTATGTCTGAACCTGGACCAAACTCATCCTCTACATACAGTAACAAGATAATGTCATGACCATCATCCACCTAGTAAGACAAACACAATGGTTACAATGACACTGACTAAAGCCATGCTTTGTCATCCACCTATCAAAACATGTACCACTATCCTATAGCTTCCTCAAGGCCATATGACCTAGCCTTCTGTCTCACGTGTGCATTCTCTCTATTCTTTAACTAAGGTATCCATTCATCTTTCAGTGCTTTCTTCTAGTTGGTAACCCTACCAAATCTCCCATTTGGTTTTGCATCCTAATCATGCCATGTTCCCACTATTTCCTAGATCCTTCCTGCTCTGTAGTGAGTAACGAGTGTAAAGAAGAGGAATAATGAATTTGAGGCTTACTTACCCTTTCAGTCCTCCATATGGGTGTTTGAGACTCCTTGATAGCTTGTTGTCTGCCCAAAATCTATCTCAGTGACTGACCTTGATCACCACATAGTCTGCATTTGACTGACATTAGTTCCATGCGACTGTCTAGGTCACTGACACCGGTTATCTTACCGACGTCAGTCTCTTCTTACCTGACAACACCAACTTATTTGGTCTACACATGACCAATGTCATAACCTATCTGTTCGACGTCAGTTACCCTTGACTGATGCCGGTACCTATGTATGCTTGTGAGTGATGACTTTTTACCTGCGAGCTCTCCATGGATCAAAACCCTATCCAAACTGCCCTACTCAGAGATGTCTAGCCTTCTCCACTAATCTCTATCTGTCATCTCCTCCAAAAACACCAAGGCTTTCTAGTTCTTAAGTCTGTCAAACACATCTATCTTCTGCTTAAGAACATGCATCTCCTTCTTGCTCATGTGACCAAGCCTACAAAGCCACATCTTTGCAATAGAAGAAGAATTAGTAATATAAGTAGATAGATAAAGGATACCTACTTTGTTACCACTAGCTAATTCAAGTGCATCCTCTATGAGAGTTCTTGTGCATCTCTCATCACCCAAATTTCCTAAAGAAATTAGCCACATCTTCAAGACTGAGACCTGCATGACCTCCTTCAACACCCATGTATTGGCTACCTATAATTTCAGCTTCACTTCCCCTTTGCCAATTCTTTGGCAAGGCTCACCAACCCCTCTAATTGGGGCTGCATGAAAAGAGGCAACAGATTCTAGTAACCAAGATTCAACTTTATCCAAGAAACATCCTAGAGCATCTTGTGCAACAACACCTGCAACATCTACTTCTTCAGTTCTTTCATGCTAATCTGCTACCAACCAACAATATTTCTTTACCTACTCTTTCTTTCCATAACACCATAATTGACCATTCATGTTATTCAGTCCTCCATTCTTAGTGTACTTTCTTCTACTATTGCTATACTCCCACTCAATCAAAAACCCTTGAGAGTGACCTGTAACCAAACACAAAACCTGCTCCCTGCAACCTTAGCTCTGATACCAACTATTAGTGGTATCAATCTATGAGCCAACAACCTCGTTCTGATACCAACTCTTAAGAACCCATGGAAGCACAATTGATTACCAAGCAACTAACATGCGGAATTATACCAAAAGTAAAAAGTAACTAGAATTTAGAAATAACACAGAATATGAGAGACAATACACAACTTGTATTAATACTCTTCCAGAAAGAAATACAACAAAGAAGATTGCCACAATTCTTCTTCCTTACACACCTCTAGGGCTCCCACACCTCTAGGGCATAAACAGTAAATCTCTTCAAGAGCTCACTCTCTCTTATGGTCCCAACACACAACTTAAACACAGAGTTGGTGTTCACCTCCAACCAGTCAGTATCCACTACTGCTAGTACACAAGTGCTCCATGCACTCCACAAGTGCTCCACACACTCCAAGTACACAATCTTACTTCAAGTAGATCTCCCCTAAACTTGTAACAACCTATAACTCAAATGATCTTACTTTGGAAGGAACTACCTTGCCTTCCTCTTTACTCTCCAACTGAGTACACACTATACTCCAAGTAGATCCTGCCTGATCTTGCTACCTGTTGTGTTGCTGTCACCTTGATCCTACTACCACCTACAGATCAACCTAGTTCTACACACCTGCAAACCTAGACCTTACACACACAAACACCTATAAATAAATGATCTTACTTACCATGCAGATCTCTAAATGTGGCCTTGCACACCTACTGACCAAGATCCTACATACATGAAGAATCCTTTTGATTTTCCAAACCAGCACCCACACTTGGCACTGTGGCACTAGGAGGAACACACCTTGCTCTCTTCACTCTGAAGGAGATAATATTTGCTCTCTTACTTTCTATCACACTTTTACAATACAGCCCATGAGTCTATTATATAGATCTCATGCAAACAATAATTAGACATCTAATTACAATAATTAGATCCACAGCTTCAAGTCTAAAATTGGCCTTTGACATGTAAACAACTAGTTTGTTAACTAACTGTCTGTGAACTGGTAGTTTTGGAACCGCACAAGTGACCAACGTTGGTCCCTGTCTACCTAGAGGTGACTGATGCCGGCCGATATATGACCGATGTCGGTTGCTCTTTTCACTGTATATGACCGACATCAGCTGATCAGACTGACGCTAGTTTCTCTGCAACTCAACAACCTCTCATAAACCTCCTCCATGTCTGCATCAATGAAGCTTTTAGCTCCACAACCTAGCAGGCAAAAATTTTCACACTAGATCAGGTGAAATCTAAATTGATCCTTATTGCCCCTATATAAGAAGTTTTTTAGATCTATTCTATCTTAGTAGCCACCTTGTTTAACATCCAAAATGTTGACATTAAGTATACAAGGATGCTCTGTAATGAGGCCTTGAGTAGTTGGAATTTACTAGCTTGAGTGAGTAGGTACCCTTTTCATCCCAAATTTTTTTAATGGATTCTATTGATAAGTGGATTTCAAAGGTCAAAATCCATTTTGACTTCAAAAAGGGGAATGCCTAGGTAGGTTTCCCAAAGATGACTCATATGGAATTCAAGAAATCTTGCAATATTTTTCTACAGTGTGGAAAGAGTGTTGATGAATAATAGGGAACTCTTGAAGAAGTTTGTGCTCAATCTAGAAACTATTTCATAGTTCCTAAGGATGATCTTAAGATGTCTAGCTTCCTCCACTCAGGTTTCCCCTAGAATAAGCATGTCATTAGCAAAATGTTCATGGGTGATTGGGTTGGTGTTAAGTGATACTAAAATGCCTTTGATAAAGCCTTATACCTGGGCCTTCATCAAGATTTTCCCTAATATTTATAATACTATGATGAATAGGTAGGGGGAAAGAGGGTCCCCTATGTTAAAACTCTAGAAGCTGATAAGTAGTCTTTAAAAACTCCATTTATTATTAAGGAAAATTTGGGTGTATAGATGTAGTTCTAAATAATTTTCCTAAAATATTGATTGAATCCCAAATTATTGAGGCTTTTCATTATAAATCTCTAGGAAACTCGATCATAGGCTTTATTCATGTTAAGTTTCATGAACATGCCTTGTCTTTAGGATTCAGAGATAGAGTGAATGGCTTCATGTAGCATGATAATGCCATCAATTATTAGTCTCACAATAAAAAAATCTCTCTATTATTCCCTAATACTTAATATAGAAGATTTTGTATTTTTTTAACCAATATGACCGAATAAATCTTAAAGATAGTGTTACATAGGTTGATGGGGTGAAAATCTTGAAGATTGTTTGCCCCTAGTTTTTTTGGAATGAGGACCAAAAATGTATTATTTATTTCTATTAATATAGTTCCAAATTGGAATAAATCTTAGATAAATACTTCAAATTTGGTATGGAAAATATCCCAAAAAAATTTGGAGAAGGGGGGAAGCCATCAGGACCTGGGGCATTAAACCCTTCCATCACAAAAACTATATTTTTCACCTCATCTGCTATTAGGATTTTGGTTAAATAAGAATTATCAGAGGCTATAATGACTTTATTCAAGTTATCAATGTTCTATCTTCTAATTTTTCATTTAATAAGTCATCTTTCACGAGTAAATTTTTGAAGAATTATATGGTGTGGTAGGTAATCTCCTCTTCTTATTTGCTACAGTTATCATTTTCCATTTCTAGTTGCATTATTCCATTTGCATTCCTATGTTTGGATTCCAAGTGATGAAAGAATTTTGTGTTCCTATCTCCTTCCTTTAGCCATGTACACTTGGATTTTTGGTGCTAGTGTGCCTCTTCCTTCACCTAAAGATTATGGAATTGACACAATTTTTTTTTGGTGGTATAGTTTCTCATTATTCCCTTGTAAAGCTATTATTTCTTCAATCAATATTAATTCCTCATAGACAACCTTTTTTATAAAAAAATGTTACCAAAGACTTCCTTGATCCATCTTTTCAGATTTATTTTCAAAAATTTTAATTTTTTGACCATAAATCTGAGAAGCATATCAAACTTTGAGAAGCATTCATTCCACCATTCCTTTAAAGATTCGATTAAGTTTGGGTGGTGTAGTCACATGTTTTTAAATCTAAAAGGAATATTATTTGGTTTTACAATTATTTCACCTTTAAAAACTGAGTTGTGGTTAGAGATGTAACTAGGTAGTGAAGAGATATTGTTGGTGAACTATATGTCCCATTTAAGAGAAATTAAGACTCAATTAAGGTAGACCTAATCAGGTTATCTCCCATCCTCCTATTAGACCATGTGTATGATTTTCCTTTGATACCCACATCAACTATACATGCTCCTATTAGGAATTCATTAAATTCTAACATGTTTCAAGTGAGATATATTACTCCCCTCCTTTTTTCCTTAAGGGTAAGTGGGGTATTAAAATAACCAAAAATAATATAATTATATGTTTCACAAGTTTTTTAGAATAAAGGAGGTCCTCCCATAACTTTCTTATTGCATTTTTGGACTTTGGGGCATATATGTTAGATGAAATCCATTCATCTTTGCTAGTTATATCTCTAAAGAGGATAGAGACCTGATCATAGGTTTTCAAAAGTAAAACATGTTCTAAAATTTCTAGGTTCTAAAAGACTACAAGGCACCCTGAGGTTTCCCTAGATCTAGAGGCTGCAACATTAGACTTTCTCCAAATTTTATCAATGCTTGAACTTAGAGCATTTTCAGACATTTTTGTTTCTTGGACAAGAAAAATAGTAGGATCATTTTTTTCTAAGATTACAAAGGGTCTTCTACTTTTTGGGATTGTTTAACCCTCTAACATTCCATGTAATAATCTTCATTTCTTATCTCTAGTGATTTTAAGGGTTTATTAATAACCCTTTGCAATTTCTTTTATTGTTATTTCATGTTACCATTCGAGTAGATTTGCTAGCTGATTTTGAAATGATGCCAACATTATCTTTCTTTTTCCCTTTCCTATTCTTGGATTATGTTATGAACCCATCATCTTGATTAGCTTCTGAGATTGGCTATTTTCTTAAATAAAATTGTCCCTTGTATTTTATAATCCCCATGTGATTATTAAGATATTTTGTTAGGACTTCCTCTATGGGAGGTCTATCTTCAAAACTAGTTGTTGCAATAAAAAATGGGCTCTTTTGAGCCAAAGCCTAGGCCGCCTCTAAGAAGGATCCATGTTTTAGAGGGTAATCAAAAATTAAAGGAGGGTCCACTAGGGTTGATAGGGGATGGGGTTAAATAGGGGAATGATTAAGGGACTGTGCAAGGAAAAGGGGAAGGGGAGTCATGCAAGAGGCCTTTTGGATCTCAATCAAAAGGGGATGGTTTAGCTTGGGGCTTCACCTAGTAGGGGAAAGGAAGGACTCTACCAAGGGATTGCTAAGGCCAAATAAGGGGTTATTTAACCTAATAATAGGGTTCACAAGATTTGGGGGACACTTAGGGGAGTGACTACCAAAAGGGGGGCCTTCAGGCTGAGGAGAGTAGGATGGGCCTTCTAGTGGGAGACCAGGGTCAACCCAAGGATAAGAACAAAGATAAGTGTCAAGAAAATAAAAAGATTTTTCACAAAATAAAATACATTTTGGGTTTCTTGAATGTGTTACACCTAGAGCAACATTGGGTGTCTTGATCTTTAAAGATGAAGTAGCCTTCTGATCCAAAAATGGGGTATATTTCTTATCTCAAACTTTCTTGGGAGATATAGGAACCTAATTCTTCTTAGGGTAGTCCTTATACATATTACTCAAAATATTACATCAAGGATAAATAATAGCTTTGTTTTCATAATTTATATGCTATGACCACTCACCATATTTGGATTTGATTTTGATTATGTGAAGAAGTGGTTTATCTTCAAGCAAGAAGACATGAACCCAAGACACAACCATTATTCTACAAGATAAGGTAACTAGGTTGATATCAATGGGTTGTCCTAGTTTCAATAACCATGATGACTTTTTGATGCTAATATTCCAATGGGAAATCTAGGATAAGAACCCACATGTAGACATCATCCATTGTAGTACTACTTAAATTTGTATCAGCCTTCCACCATCTAATAGAAATTCTTGATTTCCCATAAATCAAGGTCCTTCTAAGATGACTGTGATGTAGTATTCTTGGGTTGAGAAATTAATTAGAAAGAACCCTCCAGCCAAAGCAACCACCTTCAGGTATATTTTGGGTTTCCATTTTAAATTTATCTAGTTATGAAATGAGTCAATATTCAAATGAAACTCATTTACCCTGGTCAATATGGATTTTGCTAGTTACACGTCAACTTGTTCCACCATAGAATTAGGTATAGAGAAACATACCTTATTATTTTAAACTAAAGGGGTGATCTAGAGGTATAATAGATCATGGCCCACTTGTCACTTTCCTTTCACTCTGTCAGCCCAAGATAGGGACCACATTGGAAGAACATGGTCCATTGGCATCTAGTTGGTTGTCATTATTATCAACTGACTTATGGGAATATTAGGCACTACTAGGACCTTGTCCACCATGCAATTCTCATGAATTTCATCACATGGATTTGTGTTCACTTGTAAACTATCATTGATGTTTAGCTTAGCATGTCCTAACTTTACATTAGTGTCCTTAGGGGTGTTGGGTGTTCTAATTTCCCCTCTCAAAATTAAATTTAAATTATTGAGGGTCTCCAAATTTTCCTCTACCTTCCTTGCTATCCATCAAAAACTTTTCATCATTATATATAAATATTTTTATTATTTCTAGACTAATTTTTACTTTACCAATGATATAAATGAAATTGGAAACCTTTGGGAATTTGTGATTAGGATTTAAATTCAAATACCTTTATAAGTCATGTATAGATATCCTTCTCAATTTAGAACATATTAACATGAAAATATACATGAGGAGTAGAAATGAAGTCAACAAAATATTCCCAAATAATAAAAGGAGGTGTTTTACCCTATTTTAAATATGTGAACCTTAACTAAGATAAAAAGAAAATATAAATTCAGTTTATAAAATATGAAAATTAAGAATATATATATGAATGTATAATATTTAAAGTAATTTAGAAATAAAAATTAATAAATATGAAAAGTAAAGTAAATTATAATATAATTAGCATTATTTTGTATTGTGTAGGATTGAGATAGGTGGTAGGTAGCAAGGCAAGTAGAAGTAGGATTATGAGTCACTGAGTGAAAGATATGGATCTATGTCTACATTGGGATAATACCATCTACCTCAACTCAATAATAGATGATATGCTCCATCCTAAATGGTTTTATCCCTTTATATTTTTTCTCTATTTTAACATTGGTAGGTGCACCTTCTTCTCTTTCATCTTCGTGTGTAATTTTAGGGTCTAATCATGCATGCATTATCCAAAAATAATTTTGATTTCCTTAAAACCTTATATCCTCTTGTGAAGGGATAAAACCTATAAAAACTTTGGAAGTGTAATGGTTTTAACTGATCCAAATCACCCTTGTTGATGATTGATTGTTGTTTATGTATCCAATACTCTAAAGAGGGAAGTCAAGGCAGATGTAGTTCTTACCATTAATGTGAATATGAAAATTTTCTCTTTTTATATGAATTCACCAATAAATATATATTTAGATACTTGAAAACCATAATTATTAACTTGGCTTGGTTTTCTTTAGACTTGGATAGTGATTAATTTGTAATTTGGGAAGAAAAGTAGTTTTTTTAGTGTGTAGTAGTCTATACATTCTTGATAGATAAGTGTTAGATGGATAGTAAGTATAAACTTGATTTATATTTATATTCACTTATTTGGATAATTTTTCACACAACCAACATGTTAGAAAAAAAATTTTACCCATAAGGATGATTTTATTTTATAATTTGATCATTATTAGGTAAAGGATAAAACTGTCAAATTTGGAAGGTTTTATCTAGATGATAATATCTAAGTATAATATTTTTATCTAAGAGACATGAACGCATATTTACTGACCAACATATGTTTGATTTTGATAAATAACTGATTTAACATATATTGGGGTAATTCCTATGGTGACTATTAGTAATTTAGAAGGATTGGACCCATAGATAGAATATTGATGGAAGAGAATGGTGAATTAAAGGCATACATGTATGCATCATTCATATAGAGTGAGCATAGTTTAAAACTAACATTGTTCAGTGTCTACTACTAGATTTTAGTATCTAAGAATTCCATCCATTTATTATAGTATTAAAATTTAAAAAAAATACTAGAGGAAAAGGATAATAATATACCTAAATGTGTAAAACACACTTTATCTTTTGGATATGGCTCCAAATATGTAGCTTTATCCAAGAAAACTTATAATTAATATATAGTAATCAATGTCCATATGTGAAATTTGAAATCTAAAATGTAATTGAGATTTGATACATAAGAGAAATGAAATAATTCAATTATATGTGAGTGACACCATGTTACTTTGTAACTTGTTGGAGATGATTCATCCTTATTGAAGCATTCAAAAATGGTTATTCTTGTTGATCCATTGGATAATTTAGTGTGATCAAAACCCATTTTTCTTAACTATGTAAGCCCTTGGGTTGGGAATAAAAATTCACCTACCCTCATGATTGTATGGAGTAGTGTCATTAATCATCTTTATACCTAAACCACATTAACTCCAGTAACTAATAAAGTTTTAATACTATACCCAAAGATGGTAAGGTGGGAATAATATAATGGTTTCAATATGAGTAATGCCAAGACCATTGAGCTTTATTGAACCTCAATGTGAATTGCCTCAAAAAACATGAATCAACCATTGCATATGGAATTAAATATTTAATTTTTCTCAATTTTTGATGCCATAAAGTTATGTTTATAAATAAAAATGTGTATATGTGCATGAACTAGTATCATGCCTCACTAAATTAGTTCCAGTTGTATTTTGTCATAGTGAGTATGTGCATAGACCAATATCATGCCTCAAGAAGTGGTGTCAAATAATGTATGTAATAATATATATGTGTATCAATTAGTAGCATGCCTCATTGAGTTGGTGTCAACTGATATATAAAGCTATGCATTTGTATGCTAAATTTGAGAACCTTTATCCCAAATATGTATGTGTGAAAATTTATATCTTATGTTCTTGTAAACTATGTTCTTCTACATGGAATATAAACTCAATTATATTTAAATATGTATTATATAACCAATGCCTATGAAAAATGAGTGAGTATGTTTGGTATACTCCCTTAGAATATATAGCAATGTATGGATATTTGGCTCATATCTAAATCTATAAAATTTATATTCTTGTCCCAAAATATGATTTTTATGTTCATGAAGGTTTGTGTCTTTATGATAAGCCCACTAATATACCCCCACTTTTGAGGTGAGATAAGTAGCCTACATATCACTCATATCAAAATAATAGTTAATTGTATCATGTCATGTATAAAGATGTAATCATGTAGAACCATTACAACATGTGGAAAATATTCATTATAGTAGTGTATATGTTATCAATGCATGTATGTAATATATGTAGTGTAGGCATATAAAGTGTCAAATAAAGATATATTTACTAATTATCCACACATTAATTACCATAATTGATGTAATAATTGAATAATAATGTGTATTAAAGAGGTGCATGATATAAATAATGGCTCCACGCACAAGGGGGATGTTCATGATATGGATCACAACACCTAAAAACTTAGTAATCTCAATAATCTCAAAAATATTAGTAGACAATCCTAGATTAATCCATTCATAAGCACATAATGTCATACATAGGGCCATAATAATGTGAAATAAATATGTCACAATAAACTAGACTAAGGAGCACATAAAATGGAAGTTAATATGTCATAATAGGTAAGGAAAAGTATCTACACACCAGGAACATAAATACATCACAGAAATCAAGGAAAATGGCCACATACAAAAATTGATTACCTTATATAAAGAACTAATAACATCAATGAAACATATATCCATTTAACCCTAAAATATTGATTGGGGAATCTAGGATTAAAGGGGTAGAGATAACCTAGGGTACAAGGATGGTAAACTATTTCTAAAGAATTCTAATTAATATTTAAACTTAGACAAACATATAGTAAATATATTATGCTGAGATATGATAAAAATAGAAATTAAAACTATGTTAGATATTGAAATGATAGTGAAAACAAGATAGTTATCAAGTTCTAATGCTAAATTAGATATAGTTTTGGAACATGAAGAATAAGAATAGAAGTAGATTTTGGATCAGTCATTAGATTATGTATTAAGAGCCTCTATGACCTCATAAAATTGCATTGACTTGAGACAATTATGTTGACAATTTTATTTGACCCAGATATAGGTGTCCAATATGGAATACCTTATGGATCTGAATGAAACCACCTGGGATATTTTTGGGTTCTATGTTGCCTTTACTCTAGTGTGCTCAAATATAGATCATGGGTTGTAGTTTCTTATCAAATATATAAACACTTATTATTCATATTCATATTGGTTGAGGGAAAAATGGGATATTGGGAACTCTATGTTGAGCTACACTAGAGATCCCTCTATCAATAAACACCACCTACATAGCCATATGTATTTATATTCTATATGTTGTATTATGTGTGTATCATGCAATTTTTTATAAGAAAGTACATATAGTGACCTATCTTTTAAGTTGTAAAATGTTGCTTATGGGATTATCCTACTTCAGACCTGTATATGTGTTCTCCTTATGACTGATATGGAAATAAGATAAAATATGAAAGCGTTTCTCACTTGAATGCTTTATTGAATTATTTTGGTAATTTTCCTTATGAGAGATAAGAATTTATTAGGTGAGTAATTAATGAGGGTTCATCTTTTAATTATATCAATCACTTTGGATAATATATCACACTAAAGCACTTAGTATGACCATAGGTATACATTTTATTTGTAAATTATATGAATTTTAGGGTACTAGACACTTGTGTCATGATAAGACACTTATGTTGATGTAGGTTTCTGACTAGGACATAAATGTTTGAGTAGTTGGGAAATAAACACATGTTCAAAACTTGTAGAGATAGAAGATAAGTAGGTTTATAACATTTGAGCATGATAATAGGTCTAAGTCATCAAAAATATCATTGGTTAGACTAAGAGATAATAAATTTGGCATAGAGAAATAATGTATGTGATCTGTTTCATAGTGAGAAGGTGTATAAGTTGAAGGTACACCCATGATATGTATTTTCCAAGTGTATAAGACTAAGGTGCTCTATAAATCAAAAATAGTGTCTAAATTTCACCCTCTCATTTAATCTAGTAATGAAATTACTAGTTTAAAGGGAAAAAAGGAGTACCTTGGTGTGCATGACACACATTATCTTTATATGAGTCTAAATTGAGTGATTTATTGGTGACTAATCTAAAAACACTAAAATGTTATAGTATATAATTAGTGCATATAATCAGACATTGAAAGCATTTAAAATGTTTGAAAATAAAGAGAGCAAGGTTTATGAGTACACATGTGTATCGTTGTAACTACCTTACTTTTTGGAAATTTAATTTGAAAAGATGTATCATTGTGAATCATTAGATTTGAGATTAGGACAAATATAAATATGACAAGTGCATAAATATTAAAATATTTAATTAAAAAACTTGCCCCAAACCTTGGAGCTAAAGGTGATTTTCTACTTAGAAATTGAGATTAGCTCAACTATACAACCAAATCATACTTATAACTTGGTGAGTGTGACTGAACCAAGTCAACTCATACTATAAATATGGTGGGTTTAGATGATGTAATCAAGTCCAACCTATGAATTTAGAAAGATTTAGTGATTTAATCACCTCAACCATACTAAAAAGTGAACCAAGTACTATAATATATTGGCTCAATATAGTCCATAATAGTCCAACCTGGTGAGCTAAAGTCTATAGAAGTGTTTTGAAATCTGAAAGCTTATTTGATTTTTCAATTTTAGGTGTTCTTTTTCATATCATATGCACCTTATGTATTTCTCATGATAAAATCTAGGTATAATAATGGTACCAATATATAAAATTCTACCACAAATACCTATTTGAATAATATAACTATGAGTTTTGGGCACTTTGAAAACTATGTAAGTGTGAATAACATGTTTCCATAACATGCCCCCACTATAATATGAAATTGAAATTGATGTAAGTGTGGAGAACATGCTTTTAAAACATACCCCCACTACATATATGAATATGATGAACCATGAAAAATGTAAAAACCATGCCTTTCTGAGATGCCCCTACTAATATGTCCTATTTTGAGGTGAGGGGAAGTAGAATTTGGTAGTAACCTTACCTCAAAAGGATAAGATAAATATATAATTTGTGTATGAACCATGTATCATATAGAAGGAACATGTTTAGGTAGATATATCATTGAATCTCAAAGGATTTGATCACATCAATTCTTAAGATGCATGATATAAATCATGGTAACCTCTAGATAGTAATAATACAAGATCAATAATAAATCAAGCACACACACAAGATCACTTAAAATTAAGTGAAAATATAATGGTGTAAGGAGAACTCAAACAAGGGGAATGTTCAAATTCCACATAATCGAAGGGACATGACTTAATCAAATGTCCACAAAGTAAGGAATGACATATTCAAATGTCAACATATGAAAAACCATAACATATGTAAATGTCATAATAGGAAAACATAGGTATGGGGGTTAAAATTGATGGATCATATTCAAATTCTTAAACAAGAAAGATAAGACACTCAAGGAAGTGCATAAAAGAAAACATAGATAATTAAAAACCAACATAACATAGTATATTATCCCATGAACCATATATGCTAGAAAAAACATTAAGTATATAGCATATGAAGTACACCACCAAAGATATAACAATTGATAAAGGCATGTGTAAGTACGTAATCTCAAACATGATAATTTAAAATGACCCTATAATAATACAACCCAGATGTATCATTATCAAAGAAGTGGATACCCCAAATGTCCACATGACATAATAGAGGGAAAACCTAACATGTGAGAGTGCATAGATCATATATTTGTGTATGCTTGAATCACTCTCAAAATATGCATGAAACACATGTTATATGGAAATAAATGATATGTTGTCTACCAACATAGAACCAACAACATATATTCTAAGGAGTTAATATAATATGTAAATGTTGCAAATATTTCTATATTTTTGGTATTTTTGAAATATTCCAAATAAATGAATATCCTATTATCTCATCCAATGGATGCTCATATGTATCTCCCCATTGGGAACCTAGTGTAATATATTGGTGGTACTACCAAGGAGCATGTATAGGTGCAATATATGTCACTATAGAATATGTAATTCTCTATGTATGTATAATATGAGTCTATGATTTTGAGGAGATAGTATGAGTAGGGTTTCAACTAACCCACCATTGAGTGCTATGTGGTTTCATTAGAATATTAATAATAATAACATGTTTAGGTGTTATGGATATATAAATATGATATGTATTATATGAGGATTCCATGGAACCCACTATAGATCTCTGATGTAATGGTATCTTAATCACCTATCACCTAGGAAAGGGGATTTCCTATTTCTTACTCTTTTGTGAAGGATTAAAATTATTAGGTTTGATAACTAACTTCTTGGGTATAAATTTATATTATTCAAGTGGATGTTTATATGGAATTATGGAAACTATAATTACTCAATTGGCATGAATGTATTTAACACACTCATGAACTGTAGAAGGTACTGATCAAAGAGTATGATCAAAGGTCATCCCAATAACATATTGTTGACCAATTTTTGCCCATGGCAAAATTATGGTCAACTTCTTCTCTGGCTTTTCGAAGCCAGTCACTTTCAGGTTAGGAGTTCATCTTCTAGTTCATGCTCAGTTTAGGCCTGGTTCATTGGTTCAACCTGGTTCATCTCAATTCATCACTTGGTTCAATGGTCTGAGTTCAATGGAAAGTTCAATGCTAAGTTCATTGGCCCTTTGGTTCATCGGCGTGCTCCCTTAAACCTTGAGCTGTTGAACCAAATTTTGGCTCAACGGGTTTGGTTCAAGGGGTTGTCCTTGGCCGAAGGCACAGTCAAAGTCAAAGTGCCCTTTAGAGGGTGGGCAGACACTTCAAATATTTCAAAGGATTCAGGCCGCTACAAATGCAAAGGCAAAGGGCTAGGCAAAATTTCCATGGAATTTTTGTCCATGGGAAATTGTCTGTGGATAAAAGTCTGCGGGAATACAACCAGCAGAAGAATTTCCATGGACTTTTATCTGTGGGAATATACAAAGGCCCGTGACTGACGGCAAGCTAGGGGAAATTGAGCAAAAGAATTTCCATGGACTTTTTGTCTACGAGAAAATGTCTACAGATAAAAGTTTGTGGGAAACAAAGTTGCAGAAAATCAAATAGCGAAGACCCAGGGAAATTATCCATGGGGACCTAGGAAGACTGCCAGTTTACAAAGAGACCTGTCGAAGGACCCCGAAGGGCAAGTGCCCTTGTGGGGGGACTTTCGGCCAAATGAAAAGAGGCATTTTCAAGCAGTGGAGGGTCACCATCCCTCCAAGAGAATGCAAAAGGTAAGTTTCAAAGCAAGGGGGTGCCCGCGGGAGGAAAATAAAAGCAAAGGTCGACAAGGGATCTGATATGATGCCACATGGGCCCGATGACATCCCAGTGGCCATCAAATTTAATAGAATGAAATGTTCATTGATGTTTAAAAGCATGATGATAGTAGAAGCATCAATTTTAGTGAAATAGAATAACTGTTTGTTTTCAAATGAGAAGCGCTAGCTAGGAAAGAGCTCAAAATGTAGCGACCCACTAGTATGTTCACCCAAGGAGCCAAGCGGCCAAAAAAGACAAATTCCAAGTGACAAGCAGGATGACAAGGCAAGAGAAGCCAAGCAGTCCAAGTGGCATAAACAAGGTAATTTATTGCCTGATGGTGTGAATGGCAAATAGACAGAGCGATGGTAGGTGATGAGTGAGTAGTTAAGTCTGACTAGCATAAATTAGAGAAGTGACTTTGGCAGGTGAAATATTGCTAGAAAATTGATCATTTGGAATGATAGCGGCCATCAGTGCAACCATTTCCTCTATCTCACATTAAATGGGAAGGCAAATCATGTAAGTCATCTAAGCAAGAAATGTAAGTCTTGAGTAGGCAAAATGAATAGTTCATTTAATTCCTTGAATAACTTGTTCTCTTCAAAAAAAGGACACGTATGCCACTTGTAAAGGAGGAGCACCACATGAGCTTCTTTGATTCTCATATATATTATGGACTTGTTCATTTGTAAAGGATCTTTTTCATGAATTTTACAAGGCACAACCCTACTAAAATTTCTACCTGAGTCTATAAACATAGTTTTTACCTCTTCTTGAATAGATATTCTGTGTATGTCCTGAGTGTTGATTTGTGTTTAGTCATTGTCTTTGATGCTCTCATAGGTTCAATATCGATGCACCAGCTATCTACAAGGCACCTTCTATAGCTGATAGGAGAAGAGTTCTATTTTGGAGTGCAGGACAGAGGGGATTATCTATAGAGTGTTTTTTATTACACCTTTTGATGAACCTACCTTTTTGTATCTTTCATTTTACCTCCCTGTCAAGTTTGTAGATTGCTTCTTCTATCAAGAGTGAAGCATATAAGTGTGTTTTGTCTAATTTTGAGAGTGGGTGTGAAAGGGTCATATTATTTTTGGTGTATCACCTCCTTAGAGTAGTTTGTTTTATATGCATTTCTTCTCCCTTTTCATCCCCCCTTTTTATTATAGTTATCTATATCTGTATTTTGCACTGCCTAAAACAAACAATGATACACCAAAGGGAGCTAGCCCTTAACTAGAGACGCTCCTCTCCTACTTCACCATCCCACAGGTGAGAGAGGAGTTTCCATGTTGTGAAGAAAAGGCAGGAATTCAATCTCCTTGCCCTAAGTGCAATCTCTTACATCAACAATTTTGGCACGCCTAGTGGGACCTTCAGTTTGATAATTTAGTGAAGTTCAGGATTGATGTTGGCCCTGATACAGCCATTTTAAGTCTTTTAGCATCTGGTGACTCCATTGGTAAGAGCTTCAATTCTTTATTTTCAAAACTAGTTTCTTAATCTTTTATGCCTAAGGTCACCACAAGGTCTGCTTCAAGAGGGGTCCCTTTTGATTTTGTTGAGTTACCTTTGAACTCTGCTAAAAGACTATGATTTGAAAGGACCCATCCTTATCTAGCAATCAATCCTCCTAGGCCTGTTGTAAGAGCCACATACACAGCTCAACCCCAGTTACAGTCGATCCCAGCCATGGCACTGTATTTTGTAGCTTTTCATGGTGAGAGCCCTTTAAATCTCCCACGCTATGATCCAATTCCAGGAATAGCTCTAAAAAATGTGCCTTCTTTCAATGGAGTGGGACTTATTACAATAATTAAACATATTAAGAATATTGCCAACCTTTGCAATATTCACAATATAACAAAAGAAAATATTGCCATCAGACTGCTGGTGTTGTCTCTCAAAGGCAAGGCTCTTGATTGGTATGGGACCTTGCCTGTGATTTCCATACATTCTTGGAATGAATTGGGCACTTAGTTAACTAATAATTTTAGGGAAAAAAGTGATGACCTCTCTCTTGCTGAGTAGCTGATGACCATAAAGAGAGCTCCGCATGAGTATATGCAGGACTTCAACATGCATTTTCAAAAGACTTGGGACAAAATTCCCATCCTGGTAAGACCAACCCCCAGCTATGCTTTCTTATATTATTTAAAGGCATTAAATAGTGATATTTCTGTGATGATCCAATCTATGGGGGGACATAAACTGCTAGCTACTTATGACATTGCCATAGTAGCCAAAAATTGCTTGGTTCAAGCTGGGAAAATCACCCCTAGGCCTCACATGCCACTTTTCCCAGAAACACTACCCCTGATTCAGGCTGTTGCTCCCACAATTGCTCCCTTGCCTATCATTGAAAAACTAGCTACTGCTTCATGAAATGAATTAATTGAAGTTAAAATCCTGTTGCAAAGCATGTCAAATGAACTTGTTGCCCTTAAAAGGCAGCAAGCTCAAAGCAACAGGCCAAACCAAGGATATCAACAATATGGCCAAGCCCCTATACCCCCTTTTCAAAATTATAACCAAAATCAAGGGCAGCTCACTACAACCAGGCCTTAGACCTGACATTATATGCTTTCCCAACTTTCTCAATTCCCCATGATATAGTGGTAGCAGATGTTCCTTCATATTTCACAATTTACTTGTCCAGGGACTTCACGTCAAAAATAAGTGGTTATCTAGCAGTGAATTGGTCATATCTAGTTTTCAGAACCAAGTACAGGACCAAGGTAAAAATTGAGTATGAGCCACTCTACAAGGACCATCTAGAACCATTCACTCCCAAGGTAGCAAATGTCAGTTACAAAATCATTGACTCAGAAGAATCCCAGATAGACCAAGCTTTGTCTTCTGCTCTTGAAGGAGTCACAAACTTACTCTTGGATGAGTGGGCAAATGATAACTTCAAACATGATCCATACAAGTTCATTAAGGAGACAGACCTTGGAGTCTATTGCATGCACGAGGAGGGTGCCTTCATGCCAAATTTAATGAAAACAAGTAAAAAAGACCTTGGCCTAGGGCAGTTATATTTTGACAGTTCTAGAAGTAAGCTAGGTGATGGAGGTGGGGTGATGTTGGTCTCCCCTTCAAAGGAAAGGTACTTTTTAGCTTTCCATTTCCAATTCTCTTACACAAGTAATGTTGCAGAATATGAGTCCCTTATCCATGGGCTAGAATGGGCAAGAAAAAGAGGTATTAAAGAGCTGCAGGTTTTGGGAGACAATGAACTAATTGTAAATCAAATAAGAGGCCTAAATCTGACTAAGAACTCCTTGCTAAAGTCTTACAAACATAGAGTTTGGGACTTGGTGGAGGGTTTTCTTATTTTTAACATTACCTCTAGTCCCAGGGAGTAGAATAAATAGGCTGATAGGCTGGCAGAAATCGGTGCCCAGTTTGATGTTTCAAAAGAAATAAGTTGAGACTATGGTTCATGCCACCTAAAAGTGGTGGTTTGGCCTTCAATCCCAAACAATGTTGCAAATTGACAGGGCTTCAAAAGTGACCAGAAGATAGTCTTCTTCCTACAAGAAGAAGCTAAGTTTACAACACACAACCAAGCAAAATTGAAGCAGCAATATGGCAATCAGATTGTTCAGTTGAAGAAAAAATAAACTCCCTAAAGGTTTGGTCACGCTTGAAAGCATTTTCAATAGTAACGACCAGTTAAGAAATGACAAGGTGTGCATCACTACCAAAGAAGAAAATTACGAAAGGGTCAAAATCTTCAAGGGCAAGCTATTGGCACTTGGAAAAGTCTACACATTTCAAGAAAGGTGGGCTTTTGTTTTGCTATGTTAAGAATTTGTTGATGTGTTCACATGGGATTACAGTGACTTAAAGGGCTTCGACCCAAGGCTTGCCTAACACACCATTGAATTGGAAGAAGGTACCAAGCTAGTAACACAAAAGCAAAGGCATGCCAATCCTACAATTGAGCCCCTCATGTAAAGGGAATTGGCCAAATTGATCAAGTCTGGAATTATATTTCCAATCAAGCATTCCAGTTGGCTAGCCAACCTTGTTCCTATTAGAAAGAAAAATGGGGAGATCAGGCTATGTGTCGACTTCAGAGACCTTAATAAAGTATCTTTAAAGGATCATTACCCCCTTCCAAGCATGGAGTGAATCCTCCAGAAGGTAACTAGTAGTGAGCATTTCTCCCTCCTAGATGGTTATTCAAGGTACAATTAGATTCTAGTGTAAGGCTCTGACCAACACAAAATAGCTTTCACCACAAAATGGGGAACATTTGTCTCTACAAGAAGATGCCTTTTAGGCTATCCAATGCTGGTGCTACCTTTCAGTGAGCCATGGACATGGCTTTTGGTGGCTTGATAAATAATAGTGTGCTGGTATGCCTCGATGATGTAATGGTATTCTCCAAGAAAGTGAACTGGCACATGAGACACCTCAGGCAGATTTTTGAAAGGTGCAAAGAATTTGGCATCTATATTAATCCAAAGAAGTGTGTGTTTATTATTTATGAGGGAAAACTCCTAGGCCACATTGTGTCCAAGGAGGGTTTGTCCATTGACCCTGAAAGAGTTTGTTCTATACTAGAGATGTCGCTACCAAAACATAAGAAAAGTTTGCAGAGTTTCTTTGGCAGGATTAATTTCATTCAGAGATTCATTCTAAATTTTGTAGAGATAGTCAAGCCACTCACCCCTATGTTGAAGAAAGGTGAGGATTTCAAATGGATAGCTAAGAGGAAACATAGCTTTAAGGCCATCAAGTAGGCCATAACCCGGGCTCCCACTTTGATTGGCCCAAACTTCAGCAAAGACTTCAACCTCTATACCTTTAGCAATGAGGAAGTGATATCCACCATGCTTACCCAAGCTAATAGTAATGACCTCGAGCAGCCACTTGCTTTCTTCAGCCAAGGGTTAGAGGACTTCAAAGTCAGGTACATGTATGTAGAAAAGCAAGTCCTAGTAGTGGTGTGGAGCTTGAAGAAATTCAGGCATATGTTATCTAATAGTAGGATCCACCTCATGGTCCCACATCCTGGCATCAAGGATTTCTTGACCAATCGAGATTTAAACGAAAAGAGGGCAGGGTGGATTACCAAAGTGATGGAGTATGACATATATATCAAGATCACCAAGCTGGATAGGGGAAGAGGCCTGTGTAAACAAGTGGCTATAAACTTAAAGCAAGAAAGGAGAGACAACTTGTTAATTCATGATGCAGCTACAGTAGAAAAACTAGCTGTCATAAAGGATTAGACGTTGGACATGAAGCATTTCCTTCTCAAGGGTGAATGTCCATAGGGTCTTGATAAGACCAAGAGAAGGTATTTTAAACTCTAGTCCCTTCCTTATGTTATGATTGATGATGTATTGTTTAGGAAGGATTTTTTTGGGGTCCTCCTAAGGTGCATTGACCCAAACTAGACTGATAAGGTATTGGCCGAGTTCCATGATGGGCCAGCAAGCGGTCACTTCGCCCCTAGAGCTACAGCAGCAAAGATAATGAGAGCTAGCTACTTCTAGCCTACTCTTTTCAAGGACACCCATGCTTGGGTAAGAAAGTGCCAAAAGTGTGTACTTTTTGATAGAAAATAGTGATTAGTTGCCATGCCTCTACAGCCCATTCAAGTTGAGCAACCATTCATGTAGTGGGGCCTGGACTTCATAGGGATGATCAACCCTCCCTCTAGTGCTGGGCACAAATGGGTCTTGACTACTATAGACTATTTCACTAGGTGGGTGGAGGCCATCGCTCTGAAAGAGGTGAATGAAAGCACAATCTTGGAATTCTATGAGGACTTGGCAATAAGATTTGGGGTCCTAGCCACCATAATCTCAGATAACACTCTGGCTTTTTTGGGGACCAAAAAAAGTGAATGGGCATTGAAGTATGGCATATACCTCAACACTTCATCAAATTATTATCCGTAGGGGAATTGACTAGCTGAGTCCACCAATAAAAATATGATCAAAATCATAAAAAGAACTATGGAAGAAAATTAGAGAACTTCGCATGCCAAGCTAAAGACAACTATATGGGCTGACCAAATTACTCCAAAAAGAGCAATCAGAAATTCTCCATATACACTCATGTATGGAAGGGAAGCTAGGGTTCCCATTTCGCTTGAATTGTCAGTGCTAGATCTCTCCCACCAACTACAATTTGAAGAAGGAAATGGCTTGGAGGTTAGGTTGTGTGAGCTGATGGAACTCCAAGAGGTAAGGGATCGGGCTATGGATTCCATGACCAGTCACCAATAGCACGTGAAGAGGCACTTCAAAAAGAAATCTTTGCTAAAAGATTTCACTGAAGGAGACATTGTCTTAAAGCGGGACGAAGATCAAGCAAAGCCCAAAAAACATGAAAAATTTGATGCCCTGTGGAGTGGTCCTTACATGATCACTCAGTGCAAGTAGCATAATGCATTCCAACTTTCTAGGTTGGATGGTGAAGAACTATGTATCCTAGTTAATGGGATACATCTAAAATGCTGCCATTAATTTTTGGGTCCACCTGTACATATTCTCTTTTATTTTATTTTTTTGTTTTCCCTAAGTGCCATTGCATAATTTGTAGTTTTCTTAGCCTTGCGTGTGTTTTTCTTCTCCTCAGAGGTGAGTCTGCGCATTTTGATTCTAAGTTATAGCAGAGCTATTACTGGTTCTCAAGGTTTACTACTAACTCCATGCCCAAAAGATTTTCAAGGCAGTTGAATTCTAAGCATAGTAGGCATGCTTCCCCTATGAGTCACCAATCTGTTGACCAATTTTTGCCCCTAGCAAAATTGTGGTCAACTTCTTCTCTAGCTTTTTGAAGCCAGTCACTTTTGGGTTACGAGTTCATCTTCTAGTTCATGCTCAGTTCAGGCCTGGTTCATTGGTTCAACCTGGTTCATCTCAGTTCATCACTTGGTTCAATGGTCTAGGTTCAATAGAAAGTTCAATGCTAAGTTCATCGGCCCTGTGGTTCATTGGCGCACTCCCTTGAACCTTGAGCCTTTGAACCAAATTTTGGTTTAGCGGGTTTGGTTCAAGGGGCTGCCCTTGGTCGAAGGCACAGTCAAAGTCAAAGTGCCCTTTAGAGGGTGGGCAGACACTTCAAATATTTCAAAGGATTTGGGCTACTATAAATGCAAAGGCAAAGGGCCAAGTGGAATTTCCATAGACTTTTTTTTTGCGGGAGATTGTCTACAGATAAAAGTCCATGGGAATGTAACCAGAGGAAGAATTTCTATGGACTTTTGTCTGTGAGAATATACAAAGGCCCGCGACTGATGGCAAGCCTAGGGAAATTGAGCGAAAGAATTTTTGTAGACTTTTTATCTACGGGAAAATGTTCACAGACAAAAGTCCATGGGAAATAAAGCCGCGTAAAATCAAACAACGAAGACCCAAGGAAATTGTCCATGGGGACCCAGGAGGACTGCCAGTTTATAAAGAGACCCACCAAAGGACCCCGAAGGGCAAGTGCCCTTATGGGGGGACTTTCGACCAAATGCAAAGAGGCATTTTCAAGGGCCAGAGGGTCACCATCCCTCTGAGAGAATGCAAAAGGTAAGTTTCAAAGCAAGGGGGTGCCTATGGGAGGAAAACAAAAGCAAAGGCCGACAAGGGATCCGATATGATGCCACGTGGGCCTGATGACATCCCAGTGGTTGTCAAATTTAATAGAATTAAATTTCTATTGATGTTTAAAAGCATGATAGCCATATAAGTGTCAATTTTATCAAAATAGAATAACCATTTGTTTTCAAATGAGAAGTGCTAGCTAGGAAAGAGCTCAGAATGTAGCGACCCACCAGTATGTTTGCCCAAGGAGCCAAGTGGCTAGAAAAGACAAATTCCAAGTGACAAGTAGGATGACAAGGCAAGAGAAGCCAAGTATTCCAAGTGGCATAAACAAGGTAATTTATTGCCTGATGGCGTGAATGACAAATGGACAGAGCGACAGGTAGGTGATGAGTGAGCAGTTAAGTTTGATTGGTGCAAATTGGAGAAGTGACTTTGGCAGGTGAAATATTGCCAGCAAATTGATCATTTGGAATGATAGCGGCCACTATTGCAATTGTTTCCTCTATCTCACATTAAATGGGAAGGCAAACCATGTAAGTCATCTAAGAAATAAATTTAAGTCTCAAGTAGGCAAAATGAATAGTTCATTTAATTCCTTGAATAACTTGTTCTCTTCAAAAAAAGGACATGTATGCAACTTGTAAATGAGGAGCACCACATGAGTCTCTTTGCTTCTCATATATATTGTGGACTTGTTCATTTGTAAAGGATCTTTTTCATGAATTTTACAAGGCGCAACCCTATTAAAATTTCTACCTGAGTCTATAAACATAGTTTTTACCTCTTCTTGAATAGATATTCTATGTATGTCCTGTGTGTTGATTTGTGTTTAGTCATTTTCTTTGATGCTCTCACAGGTTCAATACCGATGCACCAGCTATCTGTAAGGTGCCTTCTATAGCTGATAGGAGAAGAGTTCTATTTTGGAGTGCAAGATAGAGGGGATTATCTATAGAGTGTTTCTTATTACACCTTTTGATGGACCTCCCTTTTTGTATCTTTCATTTCACCTCCCTATCAAGTTTGTAGATTGCTTCTTTTGTCAAGAGTGAAGTGTATAAGTGTGTTTTGTCTGATTTTGAGAGTGGCTGTGAAAGGGTCATATTATTTTTGGTATATCACCTCCTTAGAGTAGTTTGTTTTATATGCATTTCTTCTCCCTTTTCATCCCCTCCTTTTTATTATAGTTATCTATATCTATATTTTACACTGCCTAAAACAAATAATGATACACCAAAGGGAGCTAGCCCTTAACTAGAGACTCTCCTCTCCTGCTTCACCATCCCACAGGTGAGAGAAAAGTTTCCATGTTGTGAAGAAAAGGTAGGAGTTTGACCTCCTTGCCCTGGGTGCAATCTCTTGCATCAACACATATCAAAGACACCCATGGAAGATATAATTAAAAAGGTAGCAACCACATGTATGGGTCCCACCAAGAATCTATTATAAGGTCCCATCAAATGCTCTAAAAAATATGGTCGAAGGATGTAAATCATGATTTATTTAACCCAAATTTGTAAGTAATGTCACATTTTATAAATGTTTTCACTTACACCATTATAAATCTTAGCATTATGTATAGATTGATTATGAAGTAATGCTTTAATGAATAAGGAATGAAGATGTAATCCATCATCCCTAATCCCACTATCATCAAAAACAATAGAGGGTCTTTGAACCATATAAGGTGTATGCCACGTATAAGTACCAATAATGACATCTAATGGGTGCCCATAATGTGATGGAGGAAGATGTACATTATTTTCCATTTTCACCTCTGGATCCTTCTTGGAATGGTATTGAAAAGGAATGTTGAATATTTTCTATTTTATGTGATCATTATGTTGTAAACTTGATTCCTTTTGAGGATAATCAAATGTAATATTTTGGTCATTGATGAGATCTTGTAGCTTATGCTTTAAGGTAGAACATGTGTTCATAGAATGCCCTAGGCCTTAGTGATAATCAAAATAATCATTTGCATCACACCCTGTAGGTATAGGCCTACTCATATCAACCTCTATAGGATGAGGGAGAGATATGAGGTGGCACTCTATAATCTATGGGAGTAATGAAGCAAGAGACTCAATTAAGTGTGTAAATTGTCTCTATGGTGCATTAGATAAGACAAGTTGATTAGGTTTTTGTCACACCACATTAATTATGGTATTTGTTTCTTTTCTATGTTTAAGAGGTTGTAACTTGTAACTTGATTTGATAGTAAACTTGGTATTATATGTAGATGTAGTCAGTGTGTTTTATATATATTTAAGTTTGTTTAATGAGATAAGTTTCATTTCATGATCATGAATAATGAGGCATAAATCATCAAAATATTTGAATTTTTTGAAGATAATGGACTCATATAAAGGAGAAAAGAAACTTTGCTTGAAGATGTCCTAAATATCTTTATCTACCATAGGATTGGTCATTTTAGATAACATTATCTTGTAGCATAAGACATATTCATTAATTGGTTCATTAGGTCCTTGTTTAATTTTTTTAAATTTGGGTATAAGAAACCTTTTACATAATATTAATGGATAAGTGTGACAAAAATTGGTCTGAAAGAGGTTTGAATACATTTAATGATTGGGTTGGTAATCATATAACCACTTTAAAGCATAGTCTTTTAAGTTCCTTGGAAATAATTTGGTTAAAATTTTAACATTGGAGGCATAATCAAGACATGCCACATAAAAATATTTAATAGGTTTTTTAAGATCACCCTTGCCATCATAAAATGTGAACTTAGGTGCAAACAAACTAGTTTTCAATAGGTGTAGATATATCTCTAGTGTAAGAGGATTATGCAACACCTCTTATGAATCAATAACATAAGGTGATTTCATAGAATTTTTTTCATTATTTTTAGTCTTAGTTTTCAAAAAAAAAAAAAAATTGAGCAAGATATTGCACCTATTGGTATTTAAGGTTGGATATTTGAGAAGTCACCAAAGGATGTGTACCCACAGGTTGAGTATATATAGGCATTAAAAATGTAAATTAGGTTGAATATTAAAGTTTCCCATGTAAGATGTGGAAATATTAGTTTCATGAAATAAAGGTCTGAATACATATCTCATGCCCCACTAAATGTATGAAGTGATAATGTGCTCAAAGGGAGGTTTTTTGGTATATGGGGATGACCCATATATCCAATAACATGATCAATAGGTAAACCTACTTGTGCATCTATGATTTTTAATTTTTTATTTTCTAATATGGTTCTTAGGATTTCATCAATATCTTCAGGTTTTTGATGAATACACTCATGAAATAATGAAATAACTTTCACTTACTCATGATTTATTTTTCCATGTTCATTAATCTCATTAGATTCATGGTTTTTGTTATCATAATCTTATTCTTTAATAACCTCATCGGTATGTTTTTCATTCTCAACATGTGTATCATCACAAACCATAGGATTAGTCCCTCCATTTGTTTCAAACATTTATGTGGTATAAGAGGAATATCAATGTGATCAATAGCACAACACATAGGCTACATGCAAAATAATATAAGTAGGTAATTAAAAAAGTATAACAATTTCAAAACCCTAGTCGACTTAAAACCCTAGGATTTATAAAAAATAGTCATGTATGTTGGATTTACTAAATGTTTAATCTTAAAATCTATATTGGATAATGTAGGTTTAAATAATTATAGATATCCTAGGGCACAAGGATGGTAGACTATATCTAAAGTAGACTAATTAATTTACAAACTGAGATAAACATATAATAAATTTATCATTATGAGATATGCTAAAAATATAAAGTACATTTATGATAGATATTTCAATGATAATGAAAATAAGATACTTAGCTAGTTCTGATGCTAAATCATATATGGATTTGGAATAGGAAGAGTAATATTGGAAGTGGATTTTGAATCAGTCTTAAGATTATAGATTAAGCACTTATATGGCCTTAGACACTTATGTTGACTTAGGATAGTTATGTCAAAAATTATGTCTAACCTAGATGTAAGTGTCTAGTATGAAATACCTATTAGATGTAACCACCTAAGATATTTTAGGTTTTGTAATGCCTTCACTCTAATGTAATTAGATCTAGATCATGGGTTGTCATTTCTTGTCAAATAGTGAAACCCTAGTTTTTCATCTTCATATTATCTATGGTAAAAATGGTTTAGTTGGAACATGATGTTGAGATATTCCAAATATCCAAATGTTAATGAGCATTATCTACATATCCAATACTCGTAACAAGGCCTTAGACTTATGTAGTTCTCCCCTATATGTTGGATTTTGTGTGTATCATACAATGTGTGATAAGAAATTATATAGAGTGGCCTAGTTTGTAACTTGGTAAATGTGGCTCATGGAATGTTCCTCTAGTATTTAAATCCTATATATGTCTTATCCCTATGAGTAATATGTAAATAGGAGAAAATAGGTAATTATTCCCACTTGAGTGCTTGATTAAATGATTTCGGTAAGTTACCTTATGAGAGGTAATAAATTTTTAGGTGAAAAATGAATGATGGTTGATCTCGTATTTATGTCAATCCCATTGTATAATATATCATATTAAATCACTTAGGGCCAACATAGGTATACATTTAATTTGTAAATGAGATGAATTTTAGGTCACTAGACAATTGTATCAGGATAAGACACTTGCATTGATATAGGCATCTAACTAGGATGAAAGTGTTTGGGTATTTATAAAATGGGCACAAGTCCAAAAATTTAAAAGATAGAAAATAAGTAGGTTTATAACATTATGAACATGATAGAAGGTTTAAGTGATCAGAATAACATTGGTTAGACTACAAGATAATCAATTTGTCACATAAATATAGTGTATGCAATCCTTTTAGTAGTGGGAAGGTCTAGAAGCTAAAGGTATGTCCATGATATGTATTTTCTAAGTGTACAAGATGAAGATGATATATAATTTAGAAATAGTGTCTACAAGAAAAATTGAAAACTAGTATACAATATCCTTATATATCAATGTCACATCATTTCAAAATATCATATCCACATAGCACTATGTAAGATATGAATAACTAACAATAAATTCTTAATCAATCTAAATATCTCAAGATGTTAAAAGGTCTTATAAATATATAACATGTAATATTTTGACATATGGAATATGATGCCCCAAACATTAACATGGCCCCTAGGTATATGAAATTCCAACATCTATGTGTCCATATATGATGTATATGTCCTACATCACACTCATATACTGTGAAATGTGTGTGTGTATGAAATTAATATTCCATCTACCAAAAATGTGATAAATAACATATGTAAATAGTTTAATCCATAAATCATGTCATTCTTAGGTCATATTTTTTATTTAAAAAATAATAATGTTTTTAAATTATTTAATTTTTGGTAGTTTAATAAAATATGAATAAAATATCACCAATAATCCTATTAATGGAATGATCATATATAGTCCTTGTGTCTCTCAACCACCATTTATATATTGATTCTTTTATTGTATCATTGTGCAAAACTATGAATTTTTTTCTTGTAGTAATAATTTTACATTTGTCTTTGTCACTACAATACCAATTTTTAGTATCATCAATATTATTATAATTGTCTTTTGTATCTATAGTCATATATGTAAAACCAACTATGCCATATTATGGAACTGAATTTTCTTTTTTTTGCTCTTCCATATGTTCCTCATTATCAGGCATTTGTGTCTTATTTGTAACTGTAGGAGATCTTAGCATTATAAATTTAGTACTAATAATAACCTTTACCATATTTACTTTATCCTTTTTCTATATTATTGAATTAGATATATTTTTTGACAATTTAAAAATGATGTTTGTACCATTAGTGGTTTTAGGAACATATCATTTTTTACATCTTTTTTTGGAACCTTTAGTCAAATTTGATTTCTTAGTTTCTATTTTATCACTAAAATCTTATTTATTATAGGAATCATTCACATGTACACTTTATTTTTTAGTATGCTTTTATATTTTTGTCTTCAAGGCCCGATACACATCTATATGATGCCCATTCATTATATGATAAACACAATAATATTTGGATTTTTTTGTAGGATACATAGGAGGTAAATTTATCAACTTGTTATGGATAATGTTCCTTAGAGTTTCACTATTATCCTAATGTGAAAATTTTGACCCTTGAATTGTAGGGTACTTTTATTTATTTTGAACCCATACTTGAGATGTAAGTTCTTGTACCACATAAGTTTTAAATGGAGAACTAGATATAAAATTAACACTAGTGTGATAAAAATTAATGATATACATAAAATTTTATTTTATTATGTGATATTTAGACATATTTTCTTATGGAATTCCTCTATGGACTCCCTCATAATATTTATTAGATCCAAAATGGTTGTGTTAGACACAATACTAGTCATAGGTTGGTAATATTCAATATTCATTACATATTATTATCTATAAGTAGCCACAATATAATCCATATATGTTTTTGAATTATTTTTATTTATTTTATATCATGGTTTTTCAATGGGTCATAAAATATTTCTAGTTTTTCATATTCATTAGGTTGCGTTACTTCATTAATTATTACTTTTATCTTAACACATTATTTACATTGAGACCTTATATTAGGAGGATTAAAGATATATTGAAGCTTATTCATGTAAATAAGCTTAATTTCATGGTCTTTTATTAAGTGGCATAAATTGTCAAAATATTATAATTAATTGAACATGATAGATTCATGTAATGGATCAAGAAAAAAATTCTTGAATATGTAGTACAAATCATTATCATGCATAGTATTTTCCATCTTAGAGAGCATAATCTTTTTAAACATCACATAATCATGTATATGTTCATTGGGTTCTTCTTTAATTTTTTAAATGTTAGTGTAAGATAAATTTTCACTAATTTTAACCAAAACATGTGTTATAAATTGGTCATCCAAAGGGTTGAAGATCCAAACTGAGTCAAAAAGAAGAGTATAGAACCATGTTAATGCAAAATAGTTTTAATTACTTGGAAATATCTTGGTTAATAACTTATTGTTAGATTCATAATCCAAGAATGTTAAATGGAAGGATTTAATGTGTTTTTATGGGTCACCTTTACCATCATAAAATGGAACATTAGGTGCTACAAAACCAATGGGTAAAATATAAGATAAAATAGAAGTGGCTAATGGATTTTAAATAAAATCAAGAAAATTAATTAAATTTCTAGCTTTAGAATTGCCTTAATCTAACTAAAACACCATAGCCTAAAGAACTTAAATAGTCTAATCAAGGGAATGCACAGTAGGTGAGGATTATGATGTAATATGCATAGCAATTATAGGAATGACATAGGTTGAATATTTATGAATAATAATGGAATTTTTAGGGAAGCCTTATTTTGTCCCCACACCTTGGGTGGACATCAAAAATGTAGTATGAGGTGTAAATGTAGGAATAGTAACAATAGTAGTGGTCTAGACACTAATGGTGGGCTTATTATTTGCAAAAGGTAAATTAGTAGCAAGGAGGATCTCATTTTGTTTATTATTAATATTTTTATTTTATATTCATAAAAAAATAAATCAAGAGGATTCATGGGAAATGGAGGGGGATGAGGAGGAAGATTATGACAATGCATTTCAAGAGAGGATAGAGAATCATCATACTCATGTGTATAATCTATATGAAGAGAATAAATAACACATTATTTTGTATCATTTACCATTTCTAGAAAAATGAAATATATATCACATTATTTTGTATTATGATTAATTTCTAAATAGTAACTACACTAAATTATAACTTGAGGAAGGGGCATGTCCACATATTTGTTTTTATTAGTAGTATCCATATATGGAAGCATACCATTTCAAATCAAAACATCATGAGCATCCAAATGTATATCATATTTGCATGATGTTATTATATTTTATTCATTTTTTGTCATGATAGAAAATATTATAAGGGGTAATTCATTATTTATTTCCTCTTTTTCTAATGTATGGTTATAAGAGTGCAAGGAAGAATAAGGAAAACTATGTTCTTGTATTACAATATTAATTTTTATAATTTTCATATTCATTATATTTATCACTAGTGTACCAATCCTCTTCATATTCATATCCATAATCATTTCCTTCACAATAATATTATTCATATATATAATTAGCAACATAATTCACACAAGTTTGAACATTAGTCCTTTCATTATCATAAACATAAGGCATGGAATGGATAGACAATATGAATCTATGGGATGATATATAATATGGGTTTTAAATTGGTCACTCAATTTGATAGTAAAAACCAAACCCTAATATATCAATAAAGAAAAACACAAAACTTACTCCTAATAGGAAAGAAATCATAGAAGCAGTGCCTTGACAAGTATTAAATAAGGAACCAACCAATCTAATAAAATCATGAGAAATGTTTGGAAATAGAAATAGGTTTTTGATAAAACAAAATAAATAAATATAACCAAGAAAGTATTTTTAAAATATGTACACCATTTTCCCTTTAGATATATATTACTAAAAATAATAAATTTAAATATTTGAAAATATTTAAAACATTTTGGAAAACAAAATAGGTTTTTTATCCACATAATACATAGAAAAAAACTTGGG
>JARHVA010004654.1:1002500-1077500 GCA_037957365.1 Torreya grandis
ATATTTTATAAATTGTTTAATTTGTTTCCTTTGCTTGTCCATTCCCTATGGGCAATATGTGGTAGATAAGGTATGAAAAATATTGAATTTAATATATAATACTTTAAATATTTTAATTTTTAAATACACTATTTTATCTTTGACAATAGATTATGGTAGTCCAAATCATGAAATGATATTTATCTTGAATAATTTACATATATCCTTATTTATTTTTTAATTGATTTTAGTGGTATGGCCTCTACACATTTTTTGAAATATTTTGTAATTATAATAATGAACATTTATCCTTCTAATAATTATGGGTTTATCTTTTTAATTAAATTTGAAGCCCTAAATGGATAAACGTGTTAGTGAAAAAATAGGTTTTAATTCTTGTGACAATACACGATTGAGGTTACTGTATTTTTGACATTGTGGGCATATTTTTACATGTTCTTAGCATTCTTGTTCTATTATGGGACAATAATAACATTATCTCAAAAGTTTATAAAAAAAACTATTTTCCATTAAAGTGACCTCCACATTCATTTTTATGTACCTCAAGTAATATTATCTTATCTTCCTCATGACTAAGATATCAAAGTTATTATCCATAGAATGACCTTTTGGATAAATATCTTCTAATTAGGAAACAACACATTATTTCACATTTTATTTGTGTTTGTCATTGTGTTTAGAATTTTATCTGATATTTCCTCTATATAAAAAAAATTATGTCTCTATACCATTATGAATTTGTTTCATTACGAGTGACTACTAATATATCTAAAGAATCCACATCTACTACATTAATTGATGAGGGTAATGATACTTTATATGGTAAAAATTTCATGATTTTCATTAATGTCAATTAGATGTTAGCTTTTTTTTTATTTATGAAAATACAAAAAATGTGCCCTATGATGCAAAATTTAGGGTTAAAAACAATAATCTAGCAGTAAATAATGAAATAGTAAATAATTCTAAGTAATGCATTTAATGAAATAGATAACAAAACTCATAAAAAAATATTAATGTGACAAGATGAGTAATAATGAATTTTGTAATGATTAACTCAAATCTAGAGGTTATTTTCTTAGTTAAACAAGTAAAAAATTAAACTATCATGGAAGTTTCACTAGCCATGTAATTAACACATTGATTATATTTGTGAGATTTTATTTAAATTGAAAAAGTCTCAAAATGTGTCTATAGGTGATTCACCATTTCCTTATATGGTATTATATTTTATTATTTAGTTTGATAAATTTTTAAAACTTGATTAACCACCAAGTAATAATCTCCATATTCTAGAAGAATTTTTATTTGTATCATGTGTGTAGTGCACATTCCAATTATCAATGCCTCCTATTGTACTATGTTATTTGTATGTGAACATCCCAATCAATATGGAAATGACATAGGATGACCTTGAGGAGTAATGAAAACTATGTCAGCACATTTTGATCCATCAAAGAACATAGTCCAAATATCATTATCAATGTGATATGAAGTAAATTAATCACATAAATCATAATTTATTGGTAATGTGTCCTCTGATGGAGCTATAACTTTGGTCTGTGATAACTTTCCATTTTAATGATTTATAGGATATGAATTTAAAGTCAATCTCCATCAGTAACATTACCCAATTAGCTATATGCCTAGATAAATGTGATTTTAATGTGAGAATTTTAAGTAGAACCTCCAAGCTATGATAACTTGTGTTTATTTTTAGCATGTAATGTCATAATTTTTGTGCAAAAAAAATAAGGGATAACTATATTTTTTACATAGTATTATAGTTTATTTCATAGTATACTAATGTGTGATTGATGTAATATACTACACATTCCATGTGATCATCATCGTATTGTGTCAATAAATATCTTAAATCATGATATGTGGAAAAAAATATAATATAAAATGCCTATTTGGTGTTGGAGGCATGATAATAGATGGATTAATTAAATATTCCTTTATGGCATCAAATCTATTTTAACAAACTATATCGCATCCAATTTTGGTATATTTATTTATCAAACATGTGAAAGGTTGTATTTTATCTACTAACTAAGACACAAAACATCTAATCACTTTAATCCTTCTTTGTATGCATCATATCTATTTCAATATTTTTGGGTGGTGATATTTATACAATAGTTTTGACCTTCTTTGCATCTAATTTTATGCCTCTCTAAGATATGATGCAACCTAGTATTTATCCATAATACACCCCAAATATGCATTTTTTTGGATTTAATCATACATTTTATTTCCATAAATGTTCAAATAATTTTTGTTGATCTATGGCATTATTTGGTCACTATTTAGATTTTATGAGTAAATCATAAACATAATCTTCCACTATTTTATGTATGTAATCATGGAAGATATGTGGAATATTCATGATTAACCCCTATTTGGTTGTAGCTAGATAATCCTTCCATAATTGATAACATCTCATAACATGTTGTAAAGTTAACAATCATATCATTACTTGGTAATAGGAAGTCATATTTGAGGTAAGATTTGTTTGAATCATGGTAATTTTTACTACATTTTATGTCTCCATTAGGCTTCACAAATGGTCTATGTTAGAAAACGTTTTGGGATAATCAACCATTTGAATATACCCTACATCAAATAACCTATAAATTTCATACTCAATAATAAGGCTACTTTAAATGAGCATTTATGATTTTTTTAATTAACTTTGCATTTGGGTACAACATTATGTTATGTAATAAAATTATAGAATCAATCCATACCATATATGAATAAGTCTAAGAAAATAATTCTAGGTACTCATGTAAAAATTGTCTAAAATCTTTGCCTTCATCTTCTTCTAACATGGATACTATGAGTATTAGTCTTGGGTGTTTATCTATGTCAAAATGGAATTTCTTTCTTTCTTCATTGATTAAAGTTGATATATCTTCCACATATGGTGTAGTGGGGATAGTATCTAGGACATATACTTAGACATGAAAATTAAGATCTTTGATTTCTTCAAAATATGTATGGGCATTAGTTGTGTGAGAAAACACATTTTTATGATAAAAGGAAAGGAGATACGCATATGCCCCCAATTATTCTAAGAGAGGCTCATCATTTTAAAATTCATCTAATTTCAAAATCTCTATGGAAACTATATTGTTATTGAGATTAGGGTATACCAACTTTAGTGTGGATACATGATGAAAATATCACATAGGGTTTGGATTTTCCTTGAATAAATGTGTATAGATATTAGCTTGCATAGTTGATATATCCTTATTGGTTGTTTCTCATTTTATGTATCCAAGACCTTGTCTTCATTTTTAAGTGGATGTAATAATAGATTGGATAATTCCTTGTGCATTTTTGCCCAATCCTTATCATGTATATTTCATCTTATATAAATATTTGATGAAAAACCATATTATCTTAAATATATTGGAGGTGTAAATAAAGTAGTTGAAGTATATATTGGTGTTTATTTATCAGTTTGTGGAATAAAATTATTGAATTCTTGAGATGAGGATTGTATATATGGTATATAATGATACCCATGTTGATTCATGACATATAATTTGAAAGGTTATTAATCTAAAGGTATTTTATATACATGCATAAATATGAATGTATGTAAATATATAAATGCACACACACACACACACACACACACACACACACACACACACACACACACACACACACACACACACACACACACACACACACACACATCCATATCTCTCTCTCTCTCTCTCTCTCTCTCTCTCTCTCTCTCTCTCTCTCTCTCTCTCTCTCTCTCTCTCTCTCTCTCTCTCTCTCTCTCTCTCTCTCTCTCTCTATGGTGTGTGTGTGTGTGTGTGTGTCCTTGATAATTTAACTTAAGGTATGCATGCAAATTATAAGGTACTACATTCATATTATGAATCCATGGTCTTCCCAAGAAAATATTGTATTTGGGGTCATTAGACATGACTTGGAAAACTTTAGGTAATATTATAGGACCTACCATTATATGTAACATATTTATCCTAATATATTTCACAAGGAATTTTCAAATATATGAATATTCATATAGTAGTAAGTAATATTTACCTAGACATTATAAGTAACATTTTAATTTCACATATAGACATTGCAAGTACCTAAATGAGTAATTCTAATGCTATTAAGCATTATTGAACCTAAACGTGTATTAATTTAAAAAACATGAATCAATATCTACAAATAGACTTAAAGGTTCAATTTTGCTCACTTCCTAGTGATATCAAGTTGTGTTTACAAATAAACAACTATAATAGTGATCGCTAAAAAAATATAAATGTACATGAATAAGTATGATGCCTCACTGAATTAGTTCTAAGTATAAAATGTTATATTGTGCATGTGCATGAACCATTATTGTGCCTCATGTATCAATGCCAATTATCTATAATAATATATAAGTCTAATAACAAGTATCATGCCCCATTGAATTAGTGGCAACTAATATATAATGGTATGCATCTATATGTAAACAATGAGAACCTATATCCCAAATATATATGTATTTAAAAACCTATAACTTATGTTCATATAAACCTTAAACACTTGCACAACATATGTACTCAAGTATATCTAAAATTATATTTTGTAATTAATGTATTTATAAAGTGACTACATATACATGGCATGTGCCAATAAAATATATACCAATGTGTGAATATATATCTCATATCTGAACCAAGCTAATATCTAAAGCACTTTAAATATCTAAAACCTATATTTTTGTCCCAAAATATTATTTTTATTTTCATGAATGCTTCTGTCTCTAAGATAAGCCCACTAATATTTTCCCCTTTGAGGTGAGGGATATAGCTTGTAAGTGCCTCATCTCAAAATAAAACTTAATTGTATCATGTCATATATATATATATATATATATATATATATATATATATATATATATATATATATATATATATATATATATATATATATATATATATATATTTATGTAATCATGTAGGATCTATTTTTTACTCCAATCTGCTCATGTTCATGAGATACCCATGATATTAGGCATTCCTTGAAAAGGGGAAAGTGGGTATAACTATATATTTTTTCCCTCTATTTAAGGAATGATCTAGGATTAGCCCATGGCATGAATATGGGTATTGAACATCACAAATAGATTCTTCATGAATAATATCTAAGAGATGCACTATTATCACTAAAATTTCAATACATTATACTTCACATAGGTCAATTTTAGAAGGAGGGCCCCAAAATACTTCATGCTTGTTTTGATTTTAGTTCATTTTATGAATATGTTGAGTTTGATTTATTGGTAATAACATACTAACTATTTTTTAATTATGAAGCATCCTAGATATTAGTTCTCATATTACTAGGGCTATGTCCCATAAAGGTAAGTTGATAATTTCCCACTTATTTTTCATATAAAAACTAGGTCTAATAAACCCAGACCTACCATGATTTCTATCAATTCCTCTCTAAATCCTATCCTAAACTCATAACCCAAGATGGCCTAGTTATTTGGCTTAGCCATTAACATCTTGAGAGTCATCTATGATCTACCTAGGAACCCTAAGAGATATCTCCCTCATTTCACTCCTAGTGTGGAGTGAAATAATAAAGAACACATAACCTATTATAAGATTGCCTTGAGACTCTTGAATGTATAACATGAAGATATGGAATGCATGTTATTCCCTTTTACCCTAATGGATGCAACCTATGATTAGTTCTTAAACCTTCTTGAAGATTCTATACCAAGTTGGGACCATTTTAGTTCTTCTTTCCTTTCCCAATTTGGATAATTAATAAACCCAAACATCCCATAACAATAGTTTACTTGTATCAAAAGATAAACTAATGAGGCCATCATAAATTTTAGTGCTAAGTTACAAAATATATATAGCTAGGTAACCATGCTTTAACAACCCAACCCTCAACTAGCACTTGAAATGTATAAGCATGTGCTAGACCCTTGAAGGAACATTTTCCTAATAAGGGATGTAGCTATAATATACCTATCCTTAGCATATTTAATAGCCATTAAAGTGGATAGGTAATTAAACCCCTAGGGTCACACCATGGACCCCACTCTCAACATGATACCATAGATGCCTACATTAAACTTCCTACCTATCATTAAATAAAATGCACCTATGCCTCAACCACTCCATACAATGAATCAACTCCCATTGAGTCATCCCACTCAAAACCAACAATTGGGTTTCCTAAAACTAAGGGGTCCATAATGATTCCCTAGACTCAACATCAAATGATATTACTTGAAGCTAATAACACTTAGATGACACCTCAAAATTCCACTAAAACTAAGCTATATGCCATTTAGTGAATAGTAAAATATCTAAACAATGAATTCTTTGGACTGTAGAGATAGATGAGAAACTCTAATATAGAAAGCTCCAACAAAAATTTTAGGTATCAAATACCAAATATGAGATACAACTTCCCTCACAACCCCCCAAAACCTTCACCTAATAGGCTCCATGAGATCAATATATTTAAGATAGCCTTACCTATCTAGTGTCAAGTGCATAACATGATAACACATGTGGAGCTAAACTACATGGATTTTAGTTCTACTTTTGAGATCTTCCAAAAGGAAATGGAAGAATATGAGGTATTCCCTAATCATCTAGAATCTTGTAACTCAAGTAAAGCCCCTAGTACTACCATGGTGTTGGAGACCACAGATTTGCCTATATAAGAAGATACCAATCTATAGGAAGGTATTATCAAGGTAAAAGTATTTATGTAGTTCAAAAAATAATAACTACACCCTTAGGAGTAGGTAGTAACAATGCCCCTCACTACCTCGATACCCCTAATTAAAGGTGTAACTCCACCAGTCCAAAATGCTAGGAAGGATCCTCCACCTCTAAGACCTCAAGAGCCTAAGGCACCTTTGGAAACTCCACTAGTCTAAATCAAATGGGGTTAAAACATATTCAAGGATATGAATAATATCAAGCCTAATATTACCCTTCACAAGATTTCCCAAATCATAGAGTAATGGGATCTCCTATTAAAGTATTTGACTCAAAAGTCCACCCTACAAGCCAAGCCAATACTGATATCAACACACACCAATGTGTTTATTAATAATAGTAAGATTTAGGTTCCCTCATACATTTTGAACATCTATTTTTTTGTAAATAATCTACATAACTACTTAGTAGATTCTAGATCCTCAACCAATGTGATGCTATTAGGCATATGTGAGAAGCTTGATCTAGCCCCCATAAAATAAGATAAGGTAGTGGTATAATTATAAAATTCATAGGTGAAAGTGATAGGTTAGTTTTTGATTGTTGATATCTAATTAGAATCTAAGCCAAAAATTCAATGCTTTATAGACATTCAGGTGGTTGACATCCCAAAATCCTATAGTATGATCTCAATAGAAATTGGTCTAAAGTATTAAATGGGTAGATGGCCATAGATTTATAACATATGTGGTTTTTTTATAAAGGAGTAACCAAATAGATAAGAGTATATAGGGAATCATTCATGAAGCATATGATCACCAAATTCAATGCCATTAATGAGAAGATAAACCTAGTTTCCTTAGACCTAGGCATCTACATGTTAAGCACCCAACCTCCAAAAAACCAAACCATTCATATCCTGTGTCTAATTATCCTATGGTCTCTTTATGTAGATGGATCTCACTCTAAAAAATGTATTGGGGATGGTGTTTTGCTCATATATCCCTTAGGGAGGAAGCATATAGTGTCTTATAGGCTACATTCCCCTTGCATAAATAATTTGGTAGAGTATGAAGCTCTAATCCTGAGATTATAATTTATATTAAGATAAAATTAAAATGAACTAAGAGTACTCAATGACTTTGAATTTATGGTCAACCAAATCAAAACTAAGTTTCAATGTAAACTATCATACCTTAGAAGGTATAAACATAGATCTTGGGATATAATTGAAATGTTCCATGCATTCAATATCATCCCTATTCCCTAGGAATAAAATCAAGTAGCAAACTGACTAGCATCAATGATAGTGAAGTTAACCCCTCTATATGACATTAAGCTACAAGAGTTCTCTATGAAGCTCATCCCTTATCCTTTTATCCTAGACAACGTGACTAATTATAGGTCTTTGAATATGACCAATAAATCATTTAGTTACTCAATAATAAGGGGATATTGGAGGCCCAAATCATATATGAAAAAGATAGAGACCACCCTAGGATTTAGTTGGATAAGGATGGGATTATGAACATCCATGGGATCTAAATTATGAAAGGGATTATTTCACTAGAAATAACATTATATGTATTAGACCCAACCTTCCAAGCTAAAAAGCCTAAGTTTGAAGACCAAAAATGTTGACTCATTAATATCAACCCTATAGAGAATTCCCAAATAGTAAATATGGGTCTAGATTGGATGGGCCATTAATTAGAGTAGTTAAAAAGGTTATTATTGAGGTAAAAGGACATGATTTCTTGGGCCTATGGAGACCTTAAAATATTCAACCCTAGATTAATTAACCACACCATCTCCTTAAAACCCAACCAAAAACCTTTCAGATAAAGATATAGGCTAGTGAACCCAATCTTGGAGCCCTTGATTCATAAGGAAGTCCACAAGTTACTCTATATAAGGATAATTTTCCTAGTTTGCCACTCCACTTGGGTGTTAACCTGGTCCTAGTATGAAATAAGAATGGAAAAATCCACCTTTACATGGATTTATAAAACTTAAACTATGCCTTGGATAAAAATAACTACCCCTTGCCATCACTAGACAAGGCGATCCAAATGGTGAGTGGGTCTCATATGATATCCTTATTGGATGTCTTCTCAAGCTATAACTAGGTCTTTGTCAACTTAGGAGATATAAATATGATTTCTTTCACCACTAAGTGGGGCACATTCACTTATAAAAAGATGCTTTTTGGGTTAATCAAAACTAGTGTAACCTTTCAAAGGGTAATGGACTTCACCTTTTAGGGCTTGATAGGTAAGTGCATAATCATATGTATGGATGGCCTAACTGTGTTTTCTAAATATAAGTTAGATCATGTGCACCACTTGGAAAGGGTATTTGAAATATGCATAAAGTATGTCATCTCCTTAAACCCAAAGAAGAGTGTGTTCAGTATCATTGAAGGAAAGATTTTCAGTCATATTATCACAAAGGAAGGTGTTTCTATCAACCTCAAAATGGTGGATGTAATTTCTAAACTACTTTTACCTAATATCAAGAAATAACTAAAATCTTTCTTTGGGAAAGTCAACTTTGTGCGTAATTTTATTTTTGGATTTATTAAAATAATGAAGCCCTTGAATGTAATGTTGAAATAAGAGGATAAAGTGGAGTGGAAAACAAAATCAAGGAAAGCATTCCAAAAAATCAAAGATAATATCATGAAATCCTTGGTCCTTATCATCTTGGACTATACACAAGACTTTTATGTTTACCCTTCATTTCATATAATACCTTTCCCATCTACCTCACCTAGAGGTTAGAAGGAGAAGAGAACCCTATGGATTTTATGAAAACTAATATTAAATATGCTAAACTCTATTATTATAACCTATAAAAGCATGAATACACCCTATTCAAATAAGTGAATAAATTTAAGCATTACATCCTCTAGAATAGAGTGCATGCCATTATCTCAGACCAACTATAAATCAAATGATAGAGTGAATGAGCTAGTTAAGAGGAAAGGTTGATGGATGATGAAATTACAAGAGTATGACATGGAAATAAATCTAACCAAATTGGTTAGGGGACAAGGCCTTACCGAACTAATCACAAAGATAGACCCAAGAATTATAGTACACTAGGTATACTAAAAAAGGGTGTGATACTCAGATTGGTATGCCCCATTCATGCACTTTATACTTTATGTAAATACATCCATAGGACTCAATCATATGAAAATAAGAGACCTCTAGTTGAAATCCATACATTATATGCTAAAGAAAGGAGTTATCTTTATAAGAAACCATGAAGGAATATAACTCTTGTGTGTATCATGAAAAGAGGCCAAGGACATAATGGTAAGTTTCCATGAAAAATTAAGATCTAACCATCTCAAGGCCATAGCTATGGCTCACATGGTACTCTAGGAAAGTTACTATTGGCCCACACTATTAAGATATTTTCACTCTCATGTTCATTTATTACACCAATGTTAAACCTTTGATAAAATATAAATGCATAACATAATGCCACTATAACTTATTGTATAGTTTATGTAATTCACATTATGGGGATTGGAATTTATAGGGGTGATTAACCCCAATTCATCATTCAGTCATGAATTCATCCTTATAGGCATAAACTAATACACTATATGGTTGGAAGTAGTTGAAACCAAGAGAAACACCATTATTGAAGTCATCAAGTTATTAGAGAATGCTATAGTCACCCATTTTGGGGTCCCTATTTCTTTCATATGTGGTAATTTCCCCACCTTTCAATTGGTATAATTTATAGAATGGGCCTATGACAATGGGATCACATTAAATTTATCCTCCAATCACTACCTATAAATAAAATAATTGGTAGAATCCAAGAATAAAAAATTGATCAATGCCATTAATAATCAGCTAGAGAGAAACCCTAGGAATATCACTCATTTTTAAAGCCTACTTTATGGGGAAATCACACTTGGTATAAAAAAGACCTCAAAATATCTCCTTTCTTTCTTGTCTATAGATTATAATTGATCATTCTAGTCACTCTTACGATACTGACTTACAAGTTCATACAATAGTTCATGGAACTAGATGACAAAGTAAATTCTTGACTTATAAACCTAATTTAGTTAGAAGAAGCCTAACATGAAGCTCTATTGAGAATTAGAAAGCATAAAGATATAGTCAAGAGGTGGTTTGATAAGAGATCAAATGTGAATACGTTTAGAATCTCCAACCTAGTCCTAATGTGGGACAAAATCCATGACAATAAAATCCAACATTCAAAATTTGATCCCCTCTAGGTCGACCCATACTAGATAGACAAAATGCTAGGACATAATGCCTTTTGTCTCAAATATCTTGAAGGAAAATAATTACTACTTCCATTAAATGAGAATTTCTTGAAGCACTATTTCTTGGTTGCCCCCATTAAATTAGTTTGAGTAGTCCAAATAGGAGGTGGTAATGTATATATATTAGATAGATTTGATTTAGTTGTGTGTTTGATTTTATCATGACTTTATTTATGGTTCTTTTTGTTTTTTTATGTTTTGACTATTTGTCCCCTTCTTTATTCTACATTATTTATTTGACACTCAACCCTTATTAGTAACTACTTCAAGGGGTGGTTGAATCCTAGAAACACTGTTGAGGGGAAGGAAAGCCTAGGTTGAAGCATTCAATATAAGTGATTTTGGGATTGTAAAAACTAACTTTTGAAATCCTAGATCTGAGAGGCCAATGATTCTAAGAGAAATAGGTGGATTTTAGAACAACCTACACCCTAAGATAGACACCAAGATGTACTCAAGATAATGGCTCAAGAAGATACTATATTATTCAAGTGATCAAGGACTGGTTGGATATTCATAACTTCCCCCTTATCAATCCACCCTTGGATTGATCTTAAACCCTTAATGGATAATATTTATAAATAATGATATCTCCTTATGAAGCTTGGATAAGAATAAAGAAAGCATGAAGAATCTAAATTCTGAGTCTACCTCACAAGTGATATATAGGTAATCTCCATCACAAGCTTTCCATCCTATCTGATAGTGGAGAAAGGCCATGAATAGGACTAGTAACATATATGTTGAGGCTATGGATTCCAATTTTTTAGTAGATTAATGCCCTTGCCATCCCCCCTAATCCATCAAGCTAATAATTCCTTAGATAAAGTATGATAACTAGTCCAACCTTGATTACTCTAAGGTAATCTAAGAATAAATCAAAAATGAAAATCACTTATCTCACATGTTGATCACCATATATGGGTGGAAGTTCCATATGTTGCTTGTTATTGCAAGACTTTAGTGCCTAATATTTTTTATGGAAAATAAATCCCCCTATACAATCTCTTTGTTGAACAAGAAAAGAAGAAGAAATTGGTTAGGTTCTAAGTGCTTCTCATCACTTTCCCTATAGAAGTTTCCATTTGTTGTGTCCAACATGCTCATTTTTTCAAAATATGGACCCCTATAAAATTTCATGAAGCAGTGATTCAGAATCCTTTATTTTTTCAATTTTTAATGACATCTTCTCAAATCTTTAGGATATCCACCACCTTGGTTTCTTCAATTAGTAACTAACCTCTTTTAATTTCTCTTTATAAATAAGGAGCAGGTTTTCTTTTTATAAATCATAGGACTAATGTTGTAGGTTGTTTTTTGCTTGAATCTCTTAGAGTCTAGTTATCTTCTTGAAGAAAAAGATTCATTATTGACCATGGAAAATCAAATTATCCATAATCTAACAAGGTTTAATGTGTCACATTCTTTTTATTTTTATTACTTAGTCACTTTGTAAATTTTGTAGATCCCTAAATAATGAGAAGGAAACATGTCATCTTGAGTTAGAGAGGCCAATCCCTTGGACATATCAAAGATGTCAAATCCTTGGAAAGCCTAACTAAATGGGAAGCTACCATGTCATCTTGAGTGAGATCAGCTAGTCCCTTAGACATGCTAGAGATGTCAGAGCCTAGGAAAGCCTAGTTGAATTCAAAGGCACAATGTCATCAAGAGAGCCCAACTATTGGGAAGGCGACATGTCATATTGAGTTAGAGTGGATAGTCCCCCAGACCCATCAATTATGTTAGATCTCAAGAGAGCCTAGCCGAATGGGGAGGAAAAACATAATCAATAGTGAAATAAGCTAGTCCCTTATACCTATTATAGATATGATATCCCAAGATAACCTAGCTAAATGGGAAGGTACCACATCATAATGATTCAAATTGGCTAGTACCCTAGACCTATCAAAGATGGCATATCTCAGCCAAATGGGAAGTTACCATATCATTAATATTTAGAAATGCCAATCCCCTAAACTTATCAGAGATATTAGAGCCCAATTGAATGTGAAGGAACCAAGTCATATTGAGTCAAAGTAGCTAATTCCCTAGACATCTCATATATGTTAGATCCCTAGAGATCCTGGCTGAATGTGAAGTTGTCATGCTACCTAGTACTTAGATAAACTAGTTGACATCTATGACCCAAAGAACCTTATAATGAAGTGTAGATGAGACTTAAAGGCCAATTAAGGTGTGTCATGCATCCCAAAGTGACACATCACCTAGTATAGGGGATTGATATGGTGTATGGAGTCATGATTAGGTGATAACCATTAATGGGAAGACAAATGAGTAGATGACACATGTTATAAAGTAAGAGTTAGTTGAAAAACCTCTAAGAGATGTAACTATGTGTTTACCATGCATTGGGTATTAATAGAATGGAAATTTAGGGTTTATTGGATAGTTTTTAAAACATTCCATTTCTATTACTATATATGGATGGTGATAGAGGATCATGGGCTATAAATTTAATTCTAGACTTAGAAATAAAGGGAGAAAATCTAGCCACTAACTCAAATTTAAATTCATATCAAGTAAGCCACTAAATGTCATTAATGTAGGAGGATGTATGAAATTCCTTATAAATCATAAGATAATCCCATTAATGGTTCCATTGCTTACTATAGAAAATATCTAAATCCTTACTTCCAAAATTCCATAGAGCCCTTGCATCATGTGTCTCATATGCTTAAAACTCCCTAAATTTCCCCTCTATCCTAATCTAATGGCTGTTACATCCTCAAACTCGAAGACCAAACCCAAGTACTAGGACACTACCTTTTGTACTAGTTTAACCAAGTATAAGCACTATAATGATATATTTAAGGTAATTAAGAAAATTCCAACAGATTTTGCTAATGCCAATGACCAATTGGTTGAGTATGAGTATGCCCTTAGCTCTTATAAGAAGTGTGGGCTCCATATAACTACAACCAAACTAGAGGTGTTTCCCTACACTAACCTGTTGGGTGACATCCTCCACAAGACTATCTATGTGCAAGATGCTATAAATGACTTGGTATTTTATCCACCTCTCAATACTAGATTGTAGATATATGTGGGAACACCTTCAAGGCATATTACTTCATCTTTTACTTTTATTTCTCATAAAATGTATTGGTAGTGTTGATCTAGATGAAAACCTAATAGATATATGATTTCCTCCATGATTAGGCTGAGAACCCTGACTCTAAGTGGGTTAACAAGGAGAAATTCAATGCTTACGTAGTTTTTACCTTCCAAGAGGAGGTCTGAGTAGGCATAAACCTATTAAACTGGTTGCTCAATGATCCAAACTACCAAGAGGTCAAAAAGTTATGATTTCCCCTTCTACACATGATCTTGACTTTCTCAAACATAAGAAGATTTATTAAATTAAAGCTAGTCCATGCCATTGTAGATGCCTAAGATGGAGGCAACTTATATATGATGAGATACCTACTAGATTTAATCTATATGATGTTTTTGTTTAAGCCTTCAACCTTTCCTACATGTGTACTTGGTCACCTAACCATCCATGTGGTCTTTTACAAGTTTTATGTCCACTAGTTCTACCAACATATATGAGACATCTATGACCACTTCTACCTAATGTTGTATCAAGTAGTCAACAAAGCTCTGATGCCTTAATTTTCAAAGGTAATTCAAGACTCTATCACAACCATTAGAGACTATTGGCTATATAAAGATGAAATAGTGTCCCAAGTCATGGGTTTCCTCTAAGAGCCCCTTTAATTTACATATTATGTCCCTAATTACTTATCAGAATAGGAGATCCCCTATCAACTGGTGAATTACATCTTCATATTCTATGTATAATGTTAGTAGAAGGCATGCCCATAACTCTCAATCACCATATATAACCACATATATAGAAACTTCCCCTTGATACAAAACATGGTATCTAAGTGAGACTCCTTTACTCTAAAAAAATGTAAGATTTATAAATATGAACCTAAAGGGGTGATTCAGGCTTACTTGGCACAATACTCAACTCATATCAACATCAACTATGGACATCAAGCTAAAGATGATGATGTGCTTTATTTAAACATTATCAATGACTATGAGGTGTTATCCCAAATAGGAAAAAAAATAATAAGAAGGGGAATAAGGATCAATAAAGCCTTTTTGTAACTCCTCTAGATCTTGATCAATCTATGGAAGACCTAGATATAATATCTCTATTTGTCTCCTAGAGAATCTTATAAGGCATCTCATCACCGTTTCTTTATCAAGCTCCAACTCTGGGTCTAACTCTATTTCCACTAGTAGTCTAGATCCTCAAAAACTAGCTCTACCTTTGCCTCCTCCCATTTTGCCTCATGTTCTACCTCCACCCCTTGTGACAATGCCAATGTAATGTTGTATTGGAGTCAACCCTAGACTACATGATGCTAAGTAGATAAAACATAGTTTGTTTAGCCATCAACACCATAATATATGAGATTTTATGTGGATGGTAGCTCAAGAGTGATTTTAAAATGAATCACTCATAAGGAACCCATCTAAGTTCCCTCACTTATTCCTTTATATCCTTTTGTTTCCCTTCTACCCCTCACTCTCATCAGGATCTAACTCCCAATTCTAACACCTATTAGTTAATCTCCACCCCCTCTACTTCCCATATCTCCCCCTCTATATTTTTCCTAGGTACCCTTGGCCTTGGTCTTTTTGAGTATCCTTACTTCCTTATTCCCTTCCACTCCTCTCATCCCATAACTTGGAGTCCTCTTAGTTCTCTCTTAGGTATGCCCTCAATATCATGTATGACTATAGCCTTTAAAAGGCTACCACTTTTATTAAGGACCCTCTTAGTCCCCATTATAGTCATCTTGGTGCTCCCCTTCATAGCTCTAAGTCCTTAGCCATCAACCCATATGGCCCTTATCATCCTAGTTGGAACATCCACTATAACACTTGGATTTGACCTAATAAATAGGCTAAATAAGAAATATAAGGCAACCTATACTCTAGCTCCAACTATAATGTATTTTTTCTAACTCTACCTCTTTCACATGCCTCAATGGCTCTTCTAGCCTCAATATCAACAACTTAAGGTTTGGCTTCTCGTCCACCTTTCTCCCTTACCCAAGGCCCCATGACCTTGCCTTTTAACTATCCCATTTCTTCCTTGTTTTTTCATGAACCATTCCTAGGGTAAATTATACCTCAGGTAAACCTCACTCAGTAATAATGGTGAGCTCAAATGTTCCCATGGACCTCCCCTTTTATTCTCTCTCTTTTCACTTCCATGCCCCCTCTGTCTCCACTCCTTTCCTCTTTCACTTATTCCACTTCCTCCATCTCCCCTCCACCTCATCCCTCTCCATTAAACACCATTTTATCCATACCTCCTACACCCCTCATAACCTGAAGGATGGTCCTGGGATCACAAGTGCCACAAATGGATGTCCAAGGTGACCTAGATGTGTAGTGGAGTTTTAAGCAATCATTTAAGAGTATGAAAATTATGATCATGAAGATATTTATCTAGGAAGGCAACTCAATGATATGATAAACCCATCAGGATCTATTTTTCCTCACCAAAGTAAGGACTATTAACATATAGGAGAATATGGCTGAGGACCCACTATCCATCCTATGAGATACCCATAACATGTTTGAGAAGTTCCTCAAGGACATGCAAATCTAAGTCTATAATATTGAAGCCCAAGTGAAGAGCATGTTCCCCATTAGAATAGTTAGGAAGGTCAAGGATACCCTCCTCCTACTTTTCTCAATCCTTAGGAAAGTGGTAGAGATTTAATCCAATATCGACACAATTATACAGTGGACTCAGGCCTACATAAGGAGTATCACTAAAATTTATGGGAAGTGTCAAAAGCTATAGGTGGTGGTCAAAAAGGAGATGCTCACGAATCTTAAAATCATGCCAACATAAAACTTGGGTTTGTACCAAAATTATTTTAGGACCATCAAATCAATAATAGAGGATTAGCTAGCCTTGGATTTCACTACAATAAGACCTTATAAGAGTACAAGAATAAAATATTGACCTACTTCAAGGAGGTCAATATATCCATGATATTCCACTCATACGGCACCTTACTCAACCAAAGGGAATTTATATTCCACCTAGGTCAATTTGACCAGGTTATAAGGGAGAAAGTGGCCAAGGTAAATTAGGAAGGAGCTTGGGTAGTGTTGGACTTGTCAACTCAGTCCATAGTGAGCATCAACCAAATCTATAGAGTCCAAGATTTAATAGAAGTAGCTTTTTAGGTCTCTTAGAGATTGGTAGCTTAAGCTAAGATAATCTTCAAGGAGCCTCTAATGAAATTTTCTAAGCTTGACAAGGATTTCAACCCATGAAAACTGCATTGAAAGTTGGGACCACCCAGTTAAAATAGTTATGAGCTAGTCCCTCATAGCTACCTTCATGTGTTAACTAGTGGTCCCTCATAGATCTATTATGAGTTTATAGGGATTTATTTTGGTTCAAATTTGAAATATGATTATATCTATAATGAGTGGCCATCATGGCCAGGATGAGATCTTCATGGTTTTTAGATGTGAGCCCCAATCCTTATCTATTTAAATAAGAGCCATATTGTATTTTAGAGGTCAACCAAAAATTGCTCAAAAGTGTTGTTAGATTATTTACATGATTTCACCTATATTTCCTTCATCAGTCTAAACTTATAATCATCCCAAATTGATTATAGTAGCAACACTTAACTCTTTTAATGAATATAGTCTCTATTTTTTATACGAGAGTCTCTTCTATGTTTAATTTTCTTTCATATTCATGTTTGAATGATCATCAGTGCTAGGTTAATTGGATTAAAAATTTGTTAATTTATATATGTCATGGTTATGATGTGCTTAGATATTATAATCTCTATCTGATTTATTTCATTTCCATTTTGGTAGTGTTGATAATTTATGTGCCTAGTTACAAATTTTCATATGGTGTTTATGTGATTTCAACAATAAACCCATAATACTCATCATTAGTAGGAACTCACATTGAAGACATATTTTTTGTTCCATTAGACTATCCCCATTGTATGTTCTTAGAGGTATAACTCTAGTGAAACTTGGTCTACAATGGTATAACTATGATAGAGTCACTTGGTTCAATGATCATTGCATTGATCTCATTTTAGACCTAGAGGCTTCCCTTCTTTATCTTACCCTTCCATATTTTTTGTGCTTGTTTAATGGAATTGAAATACCCATTTCACCTTATATTTATAAATAATAATCCAAACACTCAAGTATTAATAACTATCCTTAACCTATGTGAAGTATAGTGTATTATACTTATGATGATAATAGTGCATCTCTTGGAGATTATTCATGCAGAGTTTGTTTGTGAATTCTAATACTTATTATCATGACTTGGAATAATCCCAAATTAGTCTTAAAATGAGGCATGAAAATCTATAGTTATCCCCACTTTCCCCTTTCTAATGAATGCCCAATACAATGGGTGTCTCATGAACATGAGCAGATTGGAGCAAATAATAGGATCATGTATACATAGAGAGAATATCTCATCATAGTAACATATATGTCATCAAATTATTATACAACATATTTAATGCAAGGAATATAAGTGTCATGTCAAGATAAATGCATTAATAAGGCTCTCAGTAGTAACCATCACTGATGTAATAAGTGAATAAAACTACATAGTAAATATTGATCACTACACTAAAAAAATTAGAAATCTCAAAAAAATCGATAGACATTCTTATATTAATCCACTCATAAGAATGAATTATCACATGTAATTCCAAGGAATAAAAACAAGGGATATAAATATGTCATAACAAATAATGTAAAGGGTCACATACAAGGGACATAAATATGTCATAACAATCAAAGAAAATAAGCCACAATCAAAGGACATAAAGATGTCATAACAAAAAAAATAAATGACCACAATCAAGGGACATAAATATGTCAAAAATAAATAATTATAAGGGCCTCATAAGATCAGTGATTAGTTTATATGTACAAGTAACATAATCAATTAATAATAACAATTAAAAATAGTCCACACTATCCATGTGTATTAATTTCACATCATAGAAAAATAACATATTCATATAACACTATGTAACATACAATTAACTTAAAAGACGTGTAATAAATCTATATAGCTCAACATGGTGAACAATCACATAAAAATATAAATTATGTTAGTGTGACCAATATAATAAGATGCCCCCACCATTGTTATGGCCATTGGGTAAAATATATTCCAATGTATAAGTGTCCATGTATGATCATTATGTCTTTCATCACACTCATATATCATGAAATGCATATGTGTAAGAAAAATAATATGCCATATACCAAACATGTGATAGATAATATACATAAATAGTGTAATCTAGCAATCATGTCATGCTTAGGTCTTGACTTTTTTTTAAATATTTTGGCTTTTTTGTATTTTTTAATTATTTTAATTTGTCATATTTTTTATTTTATATGATTTAAAAAAAGGTCCTAATCAACTATACCATCGATGGGATAGCCATGGGGAGTACTTGTATCATATGGTGTAAGGATTACATTTTGTGAGTTAAAATTAATAGGTGTAGGTGTATCAAAATTGAATAAGGAATCAAACACTATAATATAAATATCATCATCATTATTCTTTTGAGAATCCTCCAGAATCAGATGACTAATGATTATAGAGTGAACACACAAATGTTGAAGCTAGAAATCAAAAGAGAGTATAACTACCATAGATGTACTCAAAATGAACTAGAGATGAAATGGATTACAATGAATCAAAGCTTACTAGTCACTAAGATCACACTTCTATTTCTCATAGCTTACACAACTCATAGCTAAGTAACACAATAACACAAGGTTTACAATCATACTACATAAATGGCATAAGGGCCAAGTAGCTCCACAAGCCTCACTAAATGCCCAAGATAGAAATGGATTAGAATGAGCAATAATTCACTCCATACTTATTGCCCTAGAGGATAGGTCTATAAATAGGTTGGTTGAGTGAAAGATGACTCATTCAAATAAGGTGAATGGGTGAGATCTTCCACTATGGGTGGAGATAACACTAAGGGAACACAGTGGGAAAATTAACTTGAGTGGACTAGGTACTGAAGAGACCAAGTGGGATGGGTGACCCCATCCACTCATTATGTGACCCATTGCACTCACAAGTGCATGATGATATCATGGTGATTTCATCACACACTTAATATACCTATTTACCACATAAGTAAGATGAATTAAATAGGTGTAGTAAATACTTACACCAACACCCCCACTTAAGCATCGCTTAAGTGGGTAATAGAATTGGGTCCTGACAACTAGGCCTGATAAGGTACCCAAGTACAATGTAACTCTCAAAAAGTGAAGTAAAAGAAGAAAACCCAATGGGAAAAAACTCCCCCCTAAAAGATAGAAAATAAAAGGAGACTAAAATACCCCCCAAAATATGATGTTGAAGTAATCAACACTCAAAGTACAAAGCGACGATCCCCAATATCCTAAAAAGTATGAAGGATGTGTGCCTCCATAAAGAAAGGAGAGAATTTAAATGTATAATATTACATGGTGAATGATATAGTAGGTCCCTCTATTATAAATGTTGTCTCTTCTTTTTGAAAGAAAGAAACCATGAGCTATCAAACTGTATAATTCCCACTCAAGTTAAATGTAGGTAGGAATTGTGATGTCTATCTTTGTAAAATATTCACACGTCTCCTTATTAATGCTTGAATGTGCTAAAGTCTAGTCAGGTATCATAATCCTAACTATAGAAGATGGAAATGAAGAATCATATAATGAAGGTGAGAGAACAACCAAAGAAGAAGATATACATGGAACATTAACTAAAATAATGTCGATGGGAAGAGGAAAGCAAGGCTAAATAACCATCTAAACTAAAGATGGTACTATAAATGAAGCACACAGCTCTAAAATATAAATATCCATAGGAACATATGAGTCATCAATGCTCTTAATATGTTTAATCTCACTAAAATTAATGAAGTCATTTGAAATTCAAGTCTATGAAGTCTTTATAAGAGCAAAAATATTCACAAAAATGAAAGTAGAATCTAAAATAAGACAACTAAGGTTGGGAATAATCTCATCCTATAGTGGTGGATCAATAAAAGAAGAGCACTATCTACTTGAAATATGTTGTCATAGGGAATAGAAGTAGGAGGAGAGAGTACACCGGTCTCAAAAGAGACTATAAGAAGTGGAAGTGTGATACAAGTCATAGTAAGAACCCCAAAAAGACTCTATAGGATGCTCCAAATAGTGCAGAGACACTCTTTATATTACACATGACAATGAATATCCATGAAAACATGTAATAAAAGAATGGAAAAAACCTTCTCACAAGTATTAGCCCACTTATAAAACTAGAAAATATTAGTGGGTGTAAGAATCTATCCATATAGGAATGGAATATGATTCTTGTGTGTGAGCAAGTGTTCAATGTAAGGACACCATAAAACATAATTTTCCTTCCCAAAAAAGGATCACTAGATATGAAACAACTCTCCTCCTATCGATTCTCTCAAATGGGGTCAACATGACTAGTAAAAGACATCAAAAAAGTGCACAATTGCATAATACAAACTATAATGAACCCCTAAAACATGCTCATAAATGGGACATTGGGAACAACTAAGAATGCATCCAAGTGAGAAATTAGGGTTAGAGTGAGGAATAATTCATGCTAAGAATGGGGATGTCAGACACAATCAAAAATGTATCCACATATGAGAAATATGTACACAAAATATAATGCAGAAAGTAGTGGAGCCCATAGTACATGTAACCCCCCCTTAATATGGCATTTTATAACTTTAGTGAATTCTATAATGAAAATAAATCAACTATAATAGGAATGAAAAATAAAGCACTTTTATAGAAGGTATCACTCAAATATGAGTGATCGATCAAAAGATGTGGCTAATAACATTTCCCATCACTAATGCCTTATTTTAATCAAATTTGCACAAACATTTTAAATGTTCAACCAAAAAAGGGTTAGGGAGCCTTCTAACTACTCATTAGAACTATAATAGAATATAGGATGCAATGATTTTGATTATGGGGGGAATTGGCCTCCTACAAACTTGGGCCTCACCCTTCATCTTTGATAGGCAAAAATACAAGGTAAATTACCAATGCAATAACACTAGCTCCTTAGCTATATATATTAAATAAAAATAATAAAAAATAATGTCTCCATCTATGATAAAACCCCATCGTGATGAACACAATCTCCACTATAAAATAATGTCCCCACTTTTAAAAGTGAGAAACACCCCATATAAAATTCCCCTCCCCCCACTATTAATAATGTCCCCTACTCACAATAGTAACCCCACCATGTGTTTGCTACTTTCCAAAAATATTCCCTACTCATAATAAAAGCCTTTTTACCAAACCTAATAATGTCAAATGATATTTAAAATCAAAACTTTTTAAATTTTCAAAACTTTTGAAGTTTCCCATAAACCATGGGAGAAAGTGGGAAAACCTACATTTTTCTAGTTATGATGGGTTTTAGAGAATACAGATAGTTTTGGTGACATGCAGGCTAGGGAAGGATACTAAACAAACCTAAAGGAGGTCATGAGGAGGACTACAAGATTTTAGAGCCAAACATGAACAATACAATGATGGTGGAGCTAATTTGATGTGGGAGTATTTGGAACATTGACCAAGGATGAAACTTTATTTAACCAAGCTCGACCTCTGATCTCCAATGGCATTTTTTCCAGGATCCATTCCACTTACATAAATCTACAAATTTCCTCGTAACAGATTTCTATTAGAATACAATATTAAAAAACTACTTAATATTTCAAATAATAGAGTGAAATAGTGATCTATACCAGCACCCAAAGCTATGATACCATGTTAGAATCATCCAAAATCAAATGTCTAAGATCAGTGACTGTAGAGTAAACACACAACTACTAAAGTTATAAATTAGAAGAGAGCAAAACTATAATACATGTATTCAAAATGAGGTGGAGATGAAATGCATTATAATGACTCAAGGCTTACAACTCACTAAGATAATAGCTTTATCACTCATAAATTACACAAATCCTAGATAAATATAACAATAGCACAAGGCTTACAATCACACTTCATAAATGGCACAAGGGTCAAGTATCTTCATAATCCTCACTAAATGGTCAAGCTAGAAATGGATTAGAATGAACAATACTTCACTCCACACTAAATGCCTTAGACGATGACTTATCCAAATAAGGTGAGTCGTTAGTATCTTCCACAGTGGGTGGACAAAGAACTGAAGGAACATAGTGGGAAAAAGAACCTAAGTGGACTAGGCACTCAGGGGACCAATTGGGATGGATGACCCTATCCATTCACTATGTGACCCCATGCACTCATAAATGTATGATCACATCATGGTGATGTCATAACTCTCATAATATACCTAATTACCACATAATAAATATTAAGTAAATAGGTGTAGTAAATACCTACACCAACATTTCTTAGGATCTTATGTATGATGGGAAACTATATAAATCTTATGACCCTCAGAGGTTAGCTATATAGTATGAAGATGTATCATTGCTTATGTTCATTATGTAACACATTGAACTACTCATGGTGATATCTTGGTTTGTGATATAGTATATATTGACCTTTATAAGTCATTAATAACCCTCTAATGTGAGGACTACCATAGAACTAGTTGCCTATGAGTTTCAATTATTCTCCTCTAAAATGAGTGTATAAAGAGATCTTGAATGACAATAACTAGTGTCTCTATATAATTATCCTAAATAGGTATAACAAATAATTATGGTGGTGGTGGGGTTATAGGAGGAGGTACCAATGGTATAAGATGGTATTCATATTTAATGCCTAAAACTATAACTACCTTGTTACAATTTATATACTTGACACATCGATGAACTGTATATGATACTGTGTGGAGCTTATGTATCTAAGGGCATCTTAATAACATATAAAATACCAATATGATTTGTAATACTATAAATAATTTAGAAATTATAAAAAAGTTGAATTGAAGAGATAACACAATGTTATTAAGAGTTTTATGTGTCCTTCCACTAAAACCCTTAACCACTTATATAATATCTTGTATATTCGGCTACATGTATCCCAATGTGTTAAGAATTGTCATTATGAAAATTTTATCACATGATCCATTGTCAATATTACATTGTGTATGGGTTATTATTAACATAATCTCATATGAATATTATGTGTAGATCTAAACCATCATAAAAAAATCTTAGTGCCATCAAATATAGTTGTAGGGTGTTGTGTTGAGATGCTTTTAAGTGTACTAATAATCTCATCCATTGGATGACCATATTTCATAGGAGTCATATTTAAATTGTATGTATAATTTACTTAGGAATAATCCTTAGTATTTTTTGCCTCATACTTTAGAAATGTTTCATTTAATATTTTCAATTTGATTATAGTTTAGACTCCTTTATGGGTGTGCTCATCTTAATAATATTGTCATCAATAATATATTATATCTTATCCATTAACTTAAAACATATGTTTATGGAATATCTAGGATATTTATGGTAATTTTAGTATGAAATACTATCATAATTGTTAGGTGTAGGCCTACTTGCATTAAAATTTTGTGATAGAGTAAGAGAGACAAGGTTTTACTCATGTAAATTTTGTAATAGTACATGAAGTGATGGTAATCATGGAAAATACGTATTCTATTGAGTGGCTAATATAATTTGTTTTTCAATCTATAATATTTATTTAACCACTATATTTTCCTCATTATAGTTATAATTTAATTTAAACTTGTATCTTGGTTCACTATGAAACTTGGTTCTTGAAATACTTGTATCATTATGTGTATAATTGATCTTTTTGAAAGCTAAGAATTTGATTTCTCGATCTCTCACTATATGAAATTACCCATTGAAAGACTTGAATTTATTGAATATTATTTAATCAAAAAGTGGCATCATCAAACATTTCTTTAATATGTGTTGTAATTAATTATCTATTGTAGGATTCACCATATTATCTAGCATTATATGATATCAGAGAACATATTCATTGATTGGATCATTGGACCCTTGATTGAGTTTTAAAATTTTTTCATAAGATAGTTTATCATCAATGTTGATGGAGATTTTTTTTTTATAAATTGGTATGCTAATGGAAGTAATTTTGTAATTTATTAAGAGGGGAGGTCATAGAACCATCACAAATCATAGTCTTCAAGACTTATTAGGAATAATTTGGTCAATAATCAGTTGTTGGTTTCATAATCTAATCATGTTGTGTGGAAATATTGAAAGTGTTTTTCAATATCAAATTTATTAATGTAAGAGCATCCCAGGGTTCATGGAATCTCAAATTAACCAATTACAAAGTGTGGTGTCTTTATTTTTATTTTCTAATTGTGATCTTGTTAACCTTTTAAAATGATGTCTCAAAAGTATTCCTTTGCCATAGGAAAAGTTTGGATATCTTTTTAATTTTGTTAGTTTGAATGGACTATTGAGTCATAGAAAGTTATAAAAAATATTATTCAACTATGGTAATAATTAGATAATTAAATATATTGAGGTCATATATCTTGATACTTACAACATTTTTATGAAGTTTCATATTATTTAGAGTTATCATGGAAATGTACGAACTGTTTATTTTAGGCTATGCATGCAACACTTTCCATGATGAATATTATTTTTTGTTTATAATTTCATGATTAAATTTTTGAGGTCATAACACCTAACACTTTAAACCTCTACACAAAATTTCAAATTATTTGGAGTTGCCAAAAAAGTGTACCCCTAATTTTATGATAACACTTGGAAGGGTTTTTATCCTTGTGTATTACTAATTGGATGATGAATTTTTTTCGTGTTATAGTACCTAAAAATTTATATTTATGTACCAAATTTAAATAAATTTGTAGTTATACTAGTAACATACCATCCATTTATTTCAATCTATGTCATCTACCTAGTTTGCAGATGGTTCTTTACCTTGTGATAAAGTTTTGGTAAAAATCAGGTTACAAAATTTGGATCAATGATAGAAAATGTAGTATACATGATGTTTTTTTTAATTTAATATAAATTAGATAAATAACATTAAATTTATGATATTTTTTAAAATATCATTAAACTTTGAAAATGTTATATGCCTAATCTGCAGATGGTATTTTACATTACAATAAATATAATATAAGAATTAGGTTACTAAATTTGGAGCAGTGATATAAAATGTAGTCTAAAATTTTTGTTTAAAATTAATATTAAATGAATAGATGGTAGTGAATTTATCATAGTTTTGGTAACTATCATTCAATATGAAAATGCCACTTATGTACCCAAGAGGTGTTACTAACAATTTGACATTTAATTTCAAAAACTAAAATATGTCAAACTATTATAGATTATGTGGAGGTTAGGTAAGATGAATATACATCCAAATAAGCTTTGTATTTAAATAAAGATACATGATTTAGATAAGAGGACGTTTGGAGAGATAGATTAATTGTGAGGAGTAAAACTCTCTAGCATAAGAATAAAGAGTTGTATCACTTCCAAAGGAACTATATGAGAGTATATAACTTTTTCATGTAATGAAATTAACTTGTATAGGCATGCATATATTTAAAAGTGTGAATGTATTCTGATATTATGTTTTAACATGAAAATAATGAAGACATGTTAAGTCTATCAATTCTGAGTAAGTGTTAAAAGTGTGACCATTGACAAGTGTCCAACCCTAACACATAGATAAAGGTAGACCTTAATTAGTTTCCCTCTCTTGTGTTTGAACTAAGTAGTATCATACAAAGGTTTTTTCCTTATGATTTATGTGTGGGAAACTTTTTAAAGATTTTTTTGTAGTCTATGAAAGAGAATTTTGTTGAGTGTGTTACAACTTATGAAAGATAAGCTTGCATAAGTTTGTTGTAGGTGTGAGATATGTCCTAAAAGTTGAGAGGCTTTTAAGAGGATATATATTGATTTTTTTTAAAGTTTTTAAAGGTAATACTACTAATTTTGATGAGATATGAAACATAATAGAAGTTCACAAGGGGTATAAGATATGACATAGATGTTGAAAAGATTCTAGGCAAGACTAAATATGACGAGGATGACTGCACAAAGTGGAGATGTTGTATTTGTGAGTGAAGATGATGATTAAGATATAATGGTGGGGTTTTTGTATCTATAAGTAATATTATATGATTTTGATAACACCAATTGATTGGAGGAAAGGACTCATGTACATTAAAATGACCACAAGAGGTCATGGTGAAAGAAAGAGGTAAGTTTATTTATGATATTGAATTTTTCTGTGGTAAATAGATCCCAATAAATCTATGAAATGGGTAGTGAAGTTATAAATAAATTTTAAATATGAAAATTTTGTATACCCCATGAGGGTGAATAATATAATTAAGACATTGTGTATAAGTGAAATTGTGTATTGGAGAGATATCAAAGTAAAGAGAGAAGGAAAAGGAAAGATGAAGGTTAGTGGATGGGAACATATGGTTTCCAATTTTTTGAGAAATTTTTAAACCCAAAATTATAGTAAGAGTGGTTGCATAAGCTTCATGTGTTAAGGATTGAGAGGGAAGAGAAAATAATAAATATTGTTAAGAGAGGAAATAATAATGGGAAGTTTCCATGTGAGCAGCCAAAGTATATTTTGAGAAGTAGTGTAGACACTAGAAAACTATACTAGATGTCAAAATGCCTTGGGATACCTTAGGTACCACCTAACCCTTCTCTACCCACTGACCAAACTATCAGACATTGGGTGTAGTTAGATACTTAGATAACTAAACTCAATAACTTACTAACAAACCTTAACCCACCCCTTTTAACTTGCCTTGACCCTTTACCTCTAGACACTCAACCATTGATGGTCAAATTCACTATCGATGGTTGTCCTGAACCTCAATGGTTAGGTCCTTACCTTTCTAACACATCACCATCTATGTGTGAGATAGTGAGGCATAATTAAATATGTTCACCTTATGTAGTGCTAACAAACTCCCAAATATTTAAATCAGTAAGCCAACCTACTAGGGAACCTTCTATTATCCATATTTCTTTTCCTATAAAAGGAAGGGAGTAAGAGGTGAAATGGATAATAATAAGCATTCTTTCACATAGGTATTCAAGACTCTCTCGACACCTAGTCTTCTTCCAGTAATTCAGCAATAACAATAGAGATCTGAACCTCTGCTAAAATTTATCTTGAGGTAAGGTACTATTACTCTAATGAAATTGCTCCAGCCATCAACCATCAACCATTTAGCAAACAATAGGTATATTTATACTTTAGTATTTTCATTATGATTTTTGACTTTTAGACCTAAATCAGACCTTTCTATACCTATATTCCAACCTCCCATTTTTGACCACACCCTTAACCAAACATATATCTGATCAACAACCCATTCTATAACTCTTTTTTGAGTACCTTTAGAAATCCATAGGTAATCACTGATGGTCAGCACAACCACTGACAATCACCCCAACCATCAATGGTTACCTAACCACTGATGGTCATCTTAATTGTTGATGGTCAGCCTAACCACTGATAGTCATTATGACATGAAAAATAACAAGTTATTTCTAACCCCTTACCCCCAACCAAATCTGAATTTTTATATCCTTACCTATTCATAGACCCTTGCCTAATTTTTTGAACTAACCTAATCTACTTTAGCACTAGTATTTACTTAATTTTTCTATATTTAGTCATTTTGTCTATCAAGCATTCATCTACTTCTTGTATTTCATTTTAGTGACTTTTTTGTTATTTGATTTAAGTATATTTATTTTATCATTTTCAAAGTAATTATTATCAAAGAGTGGCTTGACAACCTCCTAGCAAGCTAACATTTTTTGGATCTAGCTCATGCTAGGAAATCCACCTAGCTATCTTGCTAACAACCCCTTTTATTAGTGATTTCTTATCTACAAGTTATTCCTTCCAAGACAAAGAGAATCTCTCTACATTCATCTAGATTACGTGTGCATCAACAACTAGGTATTTCTACCACACCCTTATTATTAATTTCTTAACTTCTAAAATTAATAAATGAGTAGAAATTAAGAGAAACATTTTGGCATATTTGATGGGATACTAGCATCATCTAGGTGCCCCTTTATTTCTTTATTCTTTTCTCATATAATGAAATATAAAATTTCTTTTTGGGCTTAAAATAAAACTTCCATACATTGATTACTTATTTTAGTTCATCTAGTAACTTAAAATCAAAGTAATTAATTGTAGTTTCACTCTTGTTATCACACACTTTACTAAACCACATAATCAATCAAAATATCAAAACAAACTTGAGATAAGGCCTGACTAGGATTTCATCACCTAACAGTAACCTTACCCTTTCCTAATAATCCTATTTGGAGGTCATTACCAAGGGGAAAACCAACTCAACTCTTTGACAATACCATGGAAAAAAAAGATAATGCAAAAGAAATTATATGGATTGGGTAAGCAAGCTGGCCCACTTAGAAGTGACAATGTGGTTCTAGTTAATGGAGCTCAATTTATTGATGGTCAAGTAAAAAGGAATGAGAAATATCCTAATTTATATATATCTCTAATCATTGGTGATTTCTTGGTTCACAATTTTATCATAGATAGTGGGGCTATTACTTCAGTCATGCTCAAATGTATAGTGGATAAACTAGGCCTCAAATATGAGCCAATGATGAAGGGAGTCTTGTAATTAGATGGATCACTAGCCAAACTTTGGGGATATTGAAAGACTTTAATTTAATCCTTAATTCTTGTCCCAATTTTTCTATTCCTCATGATTTTTTTGTGGTAGATTTACGTCCATACTTTGCTCTTTGCTTGTCCAGAGATTTTATAGCTAAGATAGGTGGATATTTGGCAATTAATTGGTCTTGCATGGTGTTTAAGACAAAGTATGGCACTAAGGTGAATATTGAGTCAAAATCTATTCATAAAATCACTTGGATCCCTACTCACCTAAGGTGGAAAATGTTAACTATGCCATCATTGATGAAGAGGAAGTTCACATTGACCAATCCCCATCATCTTCCTTTGAAGGAGTTTATGATTTGTTCTTAGATGAATGGGAAAATGAACATTATGAGCATGACCCTTATAATTTTATTAAATATTATATTCTTAGGGTGTATTATATGCATGACAAGGACTTTTTCATAACCAATCTAGTAAATCTAAGTGAGGAAGTGAATGGTTTATGGCATCTCTTCTTTGATGGGTCTAGAAGCAAGATTAGAGCAAGTGGTAGAGCAATGTTGGTTTCACCCTCTAAAGAAAGGTATTATTAAACCTTTAGATTATAATTCTCATGAAATTGAAATGTGGTATAATATGAGGTCCTTATTCATGGCCTTGAATGGGGTAGGAAAAGAGGAGTTAAGGAACTTCAAGTATATGTAGATAGTGAGCTTATTGTGAATCAAGTTAGAGGGTAGAATTTGGCAAAGAAATCTTTACTCAAGTCCTAAAATCATAGCTTATGGGATCTTGTGGAGGATTTCCAAGTCTTCAACATCACATACATCTCAAGGGAGGTCAACAAGAATGCTGATAGGTTGGCATCTATTGGATCTTAGTTTGATGTTTCAAGAGGTATAAATGAAGACAAAAACCAACCTCATATAAAGTTGATTGTTAGGCCTCCATAGCAGATAATGTCACCAATTGGTAGGTATTTGAGAGTGACCAACAAATATTCATTTTTCTAAAAGAGGACGTTGAATTATCTACAAAAAAATAGTCCAATTTTCAATAATAATATGGAGGGTAGATTATCCAATTGAAGTCTAATAAGCTTCCCAAGGGCCTAGTGACTCTTGAAATAATATTAAATGAGGATGAGCAGATAAATAAAGAGAAGGTAAGCATTCCAAACAAGCAAGAGAAATATGAAAGGGTAGAAATCTTCAAATAAAAGATACTTGCACTTGGAAAGGTGTGCACTAGTTAAGAGAAACATGATTTCATTGAGCTATCCAAGTAGTTTAGTGATGTTTTTGCATGGGAGTATAGTGACTTGAAGGGTTTTGATCCAAGCCTAGCCCAACAAAAAATAGAGCTAGATGAAAATTCCAAGACTATCAAGTAAAGACAAAGGCCAATCAATCCTAAGGTTGAACCCCTAATGAAAAAAGAACTGACCAAGTTGATTAAGTCTAGAATCATCATTCCTAACAAACATTCTTCTTGGTTGGCTAAATTAGTCCATATTAGAAAGAAGAATGGGTAAATAAAGTTGTGTGTGTAATTAATGGAATTTAATATAGTATCTTAAAAGGATCATTATCCCATCCCTTCTATGGAATAAATTTTACAAGTTGTGGAAGGTAGTGAGAGGTTTTCTCTCCTAGATGGCTATTCTGGGTACAATCAAATTTTCGTGAAAGAAAATGACCAACACAAGAAAACCTTCACTACCAAATATGGTACATATGCCTATAGGAATATTCCCTTTAGATTGTCAAATGTTTGGGATACTTTTCAACATGTAATGGATATGCATTTTCAAATACTAATCAATGACATTGTTTTGGTATATCTTGATGATGTGATAGTTTTCTAGAAGGATGAAAATGATCACTTGAAGCACCTAAGGAAATTTTTTGAGAGGTGTAGAGAGTTTGGGATATCTCTAAACCCAAAAAATTATGTGTTTTCTATCCATGAAGGCAAATTCCTAGGACATATTGTCTCCAAGAAGGGTTTGTCCATTTATCCTAAAAGGGTGAATTCTATCTTGGCATTGTATTTGCCTAAAAATAAGAAAGGTTTACAAAGTTTTTTTCTAAGATAAATTTCATAAGGAGATTTACTCATAACTTTTATAACCTAGTCAAACCTCTACCTCCATCTTAAAGAAGTATGAATTGTTCACTTGGACAAGAAGGAGAAAGGAAATTTTTGAAGAGATCAAACAAGCCATTACCTAAGCTCCTACTCTTGCAAGTCCAAAATTTTCCAAAGATTTCACTTTGTATACTTGTGGGAATGAAGAGGTAATCTCTACCATCCTCACTAAAAAAAATGATGAGAATTTGGAATAACCTATTTCCTTCTTTATTCAAGGTTTAGAAGGATATGAGGTAAGATATGCTTATGTTGAGAAATAAGTGCTTTCATTTGTTGGAAGCCTAAATAATTTTAGGCATATGCTATAAAATAAAAATATTCACATCCTTGTGCCCCACCCTAGTGTCAAAGACTTTCTATTGAGCAGGGATTTGAATGACAAAATGGAATGCTGGATCACCAAGGTGATGGAGTATGATGTAGAACTCAAGACAACCAAGCTAGTGAAGGGAAAAGCGTTATGCGAACACCTTGATTCAGATTTGAGGGAGAAAAAGGATGTTGTTTTAGAACTTTAAGATGACCTTTTAGTAGTTTTACCTTCATCTAATAACATTTGGACACAAGACATGATTCACTTCCTTCAAACTGGTGAGTGTCCACAAGGTCTTGATAGGGCTAAAAGAAGGTACTTTACATTACAATCCATTCCTTATATACTTGTTAATGGAGTGATATTTATGAATGAATTTTTAGGTGTGCTATTGAGGTGTATTTGTTTGGATCAAATAGATAAATTAATATTTGAATTGCATGATAGACCAGCTAGTGGTCACCTTGCTCCAAGAACTATAATTGCTAAGATTATGAGGGCTAGTTACTTTTGGCCTAGCTTGTTTAAGGACACTCATGATTGGGTAAGAAAATGTCAAAAGTGTTATCTTTTTTATGGCAAACAAAAGCTAGCTACCTTGCCTCTTCATCCAATCCATGTTGAGCAAACCTTCATGTAATGGGGTTTAGATTTCATAGGCATAATCAATCCACCTTCTAGTGATAGTCACAAATGGTTGTTGACTACTAATGATTAATTTACAAGATGGGTGGAGGTTGTAGCTCTTAAAGAGACAAATGAAAACTTAGTCCTAGACTTTTATGAGAGTATAGTAATAAATTTTGGAGCTCCTTCAACAATCATCTCAGATAATGTGTTAGCTTTTCTAAGAGCAATGACAAGTGAATGGGCTTTGAAGCATGGCATCTATCTTAGCACCTCTTCCAACTACTATCCCCAAGGGAATGGAATCACTGAGTCCACAAAAAAGAATATAATCAAGATTATAAAGAGGACAATTGAGGAAAATCAAAGGACTTGGCATTCCAAGTTGAAGACAACCCTTTGGGCTGATAGGATCACCCCAAAGAGAGCAATTGGAAACTCACCATACACAATTATTTATGTAAGGGAGGATAGACTACCTATCTCACTTGAGTTACCAAATTTTAACCTCACCTATCAAATGCAATTAATGGAGAATGAGAGCATGGAGGTTAGGTTTTATGAATTAATGGAGCTTGAGGAGATAAGAGATCAAGCTATGCACACTATGAATACTCACCAAGAGTAAAAAAATAAGTATTTTTATAAGAAATCCATGCCAAGGAGCTTTAAATAAGGGGACATTGTCCTAAAATGGGATGAAGATAGGGCTAAGCCTGGAAAACACATAAAGTTTGATGCTTTATGGAGTGGCACATATGTGGTCACTTAATGCAAGTCACATAATGCTTTCCAACTTTCAAGGTTGGATGGGGAGGAGATTCATATCTAAATAAATTATATACACATCAAACATTGATACTAAAGTTATCCTTTTCCCTTGTATATAGTTTCTTGTTTTGCCTTGTGCTCCCTAAGTGTTTATGCACAAGTGTGAGTTTGTCCTTGTCTTGTTTGTGTTATCTTTTCTTGGTTTTTTTGTTTTTATGTGGTGTGTTTTATTTATGTTTTGATTTGGCATGTCCTTGTTATTCATATTCAGGAATCCAATCACTCTATTGGCCCTTGCTTGGATAAGGCTACTAGTTTCTAACATAGGCAAGTATGTTACCCCTAAGAGTTTCCAAAAATGTTGACCAAATATAACCTTTGGTCAAACTTGAGTCAACCCCTACATTTATAAACTTTGTAGGAGTTTATTGATGTCTTATAAGTTGTTTCATATTGTTCTATATGATTACTTATCCCTAGCCTAACCTTAATTCAAGTCTATCCCCCTTTTGCTAGTCAAGTCAATGAAAGTTAACCTTAGTCAAATAGGGTCAAACCTGGTCAAAGGCATAAATTATAATATATGGTTCCTAATATGGTTTTTAATACGTGTAGACACCAAAATCATGTCTACTCCCTTGGTCCTTTCTCCCCCCCTTACTCCCCTTTGGTCCACTTAACCACTCTTAACCCATGTCTTGTTAATTTGAAATAATTACCTTATTTTAAGTTAATAATTCTCTCTCCCTTACCACCTCACCACCCTAGGATGCCCTTCTTTGGATTCCCTTCATCCCCCCATGACCCATTTATGACTTATTCCTCATCCTTGCACCCATTTAACCTCTCTCAACCGTTTCTTACCCCGCCACTTAAACCCGGTAGTTGGGAAAATGGATGAAAGGCTATTTTTAGCCTTTTTCCTGCCTTCTAGCCATCGACATCAGTCAACTATTGACCGACATCGGCGGTATTGCCATTGTCAATTTCCTTCATAATGGTTTTCTACATCTGTTATCCCCCCTTCACCCCTGCTCTTCATCCGACTCTGGAATTTGACAATCTGATCAATCAATCGACCAATCTTTCCACTAGACCTCTCACTCTCTCTCTCTCAGGTACACATAGTAGGCTTCTACACCAGCGATCACAATAAGTATCAGGAGCCCCACCTTGCAACAGTCTTCTGCATCAACAACAGGTACATCAACAACCTTGGCTCTAACACTTCTTCTTCAGCAGGCAAGAGCCATACTATCACCAGACCAGACCCAAATCCTTATTTCCCTATCTCCCTATTGCCTCTATCTTCTATTTGGTCCCTTTTTTAGACCATTCTTTTTGCCTGCAAAAACCCTGTATAGAGCATTCAACCAGACTCTCAGACCCAGACCATTCAACCAAACCCATAGCCTTTCTCAGACCCATCCATAGACCAAAAACTCATCTAGACCTCATCCATAGACTACTGACCCAACCGATGCCGGCCGTAGAGACCACTACCCCCATCGACGTCAGTAGAATAACCGATGTCGGTAGACCTTGACAACCGATGCCAGTAGGACCATCGATGTCAGCGACTGTGACCGGGCTAACAGCAACATTCAGGTAAGCATTTGCTTCCATTTCCTTTTCAATCTTCAATCATTTCAGTCTTTTATTACTCTGCCTTTTATCAGACATTACTTTTATCAATCAGTGGGTTGACATCCTTCAAGCTTTTTCTTATGGGATCAAGCTTTTGCTTGGCAACCCACCATCTCCTCATCTAATGCCTTCTTTGTCTTAGTCTCTTTCTTTTGCAAGTGTCATCCTCCACAACCAAAGAGGAGTTCTCACGACGTCTGGATAATGGTGTGCACGACTTCGTCTAGGTACATATAAGCCTTAGACCATTTCTCTTAGTTTCTTATTCTCTCTTTGAATGTAGAAAGTGAAATCTCGTATAGAAACATTATGGCACACCTAGTGGGACCTTAGGGTCTTCCTTGGGTTCCTTTTCTTTTTGTTCATATAGGTGCATTAAGTTTCTCCCTTTTCACCTCTTTCTTCTCTTCTAAATGACATCATAAGCATGATTAAAAAGAACCTTTCTTTCTTTTCTTGCATTTCAAACTAGTCAAAAGTCATATTCTTCAACCCTTTCTCAACTTGTTTTCATACGAACTAACATTTCGACTTGGGTTTAAAACACATTGCATTTTCATTTCTACTTTCTTGCATTTCTTAGTCCACACCTAGTAATTAACAAATCACATCATAAATTAATCGTACTCCACTTGATGTTACACAACCAAACCACTTGCACCAAATCAAACATCAAAACTTACCTGAGACAAGGCCCGACTGGGATTTCATCCCCCAGTGGATACCTTACCCGTCCCAAAAATCCCACTTGGATTTCATCACCAAGGGGAAAGCCCACTCTATTCTCTGGCAGAAGATAATCTCGGGAAAGTATATTTTGGCTAAGTGAGACCAACTTATCACTAGGCTCGTGAAGTGAGGGGAGCTTGCTCTTTAGCACCAGGCCATGTACGAAACCTAACCCAGACTCTTGAGCGCCTAAACAAACCTGAAACCATCCATAGACTACCTCTTCTAGGACCCTTCTGATATCCAACCTACCCAAACATCACTTTAAGGCATAAGACACATGAGCTTAATAATTTATTTCTAGGGATTTAACACTTAGGCTCTGCTTGTGTTCTTCATCTTTTCTATTCTTATCTGCTTGTTTGAGCTAGTGAGGACATTCTTCATCCTTTTTTCCAAAAACTCTCAAATCTTTTGGGTTTCTAGAAAACATAGTCACTGGCATCGGTTTTACCACCGACGTCGGCAAAATTTCTTCCTTGGCATCGGTTATCTGACCGACATCAGCCATCTGTTATCACCGACATTAGTTTTTCAACCGACGTTGGTCACTGTCACTGTCCTTTTCTTCCAAAAATAGCAGCCTAAAACCTGACCCTTTTTTTGCCAAAAACCACATTCTGAGTTTTTGAAACTAAAAAAACACAGTTTTTAGAACCTAACCCTTCTTGCCTTGAATGGTTTTGACACGTGGTCAAACCAAGGCCCTTCTTAACCAAGCGAGGCATCAACTACTTCCACCTTCCCCATCCATAACTAGTCCTATAATGGAGTTCCACTCAGAGACTGAAAGAAATCCTACTCGACCGACCCCAACTCAAACCCCCATTTTCCTTGAAGGGGACCAAGATTTCAAAATATTCTTGGACCTCAATGTCACAGCCCTCCAAAACTATCTCGCAAAAAACCCAACGTGAGACTTTTTGGGTGAAGGGGCGATGACATCAACACCATCTGCTATCCAGCCTTTTGCCTCAACCATTAACCCACCATGGCCAATACACAAAGTTTAGCCTCCCCATCTATTTTTAGACTGACCTCCATCGGGGTTCCATTACCCCCTCAACCACACGTAATTCAACCAAGTTCTACATCATACAAAAACTTGATTGTCTCAACCCCTCACACTCTTGCACCCATAAATGTAGGAGTGTCTACCTCCCCCTTTGTTAATGCCACCATGCAACCACCTTTGGCGGTATCTAGTCAACTTATGCCTTCTACTTCCATAACCCAACCACCTTTGGCCTCCACTTCTATCCCTGTGACTAGTTACACATATGTTGCACCCCTAAAAGTGCAATCGACTACGTCGTATGCCCCTTCTAGCACCTTTCAAGCACCCTAAAACCTAGGGGGCACCCCATCCACCAATCCATCAGCAGGTCTCATCAAAATGTTGATGGACAAAATGTCCAGTCTCGAGACCTCTATTTTTGGTTCACGCAATGCTCTCTCGTATGAGCAAATTTGCAATGAACCCATCCATCCTTCTGTCCCGATCTGACCATACCCCAACCAGTGGGAGCTTCCTAAATTTACTCACTTCCAGAGTAAGGAAGACCCACAATAGCATCTACGGGCATTCAGACATGCTTGTTACCTCATAGCCCATGATGATGCGTTACTTCTACGCATGTTCCCCATGTCACTTTCTGGGCCTACCCTTGAATGGTATAGCTCTATTACTAGACATTCTATTTTTTCATTCATTCAACTTGCCCAATTATTTCTCGACCATTTTTCTATCAATATCACTAAACAAGTCTCAATCACAGACCTTTACTCCATCAGGAAATTTAACGACAAATCAATAGTCGATTTTGTCACTCGTTGGAGAGGCTTGATTAACTAACTCTCCTTCTCTTTGCCTCAACCTGAGCTCATCGAGCTCTTTTCTCGAGCATGTGCTAGGCACATCTCTTCCACCTTGCAGGTTCAAACATTCTACACTTTCGATGAAGCTTTCACCATGCTCGAAATCTTGAACTCTGTGCCATTGAAGAGAATAAGGTCAAATTGCATAATACCAATGCAAAAGCCAATGACCCTTCTTCTTCCAAACCTTCTTCTTCCCACTCCAAGCCCAAAGGAGTGGCCAACACTATGGTCATTAGATCACCATCCTCGATAACAACTAATCACTCTCAACCTTCTACATCTCTAAGCATCACTAAACAATTCCAACAATGGTACATCCAACGTTCATACACTCCACTTGGAGAATCATACGCTTCCATTTTGGAAAAACTTGTCAAGCAAGGGGTCCTCAATCTCCCTCCAATCTAACCACCTCAATTCAACCCTTCAAAATCCCTCCTTACATGGTATAGGGAGGCTGACTTCTGTCACTATCATCGCGTCCACGTCCATGACATTGACAATTGCCGAACCTTCAAAAACATAGTCCAAGACATGATCGACAAGGGAGATCTTGTTTTGGACAACCCGAATGCCCCACCCAACCAACACATTGATATCTTCAAGCAACCCTTTCCTAATCATTCGCCTACCCAAAACAATGTCCAGACCGTGACCGATAGCTCCCACGAGCATGACATACACAGGGTCAACACGGTCTCGCCTCTTATCCTGAACCAATCTCCTTCACAATCAGATGACCCTTCTTCCCCTATTTCTCCTCCACAAGTAAAAGGCACCATCATCCCTGCCCTCTGCCCTCTTGAGGAGCTGCACTCTCCTATTTCTTCTCCACCAAGAGAAGACCCAGTCTCTCTGCCCACTTCGATCGAAGAAGACCCAGTCACAATTTTTTCTTGCTTTTTGCCTGAGATTGCTACATCTCACTCATCTCCATCCACATCCGAACCCAATCCCGTATCTAACCTCACCTCGCACAATGGTGGCCCTCAACCCAAACCAAATAAGGCCACTAAACTACACCAGAGGACTCCTCCCCCACCTTCATCATTACCTTCAATTTTGGGCCTGCATCTGTCCACTTTAATAGGAGTGCTTCCTACTCCCATACTTCACAGAGGCAAGTTGCCTCCATTACTATCTCAACCCATCAGACATATATCTCCTCCAATCCATCAACCAATGCCTCCTAAACCAAAGTCATCAACCCCCACTACAACAAGACACACAGACCCATTAGCAGGTTCTTATGCCTTGCTATTATGACAATTGTTGCAGTCTTCTCGCATCAATCTCCTACCTCTTAAACCATATCAATCTCTCAAACCAAAACCACCCTGGTTTGATGACACTCAGATTTGTGCATATCATTGCACACCTGGGCATGACACTAAATGTAGATTGCTCCCTATCATATCAAAGGTCATAAACTCTAAATGTAGATTGCTCCCTCAAAGGATAGCTACATAATTGCTATATTACTAGACTGCTCCCTTGAAGGACAACTAGGCCAAAGTCATATCAAAAGCATACAATGCAAAAGTATAGACCACTCCCTCAAAGGATGGCTATGACTAAATCTTGCTATAGACAGCCCTCTTTTTTTGAAGCTTCCCGCATCAATCAGCTTCACATATATGACCACTGAGCAAAGTAACATCCCAATGCAGACTTCTCGCATCGATCAGTCTGCACCAAAAAAAAAAAAAGAAAAAAGACTGACAAGCTATTAAAGTCATGGACATGCCTATAGTGTTTCTTGGGTCACCTATAAAAGGGGCAAGATTCTTCCTGCCACAGAAAGGGTTACCCCATCCTCTCATATCATATATCTAACCTGTCACCCCAACATACTCAAGGGACTTCAAGCTCACTAAACATCAAGTGATTTGATTACTTCTCTAGCACAACCACTGGTCAATGACATAATGCATAAATGGGGATTTTGTTTTAACAACCCCTATCCATGCTGTCATTCTGGTCCTTGTCAATGAAAGACCAATTCGCCTTTCACTTATCTTTCACACTTTGGTCACATTCAACCAAACCTTTTTTTCTACCAAACCAACCTAAGCATTTTCAGACCAACAACATGACATCATACATTATCATAGTCCATTTCACATAGTTTCTATGGAAACCAATACACATGGAAACTATCGACCAGCCTCAATTTATGTTAAGCATAAACCAATACTTGCTGAAGCATAAATGGACCCAATTCATTTTTAGCATATATTCATCACGCCTATGGAAAATTGCTAGGGATGAAAGACCCCTCAACCAATGTTACAGTATACACCATTTGGAAAAGGCTGTAACATCTTTTTCTCCTCATCACTTTCACACATGACCAAACCAATCATCGACCAATCTTCTCAACTAGTCTGAAGTACATTGGTCTGAGGCCCTAAGACTGGGGCTATGTAGGTAGCACTCAGATGACATGACATCTCCTAGGGTTAGCTCGACCACCTCTATTTATTCATCTCTCTGATGGACAAACCTTCTTTTCTTTGACCATGACCTTTACCTTGACCTCGACCACAAGCAATCAATCAACTTTCCCCATAGAAGTCATCTTAGCCCCCTGGGGCACACTTGAGATCACTTTTGCCTCTGTCCCTCAACCACTAGACCTTGGAGATCATGACCATCTCCTCTGAATCTAACCACTTCCAAGACAAACGTTGCCTTGGTTATTTTTGCATGTATGCTACCTCACGAATGGTTAGCAAAATTGTGCGCAGACTATTTATGACCTTCATAAGTATAAGATTGCAAGCCGGTTGATCCCCACTACTTATGGCATTTTCATGTTTCCAGGAGCACTTCTTGAGCCTGGGATACCTAGAACACGATGAACATTGGAGCTTCAGCTTAGATTGAATAACTCGATCAGCTACGACCAAATGTTGGGGCCTAGTTATTTCAATTTTGGCACTCCTTGACCTTGACCTGTGACAATTTGACCTGTCCATCTCATGGTGTGGTACATGTGCAATCTCACCCTTTATAGCATTCGCACTCGATCCTCACCCTCTCTATCCATCTCTCTATCAAAGCAGCACTCGCTCTCAGGTTCCCTTCCCTTGACTCTTGCTTTGAGGGGGAATACCTCATCCCACATCGGGGCAACCAACCCTCCTATTTTTGTCTTGCAGTTCACTTGAACAACCAACAAGACAAAATCAACCTTATCCCACACCTGGGGCAATCAACTCCTATTTTTGTCTTGCAGTTCATCCAAAACAACCAACAAGACAAAAAGGGGCAAATGTAGACACCGAAATTATGTCTACTCCCTTGGTCCTTTCTCCTCCCCTTAGTCCCCTTTGGTCCACTTAACCACTCCTAACCCATGTCTTGTTAATTTGAAATAATTACCTTATTTTAAGTTAATAATTCTCTCTCCCTTGCCACCTCACCACCCTAAGATGCCCTTCTTTGGATTCCCTTCATCCCTCCATGACCCATTTATGACCTATTCCTCATCCTCACACCCATTTAACCTCTCTCGACCGTTTCTTACCCCGCCACTTAAACCCGACAGTTGGGAAAACAGACGAAAGGCTATTTTTAGCCTTTTTCCTACCTTCCAGCCACCGACGTTAGTCAACTATTGACCGACATTGGTGGTATTTCTAGTGTCAATTTCCTTCATAATGGTTTTCTGTGTCTATTATCCCCCCTTCGCCCCTGCTCTTCATTCGACTCTAGAATTTGACAATCTGATCAATCAATTGGCCAATCTTTCCACCAGACCTCTCACTCTATCTCTCTTAAGTACACACAGTAGGCTTCTACACTAGCGAGCACAATAGGTATCAGGAGCCCCACCTTGCAACAGTCTTTTGCATCAATAATAGGTACATCAACAACCTGGGCTCTGACACTTCTTCTTCAGCAGGCAAGAGCCATACTATCACTAGACCAGACCCAAATCCTTATTTCCCTGTCTCCCTATTGCCTCTATCTTTTATTTGGTCCCTCTTTCAGACCATTCTTTCTGCCTACAAAAACCTTATATAGAGCATTCAACCAGACTCTCAGACCCAGACCATTCAATCAGACCCATAGCCTTTTTTAGACCCATTCACAGACCAAAAACTCATCCAGACCTCATCCACAGACTATTGCCCCAACCGACGCCAGCCGTAGAGACCACTACCCCCACCGATGTCGGCAAAATAACCGACATTGGCAGACCTTGACAACCGATGCCGGTAGGACCACCAACGTCAGTGACTATGACCGGGCCAACAGCAACATTCAGGTAAGCATTTGCTTCCATTTCCTTTTCAGTCTTCAATCATTTTAGTCTTTTATTACTCTACCTTTTATCAGACATTACTTTTATCAATTAGTGGGTTGACATCCTTCAAGCTTTTGCTTCTGGGATCAAGCTTTTGCTTGGCAACCCACCATCTCCTCATCTAATGCCTTCTTTGTCTTAGTCTCTTTCTTTTGCAGGTGTCATCCTCCACAACCAAAGAGGAGTTCTCACGACGTCTGGATAATGGTGCACACGACTTCATCCAGGTACATACAAGCCTTAGACCATTTCTCTTAGTTTCTTATTCTCTCTTTGAATGTAGAAAGTGAAATCTCGTATAGAAACAATACGATTTAATATCTTTTTAATTCATTTAATTGTCCTTACCATGTTCTAAATATCAAAATTGCCTTGTGGGGCCATCTTTTAGCTAGAAAAGAGGACTTGTACAGATGGGTTAAAGAGATAAACTTGTCATCAAGCTTTGGTTAACATGGGAGAGGTTAGATAATTTTAGATTTAGGTAATATGAAATTCAAATAAGTAGTTATCTTTAGTAAGTAATAGTATGTCCTTGATTTTAGGGGGTTTTGGGCACTTGTACAAAAATTTTGAATCCATCATTAGCTAAAAATGTGAATAAAGTGTTTCTTCCCATCCCCACACTTATTTATAGTTTTTTATTTCAAGTATAATGTCAAATTTTTCATCTCTAACTCATTTTTCTTCTTTTTTATTGGCAAGTTAATAAAGAGCAACTTCAAGTATTTGGTACAGACTATATAGGTGGAATTGGGAGGAGTGATTCTATAGGTGGATGTTAATCTTAGTCCATTTCAATTTCATTATATGATTTCTCATATTTTTTCCTCCTCATTTATGAACAATGGTTAACACTCCAAACAACCTTTTATGGACTTACAACCATGAAGGGATCTCCTTATGAGCTTGTTTTAGCTTTTCTTGTTTTGGTTTGATGGTTTTATGTGTTGTAGTTATTTCCAAATGATTTTTAATACATACTCGTGCTTATTATTATTTTATAAATCTCAAATATTGGGATAGCCCTTACAGGCTTGTACATGCTTTCAAAATGCCTAGTTTGCATCAACAATCATCTTAGTTGCCTTTCAATGATTTATCCATATTGAAAAGAATGTTTTGATGTTATTTTGGGGATTATCCTAATGTTTTTTATGAATTTAATAATTTAAATTTGTCTTGTGGTGATTTTAAGGTCTTTCCTTGTATTTTCTTGCTTCCTCATGTTCTCCCTACATAGTATAGTCACAAAACTCCACCTACAGGAGTATGCTAATGTCACTAATGAAATATGGAAGTTGTGATATTGTGATTAAATATTTTGGGAATTATTTAATGAATTTAAGTGTTTTTTATGATATATATGTCAAACTATCATATTTGGAATGTGGTCTTAGTCCTACCTATGTTTAAAGAGTAAGCATCTACAACTAGTTTTATAGGATACAAATATACCTTGAAGAGGTGTTTTGGAAATTGACCATCTCCTCTTGAGTTTACTTTTTATTTTATAGGTATAAATAGACCCATTTATGGTTATATGTTGATAATAAAGTATCAAATTAGTTGGATGGAGAGTGAGACTGTATTCAAAATCTTATGTTCCAAATTGACCAAAATAGAGGCTTAGGGGTTTTGACAGCCCTTTTTGATTGCATTTCCAAAAGTTTTTGAACATTATAATTGAATAATAATGTGGTACCTATATCAATAAAAGTATCTACCAATTTTTGAGGAGAAATAATGAAGGGAGACCTAAATTCAAGAGGATCAAAATCATCCAAAAACACATTAAAGCAAGTTAGTGAAGTCTACAAGGTTTTGAAGGAGTTTTCACCTTGAAACACATATTAAGAAGTCTTAACATATTAAAATGGATGGAAAACATTTAAAAATGGTCCAAAAGGTTCTCCTAAGCAAATTTTCCATGAAATAAGATATATCTAGGTGTAATGACATACTAAGCCTGTAGCCATTTCAAATAATAGGGTAAAGTTGCACCTACAGTTGGGTCATTTAAATAGTGGTCATCCCTTAAACACTTTATATCCTTAAAGATTAATAAAATGGAATGGTTATAAAACTTTTTTATTTGTACAAGATATTCAATCCTTAAGGTAGTGTCAAGAATTCCATGGAGACCTACAACCTTTATAGACTGAGACAAAGGTCATAAGAAATCTATAGACTAAGCTATAACCATAATGTTTTTAACCATATATGGTGTATTAAATATGATCATAAAGTTGAGAGATTAAATAATAATCTTAGTAAGGTTAAATCTACCCTATGTCCCTAATAAAATCAAAAGAGTGACCTTCAGCCAAGTAAAGGAGACTGTGGTATGTAGTGGGTGGTGATGAGCCTTAGAAGTGCTAGTGGGGTCTAGGAGCCAAATAAAATAGTTAAAATTAACCATGAAATATATTTTAGAAGCTTTATAAATTCCTTTACATCTTGATAAGAGTCATAAAGTAAAATATCTATAGGAAGGCACCCTTGTTCACTGTCACCTATAAGCAGGGTCCTAATTTGTGAGGGCAAAGTATAATTTTGACTTCCTAAGAAATAAAGGAGGATTATAAAAATAATAAAATGAATCCTTAGAATAAAATATATTTAATTATATTACCAATACTCTCCCACTCTATGTAAATAAATCTCTCTCTTGACAAAATGGACTCAGTCCTTACAGGTAGGTTAAGAGAACCCTTGGCCTAAGTGGTAAACATAGAATTTCATTAAAAAGAAGGGTTTTAGTTGATTATAATGGTAATATAAGCATTAAATTATAATTTATATCATGTATCAACATCATATAGTCTTTAAGGATGTTTTGGAGAAGCATCTACAAGGAGGTCTAGTCAAAAGTATGCAAAAATGGGGTTTTTGCCCCCTTTTTTGAAGAGATTGAGATGGTTATACCCATTAACCATGGATTTGACAAAATAATTTTTTATAATTGGTAATTAAGACCTTAATAATATTAAAAAATATTAATTTTTCATGAAAAAATATGGATAATACTCTCTATTTTGTCTCAGAGGTAAGGTGTTCCCTGTATGCACAACAATGGCATTTTTTGGGAAAAGTGATGAATGGTGAACCAGAAGGCAATATAACCATCAAATAAGGTTTGAATAGTTATTTTACACATGGGGTAACATAAAAAAACAGCCTATAATGTTTGGATACAAACAAGGTGGTTTTTATAAGAAGGTCTACAAGCAGACCTAGTAAGGAAACATGCAAATCTAGCCCAAATTGAAAGCCATTGCAAGTTACAACCCTTGCCAAGAATTATAGTGTTTTGAATAGTGACTATGGGAGTTTAAATTAGTTTTTTAATCTATTATAATTCATAGTAGGTGAAAAAATTAGTCTTGTGTCTCAAAAATGTAGGCAAGCTCATTGGTAAAGTGTAGGCCTTATCCCAAAGTAGGGGTCATTTCCATTTTTAGCTCTTGGTGAGTTATCCCAGAGATTGGATCATGTTTATAGGGTAAATAAAAACATGATTCAACCCTTGGTTTGTAGGTAAACTTCATAAGAATCCTCTTTTTCCCAAGTTAGGCTCAAACCCTTATAGGAAGTATAAAAACAACTCAAAGGTCAGCTTCAATCACTCATATCTCTCATCACCATTTACACGGTAGGATGATATATTCCAAGAATTTTAAGGGGGTCCTTAAGAATCCATAAGTGGAATTTTTTTATAAGTTTAATTTCATACCTTTATGAATAAAGTTTAAGAGTACAAACCCCTCTAAAACCCTTGTAAACCCTCATAAGGACCTGACTAGAAAGATATTGAAATGTGAGAATATAGATGCAAGGGAGGTGACATGAAACAACTTTGATGATGGATATTAGTCTTCAAGGATTCCACACATGTGAATTATTTGTATGAATTTGTACAAAATAGGTAAAATAGGGTTTCTTTTAACCTTTTTAGGTATTTTGAAGGCATGGTGAACTTCTAAGAGACAAAATAAAATTTCAAGGGAATATTAAGACATATTATAAGTTCTCATGGTCATAAAATCATTTATCTCAACTCCTAAGTGTGACTACTATCTCTCTCATTTCAGCTAGTCTAATGAGCCAACTAGTGATCACTTAGGAAAAGTGGTGAAAATCAACTAGGGAGGAATTTTAAGGATTTTTTTCTTAAAAATGATTATATGGAAAAAATTTAAAAGTGTCATCCCTCCTTATTCATGGATAATTTTACAAAATTGTAAATTTTCTTGTGCCAAGCATGGGAAATGCATGAAAATGAGCCATTTTGAGACTACTAAGAATGATTATGCATGGCCAAATAAATAGGAATGGTCAAAGGCTAATCTAATGCATGTGAGGTCTTATTTATAACCCCTCCTACTTATTACCATCATTATATCTTACCATATGTAGTGATAAGTAAATTTGGGAAAGCAAATCATAAACATAATTTTCTATGCCAAGTCTGAATGTTTTAGGCCACTTTTTACAACTCTTATGACTTGATTTGGATAAGTATACCTCCTAAAATGGCATGGACTAACCCACCCATATTCCACATGTAATTGTAACTAATTTACTTAGGTTGACACATGTCCAAGTGACCTTTGGACTTCCTTTGCTTAGCTCTCCTCTCAAGGCTATAAATATGCTTTATCTTGGATCTTTTAGGTAGCCTCCATTGGTTAATAGGAAAACCCTAGCCAAATTTTAATTTTAAAAACTCTTGAATAAATATACAAGTGATTTTTCCACTCACATAGTATTTTATTGAGTATATATTTGAATTTTGTTGATAATGTCTAGTGAAAGAGTTGTTTTTCTAGCATGTCAATCTTGGTCATCTACCAATGTGCAAAAAGGGATGTTGTTATAGGTCTTTGTTAGTATTATTTCATAATTTCATAAGTGTCTTAGAATTGTTTTATGTTTATATTCCCTTCATGGAATCACTCATCACCTTCTTGGATCTAACTTATGAAATACTAATGTGACAATACATTCTATGTTGTGAGTTTGTGTGAAATAGTCTTATTTGCCTTTAGGTAGTGGATTTTCAATCAAGTAGGAGGATAATAAATATTTTTACATCACCATATTTGGTTTTCTTAGTTGGTTTCCTAATCCCTTTTCATCTACAAGTTAATAGACAAAGAAGAGCTTCGAAGAGTGCATCAAGGGGAGTTATCCCCTCATTTAGAGATTCATTTCTCAATATTATCACCCATAGAAAGAGAAATGTCTCCATGGTGCCACTTGGATGAGGATAATTGGGAATATCCTCAGAGGTGCAAATCCAAGTGTCAATAATTCTCAACCCAACCTAGATAGATCCACTTTTTGGCACTATCTTGGGATCCCTTACCAAAATAGACATGAACCTTCAACCTCACTTACATCCACCATTAAACCTATCATTACCTCAGCCCCATCCTAAAACCCTTCTCATTTCAAAACCAAAGGATAACCATCCAACCCACATCCATCTAAAATTGTCAATCACCTTATGCCTATATAATTAAACCCATCAAAAATCTAAGAATACTTCCTCTACCTAGCCTTACTCACCCATATTTGAATTTGGAATTAACCCCTTTTATTCCACAAAATAAAACCCCAACCAAACCAACTAATAAGGTGGAGCCAACTAAACTCCCACATTGAACCAAAGACATACCTCATATGTCACACTTACCTTATATCTTAGGACCCCATACTTCTACCATCCCATGAGCTCATATTCCTCCCACAACTACATATTCCTCATCTAGTAAACCTTCTCCTTTTTCTCTACCTACACCTACCTTCATCAAAACATCAAACTCTCCATCATTCTTAACTATCCTACCCACCTCTACCTTCCCACCTATCACCAAACCCTCATCATCCACCTCTAAATATTCCACCTCCAAACCAACCAAGAAATCCCAACCAAAACCACCTATCAAAACCATTCCACCACCTAAAATTTCTATGGTGAAGCCTACTCATAAGAAGGATTATACTTCTAAAATAAAAAACCCAACACCCTCAACACCTTTGATCAAATCCTATTTGACCATTATATAAAGGTTATTTCAAACCTCTTCCTTAACCCTACTACCCATCAAACCTTTTGACCCTTCATGTCCTAGACCATCTTGGTTCAATGACAATTTGATTTTCTCATACCATATGACTCCTAGACACGACATAGAAAACTACAACTTTCTCCAAACACTTGTCCATAGCCTATGGGATGAGGATGATTTGTTATCACATGAAGATCCCTTGAGCTCATTACCAACCCAACCATAAAATCAGCCCATCTAACATTTACCTACTCCTCCACTCTCATTTAAAAGTGAGGAACCAAAGTAACAATCTATCCCAACACCTCCCTTAATCCACACTATCCATATGGTTACCTAATCTCAAGCCCAACAAAAGGATAAGGTAAAATCAAAAGTGTCCATACCATGGACATACCCTTCTAGCCCTCAACCTTATAACTAAACCCAAGCACCCTCACTTTTACCTTCACTTTCACCAAAACCCAAAATATCCATTTTGGGTGCCTTTGCTTCTAAACCTTCTAAATCTATCCAATAAGTGGTGTTGAAACAACTTCATTAGACACTGGTGAAGATGAGCCTTTATGAACTAATCAACACCTCACCCCATCATCACTCAGCATTTATAGAGACACTTCAATTGATAGAGGTTTAACTATAAGATCCTTAACCTCTTGCATCCTTTGTCAGAGCCCTTCAGATTTTTACCTTGTCACCTTTCAAGATTCAAAAATACCATCTATTCATTTTGAAGATCCCAGTCCTCCACTCTTCATCATTACATACATCAATTAAACCTACATCAAAAGGGTGATGATTGATGGAGGATATATTATTAACATTATCTCCTCCCATAGTTATTAGCAACTCCAATTGCCTAAGAATATCATGTTAAAAACTATAGTGGTCTTCCACTCATTTAATGACACTATGGCCACTACCTTAGGGACAATCATCCTCCACATTTTATTGGGACCTCACACAATTATAGAACTCTTTTACATTTTATAAGGTCAGTTCCAATATAATTTCTTACTTGGATGACCTTGGATCTATGCCATGAGTTATGTCCCATCTACCTTACACTAATGTGTCAAAATTGAACACAAAGGTCAAGTTGTTACCATAAGAGTTGAACCTAGTATTTTTGCATCATGAAAAATGACATATCAAACCAATGATGTTATTATTCCTCCCTCATACACCTCACCAACATAAACCAACAACAACCCCACCTCTACCATCAATGATGCTTCAACTAGGTCATCTATCCCTTCTTCTTAGATCCTCATAGAGGACCCCTTGGAACCCACATTCCAATGTCTCTCATTAGGGGAGTATCATCTTCTAGCCTTAGATGCTTTTACTACTCCTCAATAGTATGGGAGCCTTACCCATGTTCCTAGTTATGACCCCAACATTAGAACCATCATCCCTTTAGACCTCCCAACCAACAAACTAAATTAATCTATGGGGGATTTGATCATCCACTTCTTGCTTCCATCGATAGCTCTACCACCTGACCATTCACCTTTGACTTCTCATATCTTGAAAAACTAACATTTGCCAAAATATATTTATTTTAAAGGTATACCTAAAAGGGATTTATCCTAGACCATTATAATCATGGACCTCATGAGTTACCTTCCATCAAAACTTATAAGCCTTGTGAGCTATTTTATCTTGGGTTCATACTACTTGAATAACCAACTGATTCACATAAACCCATCACCACCATTGATGAGGATATACCATCCTCACCAACCCCATCTCTTTCTAAGTTATAATATTTTTATATCATTCCTTATAACTTTTTTTTATCAATATTGTTAGTTTGTCCCCCCTAACTTATCAAAAGTATGGTTGAACTAAAAATCTTCATGGTAGAAAATGATTCTCCTACCATCAACACCATCCAACATCAGGATGATGATTCCATTCTCACATACCTTGGTGTGTGGGATTATTCTATCCAAAAATCCATTATTTATAAGAACCAAACCATGTTGAATGAATGTACTATTGATGTCAACTTAGGTACTCAAGATAGCCCTCACATTGTAAATATCAGTCAATGCTTAGATTCTATGGAGTAACAATATTACCATTCTTTCCTTCATGGCTAAATCATAGAATTTTCTTGTTCTTATCAGGATATCCCTATAATTGACCCTTATATATCCCTTCATAACATTTTCACCCATATTGATGCTAAGCCTATTTGGAAAAAGCTTTTTAGGATGCACCCTCGCATCACCCTTCTAGTCAAAAAAGTGCTTTAGTGTCTCTTATCTATCAAATTCATCCAACCCATAGATTATCCTAAATGGGTTTTTAACATTTTTCCTATTATGAATCCCATAGGGGGACTTTACATCTACATTGACTTTTGTGACCTCAAGCTTGCTTGCCGAAAGGATGACTTTCCATTGCCTAGCATTGACCAACTTATTGATCTTACAACTGGCCATGAGATGTTACCTCTCATGGATGATTTCTTAGGATATAATCAAATCTTGATTACCCCCAAGGATCAACATAAAACTTCTTTCATGACCGCATGGGGAAGCTTTCACTATAATGTCATGCCATTTAGTTTGAAAAACATTAGAGCAATCTACTAACATGTGATGGCCTACATCTTCCATGATCTCATCCATAAAATCATAGAGGAGTATGTCAATGATCTCCTTAAGAAATCCACACATCATAAGGATCATATAATCATTTTCACAATAATCTTTGAATGTTGAATCCATTTCCACATCAGACTCAACCCCAAGAAATGCATTTTTAGGGTCCTATCTAGAAAAATTCTTGGCTTTATCATCTCTCTTCAAGGAATCAAAATAGACCCTATAAAAGTTAGAGAAATTTTGGAGATGCCTCCTCTGACCCATCTCAAATAACTCTATATCCTACAGGGGAAGCTCCAATCCATCTATAACTTCATCTCTTAGTTATCAAATAGATGTCAACCCTTTCACCACGTTCTCAAGAAAGATACATCTTGTAAGTGGACCAAGGACTAACAAAAATCCTTTGATTCACTCAAAGAGTAACTTCTTTCTCCACTAGTTCTTACCCCTCTTAATGATGACCAACCCTTTTACTTTTATATATCTTCCATTGACCATTCCTTAGGGGTAATGTTAGTTCATCATGATGAATAAAGTAGAGAACAAGATGTTTACTACATAATTAAAACACTTATAAATCATGAGACTTGGTACACTCATTTCAAGAAACTTTACATCACCTTAGTTTTTGTGGCTTCCAAACTTCATCATTACCTTATCAATCATAAAACTTTCATCATCACTAACACTAACCCCCTCAAGTACATGCACTCTAAACCATACCAAAACTAGTGTATGGCTAAGTGGATCATGCTTTTAGCTAAGTTTGACCTTGGTTTCCTCCAATAGAAGTCAATTAAAAGGTAAGTCATTAACAACCAATTAGTTAAATATCCTCTACCAGATAACTAACTACTTCTTATTACATTTCTTGACAAGTCCATCATGACTCTTTTTCAAGAGGAACCCACCTACCAAATGACCATGTTCTTTGATGGCTCAAAACGTCAATGTAGTGGGGGTACTAGAGTTATTCTAATTCCCCTTGATGGTGAACCTCTTCACCTTTCTTGCAAGCTTGATTTTGAATGCACCAACAACACAGTTGAGTATGAATCCCTAATGATAGGTCTCCAAAGTGATTTAGGCTTGGAAATTAAGACCATTAGTGTCTTTAGGGATTCCCAACTTGTGATCAATCAAGTCAATGTGTCCTACCAATGTAAGAGTGATGTCTTGTAAAAGTAAATATAACTAGTAGATGTACTCTTAAAATCATTTGATCATTACCTTATCCAATCTATTCCATGATCTACCAACAAGTTCATGGATATAATGGCTTCCCTTGCTTCCCAAATCCCATCTCAACCTACTAATTCTAAACTCTTTGTCACGATCCACAATTTATTATACCTTCTTATATCTATTATACACTTCCTACCATTTGTAGTGTGGAAGCATCTCCATTTGACATATGATATGAGAAAACCTTCAACTACCTCAACCTTGGCATCATTCCTCCCAACCTCTCCAAGAATGCCTAAAGATCTTTTTTTTAGAGTTTCTCTCATTATACCATACTATGGGTAATAATTTACAAGCATGGTTTTGATGGCCTCTTTCTCCATTATCTACATATTCATGAAGTTTCCCATGTTATCAAGTAAATGCATGACAAAATCTGTGGGGGACATTTTATTGGTTTATCTATCACTAAACATATCCTTCACCTTGGATACTATTGGCATACCCTCAACTAGGACTATTTTGATTATGTAAATAAGTGTGTTAAATATCAATAACATACCAATTTACATCATGCACCTACCCATGGCCTTAAAGTATCTAAAGACTATTGGCCCTTCACATAATGGGGACTCAATCTAATTAGGGAAATCAATCATCATTCTTCACAATGACACCAATCCATCATCACCGCCATTGAGTATTTCACTAAATGGGTGAAATATATTCCTCTCATCTCAACCAAAGCCGATAAGATAGTCAACTTCATCAACCATCATATCATCTATCACTTTGATGTTCCCCATAAGATCATCATTGATAATGGAAAATATTTTAAGAACAAGAAAGTCCAAGGTCTTTGTGATGCATTTGGAATCAAGTTAAGCTTTTCCTTACCTTATCATCCATAAGAAAATGGATAAGTGAAAGCCTCTAACAAAACCCTTAGCTAAATGTTAACCAAAGTAGTAAGTGCTTCAGAATGGGATTGACACTTACACATCCCTTTCACTTTATGGACCTATCACACTAGCATTAAAACCTCTATGAGTGCTACCCCCTTCTCTCTATTATTTAAAGAAGAGGTATTCTTGCCTCTCGAATTCTAGATTCCTTCTCTTCACATATCCTTGTAAGACATCATTTTTGAGAGTGACTATCATGAAGAACATCTAGCCTAACTTGAGCTACTTGATGAGCATTACCTACTAGTGCTTAGCCATCTTCATATCTATCAAGATTGAATGAAGTGCATCTATAAAAAACACCTAAAATAATGAGAATTCAATATTAGATACCTCATCATAAAGGAAAAGCAATATGTAACCAATATGGATAAAAATAAAAGAGGCAAGTTTTATTTCAATTGGCTTGGACCCTACATCATAACCCATAAGTATGGATCAGGAGCTTACCATTTGTCCTCTATTAAAGGCAAACTAAAACCTAAGCCTCTTAATGCTTCACATTTGCATCCTATATTTTGTTAAACAAGGATCAAACTCACCTTTCATCTACCTTAAGCTCATCCCTTAATTTTCAAGATTTTCACCTTTACCCACCTATCCTTATCCCCTTTGAACACAATTAGTTACAACATAGAACCATGTGATTTAACAATCATAATTATAAATTAATCCTAAATATGAGTACCATAGCTCTACCCATGACATGGTTTTCGTGGATACTTTTTGTCTCTAACATGATGGAATCATATGATCATTGTCTCTCAAAACCATCCCTTTTACCTATCATTACCTTATTATGCTAAAAAAATTTCCCTCATAAAGGTAAACTTCTAAGCTTATATAGACTTGTCCATGTCTAAACTTAGCATCAAAATAATTTAGGATACCAAAATATCACTTGGGTCACATGTCTATAGCATTGCAGACTATTCCCTTGTAGGACAAATACCCAAAACTTTAAATTACTTAAAAAGATAGACTACTCCCTTGAAAGATAGCTACCAAAATATATAAACCCAAACTTAGACCACTTCCTTGAAGGATGGCTAAGTTAAATGGGTTAAAATCAATCATTTGAAGCTTCTCGCATCAATAAACTTCACAGAACGTATCAAAACCACAACAATAACAAAAGACCCTATATCAAAATTAGAATAAGCTATCCCAAGAAATCTATAATTAGCTTTTATATCTAGCATTAGTAGACTTCTCACATAGATTAGTCTACACCTAGAATGAAGACATGGACTTGTATAATATGGTTCTTCAATCACCTATAGAAGGGGAAAACTAACCCACATAAGGTTACCTTACCTATCACCCATTTACCTTTCACCTACCACCTACCTCTCACTTATACCTTCTATAAATCAAGGGATTGTGAGCTTGCTTGACACAATGTGATTGAGACACCTTTTTTATCAATCAAACATGCTAATGTAAATCATTCAAAAGGCTATGGTTCCCTAAGCCAATCTAACTTAGGTTTTTTATTTTGTCTTTACCAATGAAGAAGCATCATGCATTTTTTATTATTCTCTCATCATTGGTTCATGCAGACATATGTCTCATGATTCTCATCTCTTTTCTCATGTTTAGTTGGTTATCTAACTTACTTTATGTGTTTTCACTACATCCTTAACCATACTCACATCACATCTCCATGATCATAAACAACAAACATCAGTCATAAATAAAACATTATGATCCCTATCCATAAAACACATCCTATCTATAATCAAAACACCCTAACCCACTTTATATATCTATCTATAAATCATGAATATCATCATATCCATTTACCATAAAAAACATCATATCATAAACCACATCAATTACCATAATCAAACCATCCATAAATCATAAACATCATATCCATGAATAAAATAAAAACATCATCCATGACCATCACATGTCTAAGCTAAGGAATCCACATCTCATAAAGCGTAAAACATAAAATCATGATCACAACCATAACTATAATCCATAAACATGAAAATATCATGAAACAAACATCATCATATGTATCATGTCATAAAATAAATAATACATGTAATAATGTACAAATCTCTCTCTCAAAGCACGTACATCTCACTACATTAGCACACAAGATGGTATCAAAATCATGTACACTTATATCTATACATCATATCATTTCATGCCCTTAGGGCACCATTACCACTGCCCCCCTTGCACCTACACTACCACTACCATATAGTACCAATCCTCTTAAGATTCATATCTATCCACTCACTAACATGGCCCACTAACCTAGAGTCACCATGGCTTCCTCACCTACTAAACTAGCTTTGTACTCACCCTATTAGGGCTCTAATGGATATTGTGTCAGCACTATAGCCTCGTAATACCTAAACTCTTCCATTATGGCCAAGGACCATTCTATAAGAATAGTACCTAGTGGTTTTGTCAATGTTTTCATTACTCCTACCCTCTATCTCAAGGTATCCCTCTCCTGGGTGACTAAACCTAGGGAGGTCCTCACCTGATCTCTCTTAGCTATAATGGTGGTAACCTAACCCTACAAAGTCAGAATATATATTTTCAATGTGGAAGTTATCCATGTAGCCTTGTAATTTGTGCCTATGTAGTATTCAATACTACCCCTACCTATCCATCAAGGTCACCACCCTATACCTATGCTCAAATTAGATCCAAATCCATGCCTATCAACCCCCATAATTCCATCCAAAATTGGCCATTGCATATCAAGCTTGGTACCATCCTATATAGCCATCAATAAAGCTAACATCATTTATCCCTAATCTACTTGGTAGCTTCTCATGATCTAAAACCACCTCCTTTGGCTATGGCTTAGGCAACAAAAACTTAGTATCCTCCCTCTTATACTTTAAGAAAGGACCTAAAATCCCTTATACTAGTCTATACTACATATTCACTCTATCAAATTGGATGAGCTTAGTCTCACCCTCTCTCTTCCCATAGATCCACCTCCATCTCTATAAAGATAATGTATGAGCCCATAAAAGGCCCACCTAGGAAAGCCCACACATGACCTCTAGACATATCATCCATAACCAAACCCTCTAATACATCTCTAAACTAGTCAATGTCTCTTGCACCTCCTATAGCCCCTATCAAAGTATAATCTCCCCTCCATCACAAGAAACACACTTTGTATTCCATTTGGGCATAACCATCCCATGGTAGCCCCAATTTTCTTAGAAATTGAATGTGTTTGTATGCCTAATAATGAAGCACAAACCTCATGCTAATCCCATATCATCTGTGCACTTGAAATTCCTAGATCCCCCTCTATATCTGAACTAACAAGAGTGGTACCCACCCAAACATCATATTTCAAATAAAAATCTCTACCAACACTCCTAATAGTAGATAGGGAAATCATACACTACTAAAATCTAGCAATGCAAAATAAGACACTACCATCATCATCATAGTCATCAATCACCTCTCATCTAAAAACCTTTGATATAATGGCCCATAACTAAAACCACCTAAATAACACCTAACATGAACTTGATCCTCATCATATAAGAGCTCCATCTACTCATCCTTCTCCTCACTCTCAATATGGTAAATAGTCCCCCTTAAATAGGTAGCCATGTAATGCTATGAACATCCTTTAATAGGACGTTTATCTCTCCTATCAGTAGTAAGAAGGTGTTTATGGCTAGATCTCATTTTTTGATGAGCGCCATGATCATCATCGCATCTCATGGTAAGAACTAATAGTGTCTCATAGCTCTTAGACCAACCTCTTCTATGTGTGTCCAATGATCCTGAGTCATCCCTCCATGGATCTCCACAAAGATCCTAAAAACTTGATTCCTCATCTAGAGCTAGTCTCATGCCTACAAATAAATCAAGTTTGCATGCACACTTACTTTTCCATTTCCATTACTCATTTTCACTCATTATACCTACGTCAACCTATTTATCATCTTAAAATCACTTACATCAACCTATTTCAACCCTTACCTCTACAATATTACCTCTAGCACTTAAAAGTGACCCCCACCCACAAACATTTTAACATTTACCCTAACCTATCACACCAATTCCTGATGCTTCTATAAAAAAATCTACCCTAATAAATAAAAATTTTAACACCCTACCTTAACCTATCACACCTTCCCTAAACTTATCAAACCATTACGTAACTCTACCCACTAACCATATCAAACTATCACTCCTACTAGAACTTACCCTATCCTAACTTGCATTTGACCTTTTAACTAACCTACACCCCTTACAACATTTCAAAACACTTTTCTATATCTTTATATTAAAATATACCTTCTCCTAACACTCAACCACTAACAATTATTAAAATCACTGATGATCAAGTTAACTTTATCCTTTATTGGTCAACCACTGATGGTCATGCTTAATCATCAATGATCAAGTATAGCCATCAATGGCCACTATATGTGACCATCGACAGTAAACCACCTAACTTAATTTTTGGAAAACTACTCAAAACATCAAAATTTAACAACTAAACTACCTTCCCCCACCCTTTACCCTATCCTCAACCTAAAACCTCCTTCAAATTTAAATTTCACCTACTAATTTTCCTAATTTTACCCAAAACCTAAACTAATTCAAAACCCCCCAAAACCATATCCAAACAAACACAAAATAATCAAATTTAATTAAACCACTGACATAATAAATTAATCTACCAATTCAAAACATCACCTACCTCATTCCTTAACCACTATTGAGGATAAAGCCCACATCTAGTTGCTCAACCACATCCTCATCTACCCTACATCTTAGTCTTAGCTAAATCATCTCAAACACATGATTAACCAATCAACAATCACCACCTCAACCAAATGCTCAGTCAATCCTCTCACATCTAAACACAAAATCACCAACTCATCAAAGTGTATAGAAAACTTAGAGATCAAATAGTAAATAGTGAAAATGAAATTCCATTTTCACTTTTTATCTCCTAGCCTTTTAGAGTTTCCCCCCGACCATTGATGGTCAGGGTAACCATCGATGGTTAACCTTGGGACCCCTGACTATTGATAGTTAGGAAGCTCACTTTTTAAATTTTATTTAGTACCTACACCTAAGTACCTACTTTTTAGAGATGACCTTTTTCCCCCAAACCAAAACATAAAATTTTGGAGATTACCCTTTTCTAACCAACCACACAACCATGTCCACCTTGATGTTAGCCATTTTTGACCCAAACTATCACATATTTTGTGATGACCTTGCTTGATCTTTTTTACCACATTGACCACTATTACCATGTTGAACATTTGAATTTGTACCACCTCATGCATAATAATACCATTTATGTTTTTCAAAGGAGAAATTCTTACCTTGAATACCTATAAAAACATTGACCCTATCAAAGAGACATACAGATTAATCCAATCATCTATAACTAATGTTATAGACTAGTTACCCTATCACTTGTACTTTTAAAACCAACCTTATTTTTGCCAACATTAGAAAACTTAGTCTGTGTGTGATCTTGTCTATCACACTTAGTCTTATTTTGTGTGCATGATTGTATTTTTAATGCATAACCACCTTTGTCACCAACATGGTGACTCACCATAAACCACATATCAAACCCTAACCTAATTTTGGTTTCACTTCATCGACTCTCATTTTGAGGGGGAACACCTATTCCTATACTTAGGGTAACCAAACCTTTCACCAAGTAATCTATTTTTATTTTTTAGTTTGTTGATTCAAAGTTGCATAACAAAAGGGGTAAAATTTAGACACTAAAAAATCATACTAGATGTCAAAATGCCTCAAGATACCTAAGGGACCACCTAACCCTTCTCTACCCACTCAAAAACCTATTAGACCTCAGGTCTAGTTAGCTACTTAGCTAATTAAACTCAATAACTTACTAACAAATCTTAACTGACCACTTTTGACTTATCTTAACCCTTTGCCTCTAGACACTCAACTATTGATGATCATCTTAATGATCGATAGTTGGTCTAAATATCGATGGTCAGGTACTCACCATTCTAACACATTATTAGCTGTGTATGAGATAATGAGGTGTAATTAAATAGGTTCACCTTATGCGGTGATAATGAACTCTCAAACATTGAAATAAATAAGCCAACCTACTAGGGAAACTTCTATCCTTCATCTCTCTTTGCCTATAAAAAGAGGGGAGTAAGAAGTGAAATGGATGATCATAAACATTCTTGCATATAGGTATTCAAGCTCTCTAGTAACCTAGTCTTCTTCTAGCAATTCAATAAAAACAACAAAGATTTAAACCTTTATTGAAATTACTCTTGAGGAAAAGTAATATTACTCTACCAAAATTTCTCTAGCCATCAACCATCAGCCATTTATAAATTAATAGGTATATTTATACTTTAGCATTGTCATTTTGGTTTCTAACTTCTAGACCTAAATTAGACTTTTTTGTACCTATCTTCCCACCTCCTATTTCTAACCAAACCTATAACTAATCAATAACCCATTTTTAACTCTTTTTTTAGTACCTTAAAAAATCCATAGGAAACCAATAATGGTTAGAATAACTGCTAATGATCACCCCCAACTATTGAGAGTTACCTAATCATCGATGGTCAGCGTAACCATCAATGGTTATCCCAATCATCGATGGTCACTATGGCATGAAATAATAACAAGTAATTTATAACCCTTACCCCCAAATAAATATGAATGTATGTGTCCTTACCTATTCATAGACCCCTACTTAATTTTTTAAACTAACCTAATCTACTTTAGCACTAGTATTGACCCATTTTTTCTATACTTAGTCATTTTCTCTATCAATCATTCATCTACCTATTTTATTTAATTTTAGTTAATTTATATTATTTGATGAAATTATCTTTATTTTATCATTTTCAACTTAATTTTTATTAAAGACTGGATTGATATCCTCTTAGCAAGCTCATAATTATTATATTTAGCTCATGCTAGGCAGTCCACCTAACTATCTTGCTAATAACCCCTTTTGTTAGTGATTTATTATCTATAGGTTATTCCTTCCAAGACAAATATAATCTCTCTACATTTTTTTAGATTACATGTGCATCAACAACCAATTATTTCTACCACACCCTTATTACTAGTTTATTATCTTCTTCCAAACTTAAAAAATGAGCAAAAATTAAGAGGAATAAGTAGCAAAGATAAGTGTGTATGTGCATATACTAAAATTATCATGGAATATAAAAATAATGTGAGGTTTATGTATATCCAATAATTTGAATGAATCTAATAGGGTTTGGTAAGGGTATATAGGGTACTTAAGCAAACACTTATAAGGCTAAAATGCTCAAGGATACTATAGGTTACTTATGATCTATAGAGGCTATCAGGTTTGCTATCTTGCACTAAACTATAGATCAACTCATAAAATAGGTTAGGGATAGTGTGGTCAAGCACAAAAATCACATAGGTATCTCTAATAGGTATAACCATAGTAAGAAGAGCAACTAAAATAAAAAATCTACTTGCATATGATTGATGGAAATGGAAATGTTGAATTGAGAGTGATATCAGGTAATGTATAAACTTAAAAGAGAAGAAATTTTTAGCTAAATGAAATACATTTTAGATATTAATAAAATTTTAAATCAATGGTTCAAGAGAATGCCTAATTTAATCCTAGGTTATTTCTTTGTTTTCAACACTATCACTTCCTAATGATGTAATTTTCTAGTTCAACAAAGAGGAAATTGTTTGTGTAAATGTATAGAACATTTTGAGCAATTAGGGATTCTACCATGTAATGAGAGATGTTTCATAATCAATCATATTATATAATGGAAGACATTTTCAATAATGAAGTATGTTATAGATATATACAAATGCTAAATCTTTAGAAACTACCCTAGAGAATGCTTCAAATGAACTAAATTACTAAAACAATGAAAACCTAGCTAATACACTACTATACATCAATAAAAGTTTCACTTTTAATAACAAAGTACCCTCATATCAAGCTCAAATGTAACTTTATATAGATATACCAAATGATTATCCAATATAGGAAGCAATGAAGGAGGAAGACCAAGCTATATGTGATTTGAGTCCAAACCAAGAGCCAATAGCAAAGGAAGAGGTGAAGGAGAAGCTACACACTCAAAGAGAACCAATGTGGAGAGAAAAAAATAGGTAAAATTAATCTTTAGGGATCTAAGAGAAAAAAAATCCTCAAGATAATTATGGAAAGCAAGGAAATCACAAAATCAAGTTATAGAATAGTAGGGAATCCTCAATCACAATGAAAGCCTAAGCATGCCAAGAATAAACCAAGTGAGATCCAAGAAGGCACATGAGCTTAAAAAGTGATGATTAAAGAGAGATATTTGAGTAGATAGTAGTAAAGAGAGGTAAAAATGAGTGATTAGTAGTAATATAGGGCATTCCAAATCCATCAAAGACCAAAAATTACCCATTTTTTCTATTGTGGACCAAACATGGCCTTTTTACTTACATTATACCTAGGATATAATGTAGGCCATGACTTAGGGCTATCATGTGTCCTAGGCTATGGCTTAGACCTTAGGCCATGGCTTGAGTCAACATCCCATCTTGGACAGTCACCTAGGCTCTAGAAAGGCTCTAAGATATGCCTAAAGGGCCCATGAATGAGTGAAAGGGCCAATAAAGCACTAGGAATGTCTGGGGAATGTATATTATAGGCTAATGGGTCAATGTAAGTAGAGGATGTATTAAAAAAAGATAAATAGGGTTATTAGTCTATACATGAGCTTATGTGTAATCATAGGGAGGAGTAGGGTCATGGTAAGCACAATTATATATGCCCCCAAGGTATAAATAGTTGATGTTTAAATGAACAAAGAGTGTTGTACAATAATTATAAGCCACATAAAATAATATAAAATCAAACACTAAAATGATTAAAGAGAAAATTACTTGCACTTACTAGATAAGGATGGTGGTGAAATAAGTTGATGACATGATCCATAGGTGAGAGTCCAAATGTTACATAATCTGAATCCAAATCTAGATCCAGCTCCAACTCTTACATAATTGATATCAAACTACATCATAGAATACATAATGGCATTCACTAACATGCCATCCTTAGTGTTCTCCCTATGAGGGATATGGTTAACTTGGACATCTTTGAAAAAGGAGATAAAATAATGCATCACATCTAAGAGGGGGAATAACTCAAAGCTAAATATATACCAGATAATGATGAGCTAAGACATGACCAAGAGTGATTGAGAGAACAATTTCACATAACACATACCTAACTCATGATCATAAATCAAAGTGTTAATAATTTCATGATACTTGATGGAATTATTCATCTCATTGATAAAAGAGAAACTAACTACGTCAAGCTCATGGGCCCATGGATTGTCAGTGACCCAAGTCATATGAATAGGTCCTAGGTTGCCCAAACTTCCACCATCTATATGAAGTACCATTGAGAGGCGTACCATGATAGGGATTAATGATTTAGGAATAGTGACCATAGAATGATTATCTCTAAGTGAGGTAGGGAAAGCAAGTTTCATAAGGGATTTAGATAATGAAACCAATTTGTAATCAAAAAGGTTGACTAATATCGGTCATAGTAAGAGGTAATGAAAAAGGTGGCAGGAATTTCACAAAAGATAAAGACTGATCAATAGAGATTAGAGCAAGTCCTAAAATAATACAACCAATAATCAACACCACCTACAATAACCATGGTGAAAGAGTGAAACATGAATTAGAGTAGATCAACTATAAAAATCCAGAGAAATGACTAACTAAAAGAAGCACAAGTAACTTATATCCCTGGGTGCCCATAGATGGGGCACAATCTTAGGAGGATAATAGAGACCAAAAAGGGGCCTTTGGGACCAAAAATGGGTGAGAGTAGGCCTAAAAAGGACTTCAAAAGATAAATAGAGGATCTCATTACATTTATAATGGGTCAAAACTCTTAATATGGAAGTTTCATGGTTTGAAACATAATAAAGGTAAAAAACCAAAAATGGGCCCATAAAAAGAAAAAAAAGAGAGTTAAAAAGAGGAAAAAGAGTGAAAAATATGTCATTTTAATACCCATTTTCACTCTAAAAACTCTAAGGAGATCCAACAAGCTATCATAGCCCAATCAGAGCCTATGAGAATGTGGGGAGTACACCATAGGTGCACACAATAGTTTGATAAGTCCTTTACACAAAATTTTGTCAAATTTTGTCAATTTTGGGGTTTGGGAGGCCCTAAGGCATTTTAATAAATTTGGATGATTTGATGGATGAATTGGGTAGACCAAACAATCTAAATGATCAATAGGAGGAGAAAAACTCTTGAAGTTAATTGGGAGGCCAAACAAATGCCTAAGGAGGAAGTTCTGGGAAGCCTTAGGGCTTCTTAAAGTGTAATGGCCTAGGATATAGCCTACCTAGGCAAACCTATAGTCTATTGCACTACTAGGTTACATCTTGGCCCAAAAGGCCATGTCTTGGGCCAGAAAGGGGCCAAAATAGGTCTTAAGGAGCCAAAAAATGCCTAGAATAGGCCAAAAAGACTAGAGAGGGGAAAAGTAAGAAGTTAGGTCTTAGATATTATCTTGAACACTTTTTTATCATTCCATAACTCACATGACTGATCCATTTGCAATTTGATTAGTTTTACAGATACATGGAAGAGCCAATGTGCCATAAGAGGGAGAGTCAACATAGGTAGGTAAATTACCAACATAGGGAGAGAGACCCTATGAGGTGACTAACTAGGAGAGAGTACCAACATGTTAGGCTCAAACACTGACTCTCTTCTTATAGATGACTAGGATTATTTATGAAGTGTAGGGCTATGGAAACTAGTACACATATCATCACTAGATTACTCTAGAGACTTGGTAAATGCACTAATGATCACAAAAGTGCTTGAGAGGCATGTGTTCTAATTAGGACCTAGGCTAAAGGTCATCCTAAGAATCGAGGACATTTACTAACTCTATGGGGTAGAGCCTATAGGGAGAAATATAGATCTACCATAAGTGCATGACAAAACACTAATATATTTCTATCTAGTGGGACCCCACAAGGAGTAAAATAACCATGGCGGGCATATCACCTAGAGATATCCAAATATCCCATAGCTATATATGGTGATAATAGGTATCATGATTGGGAGGCTTTATGTCAACCAAAGTACAAAGAGGCTATCACTATCCTAGACAAGCCTTATCTAAAGAACAGAGGGAGGATAGAGGTATGCATGAAGATAATACATCCTAAGAGGACTACACCAGTAACTAGATCACATTTACTATAGAGGGGTATGTGGACTAACTTGGCCAAGCCTACTTATTTCATGGGTTTATGATATACTCTCATTTACCTATCCAAGGACACCATGGGGTGATGAGCCATACCCTACACAAGTGAAGGGTGTTACATAGGTTGTATGGTTCATAAATAGGATTGGTCCTTTGTAATCCACCATATAATAGGATGTAGTAGACAACTACATCCGAGATCTATATAGGTATATGGTGTTGCTAAAGGATGTTGTAGTAGAGGCCTACATGGGTTAGGAGGAGTTCTGAGGTCTACAGGGACCATACCAACATCTAGGGCAATAGGCTCTAGTGTCATGAGAGAAATGGGCATAGCCTAGGCTAACTAAATTTGGGTAGGGAATGTGACTGAGATAAAGGAAGAGAGCCTATAGTGGGGAGAGGTAATTACAATGAGGGCCACCACCACCATTAGGAAGAATATGACTAGAAGGAGGTCTATAGAGACTAGGGTCATGACCAAGTAAGAAAAGTGTATTTTTTAGATAAAAAGTGTCTTTATAGTACTCTTCCTTTAGTGAGAGCCAATATGTGACTAACATTTTTGCTTTCTATGTGTGTATAGGAGCCTATCCTAGCTAGACTAGGTCCAAGTGGATTTAATTATGAGGGAGGTATTCCTTAATGTGTTAGTGGCACCATTCATGGAGAGAGTGCCACACCTACCATCAAGGGTAAATCCAAACACCCACTATTGATAGTTAGGTGCTCAAGCTAGTGAGAGTGCAACACCAGATCCCATAACTATACATAGAGTTAACATGGTACAAGGTAGCTATAGCATGATTTGAGGCAAAGCTAGCTTAAACAAATGTTGAGATCAATCATCTATGGGTTGAGCTAGCTTAGGAGAATACCAAAGGAGTGGAGGCACTTAGGGATTATGGCTTGATTGGTTGAGAGGTAGATATTAAAATCTTTATCCTAAGTAGGACTACTATAGATAGAACCCAGTCATAGGCTGACTAGGAAGTATCTTATATGTAGCCACACTCATGGTAGTTTTTGGGGACTACAAGCCTAGGCTTAGAATAAGTCAAATGATGTACCTAGAGAAACTCATGTATTTTCATAATATATAAGTCATTTCTCATTGTTAACAGGTGTATATGGTTTTATGTGTGATGTGTATGCTTCATTTGAGATAGACTACTAGATACATGTGATTAGATAGTAGGATCTTATAATAAAGAAACCATATGCACACACATATATAGGTAGCATGGAGGGTAGTGATGAGAAAAGAGGGGAAATATATTCCATACCACCATAGGCAAGTTTCCCAAGAAGGTCATATAGGCCCTAGATGTGAAACATCTTGAAGTGAAACCCATTGATCAGGCACCATAAGGGTTCACCTTCAAGAGTGGAGAGATGATAGGCCCCATTTTGAAATGATATGATGATCACAAAGGGGCCAAACCACTTATGAGTGAGTTTCCCTTTTTTAGGTGTTCCTTATAAAAAATGAGAACCATGTCACCTACTTGAAATAGACATAGATTCACCAATTTCTTAAACTAGTGGCCTTGGTAATGTTGATAAGCATGGTTATGCTCAAAAAAATCTATGCAATGTTCATCTAATTTTTTAACCTTGATGAGGTGAGTAGCATGTTATTCCTCATCAGATAGTGACCCAAATGTCTTAATCCATAGTGAATGGATTAAAACCTCAATAGGGAGGATATCATCAAACTTTTATATGAGTACATACAAGTTTGCCTCCATGATCATACATAAATTGGTCAAGTAGGCCTAAAAGATAGGATAGAGCATCAAGTGTTAATTATGCCTAGACTAGGTAATAGTGTGAAATGGCATCTTATTCAATGTATTGTTTAAATATTTAGCTTGCCCATTTCCCTGGGGGTAATGGGTGGAGGATAAATGGAGATAAAAGCTAAAATGTTTAGTGAGCTCATGTATCTTGGGGATTTGGAATCCTAGGCCATTATCAACTATGATCATGGTGGGGCCCCTAAAATTACAAATGAGTTAGTTTAGGATAAACTTGACAATGAACTTCCCACTCATACCTCAACCCACTTTGTGAAATAATCAATAACAGTGATAAACCAACAATTTCTATCAAAAGAGGTAGGTTTATACTCACTGATTAAATCAAGATCCTAAACCAAGAATGGACAAGGGCCTAAGATAGAATGTAATAGGCCTATGGGGGTATTAATATCATCTCTAGTGAAATGGTAGATCTTTCACATCTTGGTATATTAGATGGAATCCTTAACAAGAATGGGTCAATAGTAGCCCATCCTAATAATCCACTAAGAAATGTTTTGCCCTCTTGGGTGGCTGTCATAGACACTTCCATGAGACTCATCTAATGTGAGATAGGTGTTATCAAGGGCTAGGAACTACATCAACATGTCATCCAAACCTATCTTGAATAAGACACCACCTATGATGACATAGTGAGTGATGATATTTTGGATCTAAAAGTATTCATATAAAGGGGAATCAATGGGATAAGATTGGGTCTTAAGGTAACAAACAATGTCCTAATACCAATCACATTTAGAGACTTCAATTTTATCAACTGAGTAGACCCTCTCATCATGAAAGGCACCATTAACTAACTCCTTGCTAAGGTTAGGTAATAATAAATAACCAAGTTATTTGACTATGGGTAATCCCTTGGTGGTCTTTTGGTTAATGATGCAAAGGTCAAACTCTTGAAGAAACATGATCCACCTCACAATCTAGCTAGAAATATGTGTTTTTAGAAGAAAATAGTGAAGTAGATTAGATTAGATAATCACATTGGTGGTCTGACCCAAAATGTAATGTCACAACTTCTTCATTTCAAAGATGAGGGAGAGGCATTACATCTTGATAGTAGATAGTTGAGATTAAGGCCAACTAGCACACACAAGATATGTTAAATAGCTCTCTCTCTACCAGTGTCATCCTTTTGACATAACATGCCCTTGATGGAGATCTTAATGATATAGGTTTATAATATGAAATCTTGACCCTCGATGAGTGCCATTAGGATGGGAGGGTTATGAAGCATGTGCTTCAAATCCTCAAAGGCCACCTAGATCTTAGGGACCCATATGAATGAGGCATTATTGAATAAGAGATGCATGAGGGGTATGGCTTTATGTACATAATCCTTGAGGAAATTATTGAGCTATTTTCAATTATGTCTCCAAGGTGGCCAAGAGTGTTCATGGGATATTAAGTATGATAGTAGGTCAATGACAAAGTGTACCTTAGTGATCATGTATGGACCTTGTAGTGTTTTCTTGGTTAGTCAAGATGATGGATGTTGATGATGTTTTGACCATGTTTGAGGGGTCATATGGGGTGTAATTAGTGTTTAGTATACTTTTATAAGTGAATTAATCCATATAAGTAGTCTTGTGAAGGTCTAGATTATCTTAGTCATCTTGGTAGAGTTTTTTGACTAAGCAGATTAATGATGTTAGAATTTACATGTGTGAAAGTGTCAAAATAAATTGGTCACATGGGTATATTTATTTTTGTTCCTAGAGCAAGTGTTTCAAATTTAAAACCTTGAAATGATGTATATAAAAAGTTGTGATAGTGTAAATTTGCTCTCCTAGGCTATTTTCATCATTTTCCATAATCAAATTTACATTTTTATAGTGACCATTGGAATTCAAATATTTGAATTTACAAAGGAAAACCAATCTAAAATATTTTTCCTATAACTTTTCATGATGGATAAAAAATAAAAGTGGTAGATAAATTTAATGGAAATCTAAGAAAATTGATACTAGAGTTTTGACTAGTCATATAATTGAATTTATTATGATTCAAAGTTGAGGGTTTTACTTTCTTATACACGTGACCCAAGAAAGATGTTTGATTTTTTCATGATTGTGTTTAGATTTTTAATAGTTAATTATCTATTTAATAATTTTTTAGACTTCTTAAGGATCATATATATGGATTTTGGACGTTTTACCAATCCATATTCAGTATGAACCATTGCTTAGATGTTTATTGTTTGTTTGCTCATGATGTTTTCATGTGCAAGGCAAATGATTGATAGTTTTTGCATACATAAATGTGTGTAATGATGAATTTAATAACTTAAAGATTTCTTAAGGGTCATATTTCATGGAAATATGTGCTTTGAAGTGGTCTTGTGTTTCTATTTTTGCTTGGTGAAGTGTTAAAAGGATGAATAGGTCTCTATGGACCTAAAAGGGCTACTTAGGCCTAATTGAAAGGTGTTATTATTTAAGGGTGATCTATCAAATATATGTTAAACCTATGAAGGTGGTGTTGATATTTTTTCTAAGTGGGATATAAGACTTAAGGGTTAAGGAATGTCTTGTGTCTAACCCAGAAGGTGGTGATCATGTGGACTCTATAAAGAACAAAATCAAAGATGAAGGTTCCTAGTGTGAATCTGCAAAGAAAAGAGAAGTGTGAGTAAGCTTTGTGTATGGATTGAAGAGTAGAGTAGAGATAGGGATATTTGTGTGACCTAGTGGTCATGTTCATAATGTTGTAATATTTTTTTATAATTTTTATGATTGAGGATGAGCAAAAATGTGTAAAGTGATCCAAAAGGTTATTTTGAATGCATTGCTTGTGTGTGAAGGCTTGATAAGTGTGAAGGGTTGAAGAGAATTTTTATTCACTATTTATCCATCATATTGGAATGAAATTAGAGTTATAGAGGTGTTGATATCATAAGGTATTGTGTGGGTGCTCAACATCTAGGGCAAGTGGGTGTTTGTCCATGCTTAGGGGTTGGTGATCCTTGTGAAGTGGGTGTTTCACTAAAGTCTCTTGTTTGTGAACTATTATAGGACTGTAGTCAATGTGTTTATAGGATTTAGAGTGGGATTTATCCCCCATGAGGGTTTCCCACATAATTCATGTGTTATGTTCTTTGATATTACATATTTTTCTTTGTTCATTGAAATGAATGGTTTATATGCTTCATGAATGCTTATGTTGAATCATTAAGAATTTGAAGGATTGGAATTAAAGTTAATTTTATTGCATCACTGATTCCCCCAATTGATTTTACCTCTAATAATTGGTATCAGATCCATACCTTCTTTTCAATTTTAACCATTTGAAGGTATTAAAGCTACAATGGGTAGTCATCAAATGCAAGGTTTTTTTTGTACTAAGCAAGCACCACTATTCAATGGATCTAACTATGTTTTTTGAAGTGCAAGGATGAATACATACATCATGTCTCTAGTTTTTGACATTTGGTTATGTATTATAGATGGGTATTATACACCCCATACTCATCCAAATAGCGTAACTAACAAGAAGTTGAATGAGAAAAATTATAAATCTATGAATGCTATCATTTATGGCCTATCAAAGGATGAGTTCACCAAGGTAATCCATTTCAAGTCTACCAAGAAAAATTCTAAGACAAGGTATAGATCATATATGAAGGGGATTCAAAGGTTAAGTTGGCTAAATTACATACCTATTGAAGGCAATTTGATAGGGTCAAAATGAAGGAAGAATATATTGTGGCATCCTATCTTCTAAGGGTTGATGAGGTGGTGAACATGATTAGAGATCTTGGAGAGGATATTAAAGAAGATACAATAGCACATAAAATATTGAGGTCTCTCACCCTCAAGTTTGATTCAAAAATTTATGTTATATAAGAAAGTCATGATCTCACCAAGATGAAGATGGATGATGAAGGTGAATGCTCTTTAGGTATAGATATTTGGTGGATATTGTTTAGAGGAAGAAGATGAGCAAGTCACTCTTGAATACAAATATTTGAATACCTTGGAAGAGTTGAAGATTATACAAGGAAAGAATAGAAATCAAACATCCTTGATTAATAACTATGAGGATAAAATTGGCTTCTTTGAAGAAAGGTTGAGTAATGAAGTTAGAGATCATGATGAGATCACTCAACATCTTGAAACATAGGTGTGTACCCTTGTTAAAGAGTTAAAGAGAAAGGATGAAAAATATGTCAAATATAAATCAGAGATGGAGTCTTTACAAATGAAAATAGATCAAGCTATGAGAAAGCTTAAAACATATCAAAAATTTTAGAAAAGTAAAATTGATCTTAATGATATATTGAGCAATCAAAAGGTCACACATTACAAGTTAGGCCTAGGGTTCCATGAAGATGTTCAAAAGGATAAGAAGATTGAGAAGACAATGATAATAGATTAGAAGAATAATGGTGTTAAGCAGAGTACTAGTAAAGATAAGAAGAATGTAAATATGAATAAGAAGGATAACTTAAAAATCCACAAAATTTCAAATCAAATCAAGAAACGTAATACAATAAGGTATGATAACTCCTTCAATGGTTACTATTATTCTTGTCATTAGTTTGGTCATAAGATCATTGATTGTAAAGGAAAATCTCATAATAAGATATTTGCATGGAATTATGAGAAAGATAATAACAATAATGAAGAATATCATCACTCAAGATAGTCAACTAGTCCACAAGGAAAGCATGACATATTATGCTATAGGTGTCAAGGTATTGGTCATATTGCAAGGTCTTGTAATGCATTCATTAGAAAATCAAATGATCATGTGCATGAATGGGATAATAAAACTTTAAGGAGTCATCATGTAGCCCATACACAAGGTATGTAAAATCATAAAAACTTCATTTTTTTCAAATGACAAGAGAGAGGTCACATAGAAAGGTTCTTTAGAAATGGTCAGAATTCTACTTCAAAGAATGACAATCCTAACATGAAAAGAAACAATAATGAATGGAGACCCAAGGAGGTGAATGAAAAATAGGTTCAAAATGGATTGTTTGTCATGATAGAATAGGGTACAAGTTCAAGTGTTAAGGAGAAAGTCTTATCTACCCAAGTAGATAAAATAATCAAGAAAGATTCTAAGTTTGAAGGAAAGAATGAAGTTAAGGACTCATTCAAAGTCAATTTGATGATGAGGCATGATTGCAAGCTAAGTGAGAGCATGGAGATGTGGGATTATCCTAAGTCTTGGGACCTTTAGTCTTTATATGACAAGTGGATGTCTCTACCTATGCTTCTTAGGAGACATATTTCATATGTATATGCAAGTTTGTTTGCTCTAGGTGATGTATAAGAGGCTATAATCAGTACAAAAGTATGAAGAGTTGTTGATTGGTATTTAAGACCAATGCCTTTATGGTATTAAATTGATGATGTTATGTTTCCAATCCTTGTATTGATCATATAAGGTCAATAATTAAGAGGGATTAATAATTTCATGAGCTTGCTCTAGAGGTTAGTGATGAAAAGCTTCAAGAAATCTATTCAAGGACATTAGTCTTAAAGGCAAGTTTTAGTCAATATTTGAAGCTTGGTTTAATTGGTCAAATCATGAAGAATGAAGGTAAGATTTATTTGGAGTGTGGAGATTACTTTTCCAAGTGTATTTTATATGTTTAGATGTGTTAAATTGGTCATAAAAACCATTCATGACCATTTGTTCAGTTTGACCATTTTGCTCAGTATTCACTGCCTAGTGAGAGCTCATCATGCAAAATTGGTGTTTTTGATATCTATGAAGATAACCAAAGGTTGAGGATAGTTGTATTTGATGTGTCTAATTGAAAAATGTGCCTTAAAAGTGTGATATTTATCACATGATCATTTTAAGGTGTTTTGGCATAGTGACAGGGGTATACATAGGGTTTATAGGCATAGTCATGAGCTTCCTAGGTGTTAAATGAAGATTGGTGAGTGTTCAAGATGACTTTGTGGCATATAAATGTGTGTTCACCTCATACAAGTGTGTTCTAGGTGGTTTCAAGATTTTAAGGCCTCTTAAGGGCGAGTTGAAGAATTTTATGCCTCTTGGGTATGATAGTTTTTGCTTAAGGGCTAGCTGGACAAAAACCATGTTCATAGTTATATGGGTTCCTCAAGGATTCAGTCCTCGATAATTGGTCTAGTAGTGTTAATTGATGACCTCCATGTGTGAGAGAAGTTTTAGGAGATGGAATTCATTGTAAGATGGTAAGTTGACCACATTTCTCTTTGATGCCCTAATGTTTTAGCCCATGTGGGTTAATGACCTTCCCAAAGGATTTGAGGTCTAAGGATACTTAATCTATTGAAATGGCCAAATGGGTGCAAAAAAAGTCATCTGTAAGTGTATGGTTTATTCTATGGTTTAGCATTTGTGTAAATGGAGGGGTAATTAATAGGTTAGTTTGTTAAAGAGTTATGGTGTAGATGAAAATTTGCATGCATAAGGAGGAATATGAGTGTGCATCAGATATGGAATTTCAAGTCACGAAGGTCTCTACACATAAATTTATGGGCTCTATAAGGTTTAGGTAATGCTATTAGGTCTCTAGACAAGGCTAGTTGATTCAAATGGATTTTTTGGTCATTTTATCCAAAATAAAAAGGTATGATTGTTATCATATGAGTTTTTAGTATATTTTTATCATCTTTCATGTTTGAATAAAAGCTTAAACATCTATTAGTGATCATAGAGTTGGCTTGTGAGAGAAAATTTGAAGACAACTATGAAGTTTCATCATGGTTAGAGATGGTCTGGAGGTGCTCAAGGGGTGCCTAATTTTAGGTGACTTAGGGGGAGTTATTATTAGTTTTATTAAGGTGTGATCACTCCAATTTTCTTGATATTATTCATTACTTCTTTATATAATAGTGCATGGTTAAGAAGAGTGTTGTTAATGAGCAGGTTTGAGGTAGTCATGGTAAGAAATGGTATGTGTAGTGATAGGGGGAGTTTATATGATCTCTTAGAGGATTTCCATTCTTGATTTTGGATTTGAAAGCATTTATAGGTTCTCAATATTATTAGGTAATCCCACTTTGTCATTATTTCAAAAGGGGAGAAAGTATTTATAGAAGGAGAAATAGTATGCAAATAACTTTGTATTAGTGTTTGCAAGTGTTAAAATAAATGAAAAAGTAGGATATTGTTGATTTATTATAAAATATGTATCCAAGGTGTCCAATAGTATTCATGAGGTGTCAAGTATGCTAGTAGGTCAATGACAAAGTGTGCTTTAGTGATCATGCATGAACCTTGTAGTGTTTGCTTGGTTAGGCAAGATGATGGATGTTGATTATGTGTTGACCATGTTTGAGGGGTCATATGTTATGTAATGAGTGTTTGGTGTACTTGTGGAAGTGAAAGCAATCCATATGAGTAGTCTTGTGAGGGTCTAGGTTATCCTAGTCATCTTGGCAGAGTTTTTTGAGTAAGCAGATTGATGACATTAGAATTTACACATGAGAAGGTGTCATAAAAGTAAATAAATAGGTGTATTTAATTTTTTGCCTAGAACATGTTTTTCAAATTTCATACTGTGAAATAATGTATATAAAAAGTTATGATAGTTCAAAGTTTCTCTCCCATGCTATTTTCATCATTTCCCATAGTCAAATTTGTATTTTTAGTGACTGTTGGAATTCAAATATTTGAATTTACAAAGGAAAAATAGTCTAAAATGTTTTTCCTATAAATTTTTATCATAGATGAATTTGATGATGGATTAAAAACAAAAGTGGTAGATAACTTCAAGCGCAATCCTTGACAATTGATTTGGAGGTTTGAATATTTGTATAATTGCATTTATTATGGTTTAAAGTTGACTGAGGGTTTGACTTTCTTCTATAAGCAACTTAAGAAGGATGTTTTAGTTTTTATTGATGGTTTTTGGATGTTTTATAGTGAATTATCTACTGGACAATGTTTTAGACTCCTTGATGATCATCTATATTTATTTTGGAGGTTTGACCAATCTATATTTAGTATGAACCATTGTTTGGAAGTTGATTGTTTATTTATTCATGATGTTTTCATGTACAAGACAAATGATTGATAGGTTTTGCATATGAATAGGTGTGTAGTGATGAACATAATAACTTGAGGATGTCTTAGGTTTCATATGTCATGGACTTATGTGCTTTGAAGTGGTCTTATGTTTCTATTTTTACTTGGTGAAGTGTTAAAAGGATGAATAGGTCTTCATGGACCTAAAAGGGCTATTTAGGCCTAATTGAAAGTGTTGTTGCTTAAGGGTGATCTATAAAAGCTATGGTTAACATATGAATGTGGTGTTTATATTTTTTATAAGTGGGATAGAAGCCTTAAGGTTTAAGGAATGTCTTATGGCTGACCAAGAAGGTGGTGATCATATACACTTTATAAAGAAAAAAAATTAAAGATGAAGGTTTCTAGTGTGAATGTGTGAAGAAAAGAGAAGTGTGAGTAAGCTTGGTGGATGGATTGAAGAGTAGATAAATGTGAGGGATAATTTTTTGACCTATTGGTCATATTTTTGATGTTTTAATAGTGTTTTTTAGGGTTGATGATTAAGGATTAGTGAAAAGGTTTAGAGTGATCCAAAATGTTGTTTTGGATGCATTGCTTGTGTGTAAAGGCTTGAGAAAGTGTGAAGGGTTTAAGAGAGTTGTTATTCACTATTTTTACATTATATTGGAATAAAATAATAGTTTTTTAAATGTTGATATCAAGAGGTGTTGTGTTGGTGCTCAACATCTAGGGTAAGTGGGTGCTTGTCCATGTTTAGGGGATGGTGCTCCTTATGAAGTGGGTGCTTCACTAAAGTCTCTTGTTT